>JASFAT010000047.1:0-275265 GCA_031353405.1 Baronia brevicornis
GGTGTACAAATAAGTTTCCGCAGTTTTTTATAAAAAATTAGGAATTTATTGTAAAGGAAAAGTACATTACGTTTTATTCAAAGTATTTTCCATCATTTGCCACTACTTTTCCCCATCTTTCTGGCAACATTCGGATACCCCGTCGAAAAAACTCTTCATCTTTTGACGCTATCCACAAATCTACCCAATTTTTGGTGTCTTCATATGATGTGAAGCGCTGCTCAGACAGACCATGTGCCATCGACCGGAACAGGTGATAATCAGAAGGGGCTAAGTCTGGTGAATACGGCGGGTGGGGTAAAACTTCCCAGTTGAGTGTTTCCAAGTATGTTTTTACCGGCGCCGCAACATGTGGACGAGCATTATCGTGTAAAAGAATAATTTTGTCGTGTCCGGAGTAGTAATGGGCGCGTTTTTCCTTAAGTGCCCGACTCAATCTCATCAATTGTGTTTGGTAGAGAGCTCCAGTAATGGTTTCACTTGGTTTCAGCAATTCATAATACACGACACCAAGCTGATCCCACCAAATACACAGCATGAGTTTTTTTCCATGAATATTCGGCTTAGCTGTCGATGTTGATGGTTCGCCGGGCTTAACCCATGACTTTCTCTTCTTTGGATTATCGTAGTGAATCCATTTTTCGTCACCAGTGACTATACGATGCAAAAAACTTTTTTTTATTCCTGGCAAGCAGCATTTCACTCATGCATAATCGGCGTTCAACGTCTCTCGGCTTTAGTTCATATGGAACCCAATTTCCTTGTTTTTGAATCATTCCTAACGATTTTAAACGATGTGAAATTGCTTGTTGAGTCACTTGTAGAGTAAGTGCAAGTTCTTTTTGCGTTTGGGACGAATCTTCCTCCAATAGTACTTCTAATTCCATGTCTTCGTACACTTTCGGCCTTCCACTGCGTTCTTTGTCTTTAACGTCAAACTCACCGTTCTTAAACTTTTGAAACCATTCCTGACAACTTCTCTCACTTAAAGCAGCTTTACCATATGCTTCTAGAAGCAATCGATGCGCCTCAGCTGCAGATTTTTTCACATTAAAGAAGTAAATCAAAAGTTCCCGCAAATGATGCTTATTCGGAATAAAACTTGACATTTTTGCACGAAAAAAATTACGTGATGCTGATACGGAATCACTAGTACTTTAAGGTTATGGTGTTGCCAGATGACTAAACTTGGGATATTACGTTTTACATCTGACAATTTCTCCATAACCTTCTGGTGGGGCCATCTTTTGACAAACCGCGGAAACTTATTTGTACACCTAATAATTATAATGACATTCTCAGCCTTATTTATGATTATTTTTGTGGAAGTGATATATAGGCAAATAAGCGAGCAGATCACTTGATGGTAAGCAAACATTTGTAGCCCATTATTATCTGCATGACTAACTGCACTGCAGATGCATTGTCTACTGTAAGGTAATGATTTGGATAATGGGAGCACAGTAAAGTGTACATCTGTACAGCACAGTAAAAGGTGTGGTATTTCCTTGGTCATGCAGGCCTATCGATGCTAGCATGACTCTACCACTATTGATTTTCAGTTTTAGTGCCGTCCAAAATTTTTTATTACTCTTCCTTTATTTTTTTTCTGTGCACACTGTAATAGTATAATAGATAGATGCAGATTAACCTTTAAATTAACCCTGACAGTGTCCTTGTTGATTTTATACCACTCTCAGTCTGAACCTTGTTTGTTTATCAGCACAGTATAACTTTGCACTTTGCCTTCAAATCCTTTGAACCCTCCTTCCTATATGTGTTGATATTCTTTAGAAATAAGTTAGTATTAAAAATAAATCAATTAAAATTTTCAGATCAAACTCCAGGAGCTCCTCCCCTACAGCCAGTCTTTATTTCAGTAGATCCAAAAAGAGATACACCTGAGATTGTTGGAAAGTAAGTAGCATCTGCTTAATGTCAAGGTCAACTGAAAAATAATATAATGTATTAGGTACGCAACTAAGTTTTAAGTGTATATATTTTGTAGTATTATCCCCAATTTTCTGCTTTGCGGTAGTTAATGAGAATCTTAGAGACTTGTAAAGTTTGCTAGTATACAATGTCACATTTCTGTTCTAACTAAATAACAAATGTTATTTAATTTAAAAAATTACATTTTAATTTTAAAATTTTTAACTATAACAACCTGTCAATCTGAAGAAATTAGTTTGTGTTCAATCAGGGGGCATGTTGGTTGTTTTAACATGCCATGATTTTTTAGTCCCCTTAAGTTAAATTGTAATTTTACAACTATTTTAACACAGTGATTTCACTTATTGTTGACATTCATAAAATGTTCTCATAAATCATTGTTTGTCAAAAGGCATCCACAAAGAGGTTCTTTCAATAGCTCTGTAAGCAATAAGTTCATAATACTATATTTCCAAAGTAATGTTTAGCAGTAGTTACAAAGTATATTTTTCTTTATCCAATCCATTACTATGTGGACAGTTAGAAATTTTACTTAGCTAAGATCTGTGACAAGCAAACATAAACAGTAAATTAATAATGCATGTTTTTCTACTGGAAGAAGTGGATTTACAGGGAACTTAAACTAAGAACTAAGAAATATTATTTACTAACCATAATGAGTCACTGGTCACTTGAATAAAGAATATTATTATTATTATTATAAACTAAGTCTTACCAACCGTAAGCAACTCTCCACCTCACAACACCAAACACACACTACACTTTTCCACCTTGCAAATGACACGTTTTTCACCTCAACACGAGGCATTATCAGGTATAGTATGGAAGACAAGACTTAATGGTTGTCTAGCTAAGTAAAAGTTCTAACTGTCCACATAAAATATAAATTGTTACAATTACAATTGTAAAATCAATAGCACTTACTTTATTTTGGCCATAAATGTTGGATGGTTCTATTTATTTTATTATTGGTGTATAATAATATTGGTTTTGGCCTTAGGTACTGTAAAGAGTTCTCACAACGGTTCCTTGGACTTACTGGAACAGAAGAACAAGTCCAAAAGGCATGCAAATCTTACCGTGTTTATTTCAGTGCTGGACCCCAAGATGTTGACAATGACTATATTGTAAGTAAAACTTAACAATGTTACCTTTTTGAGAATAATGTCTTTAGAATTGGATTACAAATAAGATAGTGGGATATCTTTTTAAGCTGGGGTGGCATACTTGATTAGACCGAAGATGTACTGTTTACAAACTAGATTGAAGATTACTTTTAGTATATTAAAATTATATGTTTCTTTGCTTTGCCCCGTTCGGTTGGAATAATAGGCGCATTCAACCAATTGGCCACTTGTGAATGTATACTAGTAGTGTTCATCTAGTGATCAATATTCAAAAGTATTTTTATTATATATTATCTTTCTGTTTTGCTTTCTCTATATAAACTTTTATACCAAATCTAACACTTCTCCGAGCACACAATGTTCTTAAAAAGTGTTACAAAGTTTATATTATAATAGATTGCTATTGTTTCAGGTGGATCACACAATAATAATTTATCTTGTTGATCCTGATGGTGAATTTGTTGATTACTATGGTCAGAATCGCAATGCGAAGGAAATATATGAGTCCATGCTAGTCAATATTCAGAAATATGAAGCAGGCAAGAAGAAAGCATGGTTTTGAAGTATATCAGTCAATGTGCATTTAACTTAGTTTAGAACTATGCCAATGCCCCATATCAAATGCTAGTAAGGTAAACTTTTCCAAAAAATAGTTTTTATGTGCAGTTTACTTATCTAATAAGTTAGCTTTGAAAACAATAACATTGAGAGCTTTCAAACAACTGGGGACCTAAGAACCTCAAATCTTAGTAACTTCAGCACATATTTCATTATAATCAGTTTTGCACTTTCAAGGAAAATTAAGTTTGAAACCGTTACTGTGTTTCGATAAGGGGCAGATGAATGTTAAGTATAAATATTGTTTATTAAATAAATTATTTTGACAATTCGTAGTTACTGTTATTATTACATCACAATATGAATATACAGATTAAATATTGCATTTTTTGTAAAACATGTAACAGTATTAGTAACTAGAGCCATGCTGGACACTACTTGGTACACTATTTTGACTATCATCAACTGTCGTCATAATTGCTTTTGTATAACATCAAGTTTCTAGTAGTCATTCTACTAGACATCGAGAATATTGATAAAATTTTGAAAAATCTTTGTCCTCCAAAAAGGAGCAATATCTATCTTATATATATAAAATGAATTTCCGTTAATCATGTCTGAGCTAAAGAACGACTTTACGGATTTCATTTTTCTTAATTTATAAGTTTCCTAATACTTTGTAGGACTTTATAAAAATAAATTTCACATATATAATGACGAAAATGAAGAGATTTGATTTCATTGTATTTTACTTGACATGGGCATAATAGTTGTAACTAATTGCCATGGGAGGAAATAATGGACTATGAGTGGAAGAAATAAAAAAAACTCAATTGTGCAACGAATATAATTAACTAAAATAATATAAAAGTTCATTCACTAGATACTTCGGTGATAGTCAACTGCTGTCTGGAACATACAATTCTGACTACACGCTGATCCAAATGGTAGAATTTAACAGTAGTACCCTCTATCAAGACAAACAGACGTCGCTTTGGTTAACTGTCACGTAATTCACTTTGGTGTCGTTAATACTGTCGACAAAATTAACACCTTCACTCAAGCAAATGTTACCGTTTTGATAATGACCATCACTTTGCACAAGGAAGTAATTTTTCATGTCACTGTCGTCCTGTAACATCACTCCTTCGGTCATTTCTAACGGCATATCTTGCGCCATGTTGAGATTTTATCACTGTCACATTAAGAAACAAAATGTTTATTCACTAGTTACTTTGCTGATAGTCAACTGCCGACCGGAACGTACAATTTGAACTACACGCTGATCCAAATGGTAGAGTTTAACAGTAGTACCTTCTATCATCGAAGACGAACTGACGTCGCTTTCGCTAACAGTCACGTAATTCACATTGGTATCGTTCATACCGTCGACGAAATGAACACCTTCATTCAAGCAAATGTTACCATTTTGATAATGACCATCACTTTGCACAAGGAAGTCACTTTTCATGTCACTGTCGTCCTGTAATATCACTTCTAACGGCATATCCTGTGTAAGATCCATGTTGATATCTTTATCACTATCACATTTTGTAGTTGTTACTTCATGTTCTGTTGAAGTTGCGTGTTTATCGTCAGGGAATACAATCTTGCTGGCAACAATATATGGTTGTTCAGTTAGATCTAGTTGCCGGACTATGAGTACCTCTCTTTTTTCGAATTTCTTTGTTTTCTGATGTCCTTTCACGTGTTTCATCAGATGAGATTTTGTTGCAAATTTATCCGAACAAGTAGCACATTCATATGGCTTTTCACCTGTATAGAGAAATGTGTTAATTAAAAAAAGGTAACATGTAAAAGCTTTGGATCGTGTTTCATTTAAAATGCTTTTATGTAGTAGCTAGTATATGATGAAAAGATTCAGTAGCAAAAACGTCAAAATTAATCACTTATAAGTAACTAAAGAAATTGGACCATATTGTTAATAGAGATTGTAGATTTGAAACTCATTCATAGTTAGTCTTAAATAACTGTTAGGTATGATTACAAAATAATATATAGTTCAAAGATATATATCAAATTGGTCATGTATCATAAATCAGCCAGTTTTTCATACTAGAAAATAGTCTATATGGCTTATCACTCAATAAACAACAAAATGGTGGAGTGGATTAGTTCATTCTTTATCCATTCCTTCTCCAAAATCATAGTTATCAACATTTAACAAATGGAATAGTATATTTTGGCATATTAGCATTAATATCATTTATTTAATGCAATAGAAAAACTAATTTTATATGTATTGTGGCGACATTTGTTGGCAGATTATGTAAGAATAATGTTGTTAGTTTATATAAAATAAATATAACTAGGTATTTATTTTGATATTTGAATATTGAGGCGTATAAGTGAAGTGATATGAAATAAATGCGTGTAACTTTTAAGTTGATTGAAAAAGTCCATAGAAGGTTTTGATAGAATAGCCACCATTTTATCAAGACATATCGTGATAAGCTGACTAGTTATATTTCAAGACATTTGATTTCATTGTATTTTACCTGACACGGAGATAATAGTTATAACTGACTAAATGCCATCGAAGGAAAGAAGAAAAGTTCACTGGGTTTAGTGTGAGTTCGTTACTAGTACTGACCAGTGTGGATTCGGCAGTGTGTTCGTAACCGCCAAGCGTTGGAGAACTTCTTATGGCAGACAGTGCACGCGTGCGATCGTTCACCTGTATGCTGCATCATGTGAATTCGCATATCCATGCGCGCGAACCTGGAGCAAATTGCTTCAAACTGAACATCATAGGTACTAGGGCCGTCTTAAGCATATTCCGCGCCGGGGTGCGGGTAATCAGCCCGCGCCCCTAATGTTGTAAAAAAACGCAATATAATTTTAATCTTTTATTTATTAATTTCTTAAAACTTTGTAATTTACAAAAAAAAATGGACAAATAAAAATCAATATATTAATATATACTCGTATTAATATTATATATTAGGTCGGGTCAAAAGTATTTTCGTATTTTGAGTGTATTATTAGTAATCAAACCTTTGGCTGTTTGTTTTGGCTTAGTAATCAAAGCTGTGGCTGAATGTAACTGGCTGGTTTTAATACCATTAAATGTGACATTTTGAAGATGCAATAAATAAATAAAAAATTAGTTCCCGCCATTTTTCAGTTGTTTTTCAAGCAAGTAAAATGAACGTATGTGACGGAGAAATTCGGTACATTTTAAAGGTAAAAATGCGACAAACGCCGCGAATAAAATTTGTGCGGTTTACGGACCGAATGCGGAAAATATCAATAAGAGTAGCACAAATGTGGTTCAAGCGTTTCAAGTCTGGAAATTTTAGTGTGACAAATGAGGTTCGCTCTGGACAGATAAAATCAGTGCCATCTTTGAGAAAGTGGAGCAAACTATCGATTCTGACCTCTACTGTTAGCAACTGATGACGTTAAAAAAAGCTATTGAGAAAAACCGGCCGGAGCTGGTGAATAGGAAGGGCGTGGTGTTCCACCATGACAACGCCAGACCGCACTCAACTATAGCCACGCAGCAAAAATTAAGAGAGCTTAGCTGGGATGTGTTGATGCATCCTCCGTATAGCCCTGACCTTGCTCCATCAGATTTCCACCTGTTTCGGGCATTGCAGAACTCTTTAGGAAGCATAAAGCTAACCTCAAAAGAACACTGAACACTACCTGTCAGATTTTTTTAATCAAAGATCTCAAAATTTCTACAGGAATAGGATCATGGCACTACCCACAATATGGCAACAAGTCATCGATCAAAACGGCACATACATATTAAAAATAAATAAAAAATTATACTTTTATATCTTTTCTTTCATGTCTCATTACTCGGTAAGGGCTTGACCATTTCGGAAGGGATGGCCATTAAACCACCAAACTTGTCCTAGGCGAATTGGCGGGATCTATCTAAGGTCGGAATATATACCTCTAGGTTTACATATTTTTGTCCTGATACGGACGGGAATAGGTCCCGCTGGACGCAGGCTGATTTCGAATTAGCTAGTTAGTAACTTCCGCACTGAGCCAAGCAATTCCTCAATTAAAAGAATATCTCATAAATACTTTTATTAGTATTATTTTTTAGTATATTGTACTATAATATTTATTTTGCAATAAATATATAATAGAGTTGGAGTTTACTTTGCGATAGAATAGGGTCTCTCTATTTATTCTAATTGGTGTCGTACGAGCCGACTATGGATACAAATAATAGTAGATGCACAACAACATTTACTTGAAAAATAAAAACCAACCTGCGATACCCAAACCCGTCCGCCAAGCGTGAGGACAATACCCCTTCAATTTCCAAATATTGGAATTGGAAGCTAGATATCGGCATTAGAAATTAACCAACGAGAAATATATGGAATGAAAGAAAATAATTCTGTGCAAAACAGAGATACTTTACGGATTCTCTGCAGAATTACACAGAAAACTAATCACATATTAACCTGCGAGTAATTCTAAATGTTTATATAGACATACCTCTTCCCACAAACATGACAGGCGTATGGTTTGTCCCCGGTGTGGGTGCGTTGATGGTTCTTTAGCGACGATCCCGATGAAAACCGCCGTTCGCATACCTTGCACGAGTACGGTTTCTCACCTTCAACAAACCAGTGCTTATCGTTAGAGTTAATAATGCCATTGCATTATCATCATGAGCACAAAAAGGTTAAGTGACAAAAGATTTAAAATTAAATGAGCACCTGTATGAGTGCGCATGTGCAGCACGAGATTGGAGCCTTGGATGAACTTCTTGCCACACGACGAACAAATGTAGGGCTTCTCCCCAGTGTGTGTGCGGTGATGGGTGTTCCTTGTCGATTCGTGCCGGAAGCTGAAGAATATTTATTGCAAAAACGTTAAAATGTATGAGAGAATGGATGAAAGACGACTGATAAAAGAAATTTACGTTGCTGATGTGGATGGAAGGGTCGGTAGCTAATGAGTGGCCAAGGAGGACTTTTATTGCCTAAGTTCTTAAGAAAGGCCAGGTCAAAAGTACCCTTAACCAGCGAGCTTGTATGAAGAGAGTGATGAGTGTGGATGAAGCAAAAAACGTGTAAAGAGATTGTCGGATAAAGCTTTGTGGTCCCTGCTTACCCCTACGACAGACAGGTGTAATGATATGTACCTCTTGTCGCAGTACTGGCAAGCGAAAGGCTTATGCTCGGAGTGTACGAGGCGGTGCGACGCGAGGAGGCGTTGCGTGGAGAATGCCTTGCCGCATGCAGCGCATACGCAAGGCCTTTCGCCGCTGTGCGCACTTGCGTGCGCCGCTAGCATGCTGCTCGTACTATATCTGTGTGTCATAACCACGGTTTTAAGCTAGCAATACATGTCGTCCTAGCTTAGGCTAACGCAAGTGTAACAAATTGATAAAACGCAAGCACTACTATCTAGACATTCGGCAACTTTCCCGCCAATTGCATAATGGCGGTCAGACAAACGTGTGAACACTATTGAATGACCGCACGCGAGCACCTTTGATTTGTGTAGAAAAAACCGAAACAGCTCCAAAGTGAAACAAGTGATTCGCGAGTCATTGCGAGCCGTGGCAAGTCAAGTACATCAAATGAGTCACTATGTCGCTTGCTTGCACTCTGTCAACTAGGCAATCGACACAGAGCACTGGCAAGGCGTGGCAAATATGCTGTCTATACGTTGGTATTGGCTTTCGCTTGGCAACGCTCGAGTAAAACGTATAGCTTTATACACAGGTCTTGCAACAACACTACATAGGGGTACATCGGCTTAATGGTTGCGCTGTTCTTTTCAATTTACGGCCGCCATAGACATGACAATAGTTGAGTGTGCTGTGCAAGGAAGACAGAATAGCATTCTGTCTCTTTTGTGTCTTTTAATATAACCAATTATAATGAAACGACTAAAGCGATAAACCAATCGAACAAGCCGCTTACAGTCGCTTGTCACTCAACCGGCGTGCACTAATCGATTGCAACGACGTACAGCGGCGTTGACGCGAAGAAAAAGTTAGGACACGACCGTACTAATTTCTCACCATTGAAATTGGGCTTCTTTGCAAGACCTGTGTATAGGATATGGTAAGATACGGTGGTCATAACGTTGTATGATAAAGAATAGCTGCTGATTATGGCACCATTTTTATGCACAGCTAAATTAAAAAATTATATACTACGGCATCTGTTTTTTAATTTATATATAATAACTAAACAGTTGTATAAGTTGATCATTATGTTAAATAAATATAGTGTATATCCAATTTCCGTTGGTATCACTTTTTTTCCAACATAAAATTTCTATATGGATCTTAGCAGAATCGCCGTGTAGAGGTTGTGTATTGCGTAAATGTGATACAGACGAAAAATGGATAAGGACTATATTTTTTTAAAATATTGATTAGCTAATATACCTAATAAGTCATTACATATGGATATGCACATACATATAACAATCTGATCATTTTTTTGTTAAAAGATATTTTTTTATTTTTACCGCATTTACCGTTTATTTGTCGCAACTCTATTTTATAATCAAACAATATCGTCGGCAAGTAGTAGTATTTTTCAGTGTGACTGCATTTCCACGTATTAATGTAAAAAATACCCACTTGTAGTTTATCTCAAAATTAATGTTTTATTTTATATAATAATGGGGAATTACTATTACAAGAATTGCGTTACAATTACAACTTTGCTGGGGCTGACCTCCATCCTCCCTTGCGTCTCCCACCCGTCACGTCCTGATTCCCACGAGTGTCAATATTAACATTGCATATTGAGGCGCCGTAGTGTTATGGAGAACCTATTTACTTAGCGTGCTCTCAATTTTTGCGAATTTCAAAATGGTTTTTAAAATAAAATAACAACAGATAGGCCAACCACAGAACCTCGGCGGGCCACAGTATTTATAGTATTGAATATAGCTGGTCTAGTTCATTGAAATGTGTCCGTTTTAAAGATGTCATTGAACCTTTTACTTTATGTCATATGTCAGTTCAAAGTTGACATACCTTTTCATTTACGAATTAATTTTATCAAATAAAATATTTAAAAAAGGCTTTAAAATAAAAAAGTTTTAGAACAACCATTATTTCTGTTAACTTGAATTCTATATATTGTTTTATTCGATACAATGAACATTCTGTATAAATTATATTCAAAACTCACTTCTTATCGCATTGGGTACAGGCAAATTTTTTCTCAAGCACCTCGCCCGTATGCACGCGCACGTGTCGGCGTAGTGCGTACAGCTCCGCGAACGCCTTCCCACAACTCGGGCATGAGTGTGGCTTCGTCTCCATGTGACGTTGTATGTGACGTCGCAGCATGCCCTTTGCTGATAAAGAAAACAATGCATATCATATATAGCATCTCTCTCAGGTATAAAGAAAACAAAACATGTGCAGTTTACACGCGGTGGACGTGACACCTTCAGAAAACAAAACTTCGAGAGAATGACACGAATATAGAGAAGATTAAAATAATATTTTTTTTTTATTTATTTATATTTTCACGCCTATCCCCTGCAGGGGTTGGCAGAGACCACAGAGCTCCATCCGCTGCCATTCATCGTAGCGAAACGGCTCGTCATTGGTTGCTTTTCGCCCTCGTGAGAATCAGGACGTGACGGGTGGCGAACCACGTCGCCGTCATTTTTTCGACAAATTAGGTATATTAAATTCGTCTTAGTGAATCCCACGAGCCGCAAGGGAGGATGGAGGTCAGCCCCAGCAGAGCCCTGCATGCTGAGGTAAGGCACCATAGTCCCCGGGGAGCCCGACCCCGGGACGATCGGCACGCTTTCGACTAGGCTCGCCCCTAGCCACGCATCCATTGGCACGGCAGACCAATTGGATTGGCGGAGAGGAAGGGAAGGGATAGAGAAGAAAGGAAGGGGCAGGAAAGGAAATGCGGATAGGAGGGGTTACCAGACGCGGAATAAACATTTATAAATCCATATAAATATTTATTCCGATGCGGGAATCGAACCCGCGACCATTGACTCCGCGGGCGGAGGGCCCCGCCACTGAGCCAATCGGCCGTCAATATTAAAATAATAATAAGCTTTATTTTTTTTATGGGATAGGAAGGCAAACGAGCAGGCGTGTCACCTGATGGAAAGCAATCAACGCCGCCAATAGACATCCTAGACCTATAAGGAAAGTGTATTTATGGGAGTGGGAATGGGAGAGGGAGGAGGAGCGTGCTGGGCCTCCGGAATTCGGCAGCTTACCATACGAAGCGTGGTAGCTAAGCTACCACTTGGACGTCGGATTATTGTTGCCAAGTTTAAAATTATTTTACATTTTATTGATACAACATAAAATTATTTACATTTATCATATCTAAAGTACGATGATAGCAAACAAACATGTATAATGTATTCTATCTCATTCTCTGGCAGGTTAAATCTTATAGATGTATGTGTTTATTTCTTTTAGGTCGCTTTTTCGTTTCAAATCACAACATTGCTAAAATTTTCATTAAAAAAAAAAAAATATATATATATATATATATATATATATATTATTTACCTTTGAATTCTTTTTGACATTTGTTACACGTCCACACCGAGCTCTTCGCATGTAGCGCCGAGTGCAAATGTAAATCGTGTTCCGAGTTGAAGGACTCTTTGCAGTGATTGCACTTTTTTAAATGTTTAACGGCGCCGTGGTCACTTGCAATGTGAATTTTTAACGATTTCGATTTCGGGAATTTCTGAAATAATTAAATATAAAATATATACAGACTTCTCAATTGTGACATCTGGAATATTCTACGATTTTCCATTACGTACAGATATTCTTTTTTGTTTATTTAAATACCTTTAAACAAATTGGACACTCATGTGATTTCTTTCTTTCATTTTGGTTATTATGATGTTTGGTGGACGACAACTTTTTCAGAAGGCTCAATGAATCTGAAAAATGATATTTTTTATTTATACGAGAGTTGTAGATTCATTTATAAAGAAGCTTTGAAGTCTTAGTCACTAAGTGCTTTTAGTATTCTAATATTCCAATTGGTAATATTTATTAAAGACCATTAAATTAGTGATAGAATGATACATGAATTCAAAAAACAAGCCTACTCATTTATCAGACTGGAGAAACTTCTGCAATTCCTATGATATATCGGATGTCTATTGGAGGCGTTGATTGATTTCTATCAGGTGACACGTGTGCTCGTTTGCTTTCCTATCCCATACAAAAAAAAACCATTGTCACAGAATACTGGCTCTAAGTGGTAGCATTTTACTGTATTACATTTCGTACAGTGAATGCAGGGATCTGCATGCCCAACTCTTTTCTCCTTTTTTTACCCTATTTTCAACTCAAATTATTCATATACTTAAGTTAGGCCTATACTCTTAAGTTAGGCATAGTATCTGAAGTGCCTTTGGTATGGCAAATGTCCATGGGTGATAGTGATTATATATATCAGCCCGCGGCAGTCCACTGCTGGACATAGGCCTCACCCAAGGCGCGCCACCTAGCCCGATCGTCGGCTACACGCATCCAGTCTCTGCCAGCCGCCTTGCGCAGATCGGCGCTCCATCTAGCAGGAGGGCGTCCCACACTACGTTTGCCGAGTCGCAGTCTCCACTCCAGCACTCGTCTACTCCAACGATTGTTCTCCGACAAACGTGTCCAGCCCATTGCCACTTCAGTCTGCTTGAACTTGAAGAGCAATGTCGGTGACTCTGGTTCTCCGGCGAATTTCTTCATTTCGAATTCTGTCCACCAGAGAAACCCCGAGCATAGCTCTCTCCATAGCCCTCTGAGCGACTTTGAGCTTGGCGAGGAGACGGACTGTCAGTGTCCACGTCTCGGCACCGTAAGAGAGTACGGGCAGGACGCACTGGTTGAAGACTTTTGTCTTCAGACTTTGTGGTATGGGCGACGAGAAGACTTGACGGAATTTCCTGAACGCTGCCCAGCCCAACTGTATCCTTCTGTCGGTTTCTTTCTCGAAGTTGTCTCCGTCTAATCGCACTAATCGATAGTGATTACTTACTCTCAAATGACTTGCTTGTTTACTTATTTCTCGATAAATGAAAAACTTAAGCCTTATTGAAACTGTCTTCAATATAGATGAAGAAAATCGAAAAGATAGTGTTATAATATTTAATAGAATCAAACATACCAGTTAGTGTGATCTTTAATTTATCCCTGAAACAAAGAATACTTCTCACAGATTTTTATTAACATTAACGTAATCCTAACTTAATAATATATTTATGTTATTCTTGTAAACATAGGTCAGTATTATTATTTTTTATTCTACTTATTATTATTTTTTTGATCCAACCAGATTTGATGTGGCCCGAATTATTATTTTTTCGATCGTTAATTCGACAGAAAACTATTTTAGTAAAGTATCGAAGGACATTTCCTCGGAGATAGTTCGTTGCGTATTGAACGGAGGATACTCTGCTCGGAATTACTCCACAACAAAATGATCGGAGGGTACATCCTCGACGATAGTCCGTTGCGTACTAATCGGAGAATACTCTCCTCGGCGATATTCCACAGTAGAATAATCGCAGAATATCTCCTAAACAACAATCCATTGTGTACTTATCGGAGGATACTCACCTAGGCGACGTTCTGCGGCGGACTGCGATCAACTACCTATGATTCAAAGATGTTAATGCTGGTAGCCTGCTGGCTTTTACAGCTTTATCGAATACTGGGCCCGTGGGCATAACTGGCATATTGCGTTCAACTGTGCGCCTGCATCGTGTTTTTTAGTCTGTCAATACGGCTATCCTTACCAACATTGCTAATATTGCCAGTGTCGGTATTTCTCCCAACATTATGTATATTATTTATTGGGTTGGCAACTAAGTCATTGCCGCTTTTGTCGAAAGACTCACTCTACACTTTCTTTTGTTTTTTGTTAACGTGGTCAGAGCATCTAACCTATATTTTTTTCCTACTGTGTGGACTTCTACTTTTAATTAGTAAAAAAATTAAAAACCCTTGGTTATCTCAAAAACTTGATTTATGGATCCCTCACCAGCTAAAGGAAATTGATTTGGCGCAACGGATTAGCATATGTGATTTGCTTCTGAAATGCAATGAAAATGATCCATTTCTGAACAACCTAGTTACTGGCGACGAAAAGTGGATAGTTTATAAAAATGTTACTCTACAAGAACGGGCAATATGTAATTAAAGAAAGTTATATTTTTTAACAAACATTCTGAATTTTCCTTCCTATTTGAAATCGGCAATGACTTAGTTGGCAACCCAATAGTTTACAGTAAGTCAAAAGATATCTATTATAATGATCACCACTCATAATAGCCTGTCTGACATGAAATCAACTTACTTTGTTTGTTGCTTTTCACTTTGGATAAAACTTAAGGCAATGTTCTCGGATTCATCATCAAGTTCGTTAATGTCTTCTAAATACTGTATATCTAAAAAAAAAGAGGATAATTTTATTCTTCACTAGCTGATTGGCGGATGTGAATAATTTAACATTGTACTTGGCAATAGCATAACATTCTCTTAGTGGCCTTATCACTGTTTATTTTTTTTAATTTGTACATATGTGTATATAAGGTTGAATTGGCGGTGGACCCCGAACTGGGCGATTGCCCGTATCTCGGGACTCAAATATTAAGTTTTTA
The DNA here is from genome assembly GCA_031353405.1 of Baronia brevicornis. Classification (NCBI taxonomy): domain Eukaryota; kingdom Metazoa; phylum Arthropoda; class Insecta; order Lepidoptera; family Papilionidae; genus Baronia; species Baronia brevicornis. Next base: position 15,270 of record JASFAT010000047.1, read on the forward strand.
TCTTGAAAATATATGTACATATTTTAACTAATTTGTACTAATTATAAGAGAGAGAGAGAGAAAAAAGAAATAAAGGCCTTTTTTGTGTTTATGTGTCTGTGCAAGTGTGCGTGTCGTGTACGTGTGCTCGTGTGTTCGCTACCTGCACACTTTACGTGAGTATGCTCTCCGTTTCTTTGTGGGAGAGTGAAAGTAGCCACTTTATTAGTTTTTTTGCATTCGTAAATCAGAAATATGTATGATTTTGTTGCATTTTATATTTACAACGTTGTATATTTGTAGTTGTAGGAATTGTGGGTATTTTCTAGCAAGTATGGAGCTGGCTTTGGGGATGGGGATTCTTAAGTTGCATTGGGACACTAACAGTCGGTAATCTGGTCTTTGGTTAAGAGTTTTGTGAAGATGAGAAGTGTAGCTTTTAGGATTAGGAGTTGCATTACACGCAGAACAGAAAAGTCACTGTAGAGAGTATCAGTTGGATAGTAAGGGTTTTTTTAATATTACTTTCAACACAGCTCCTTGACCTTGTTCTGGTTAGATCAGGGCTGTTTTACCAGTTCTGCCCCATGTAGATATGTTGTTTTTTTTTTTTTATATATTCACGCCTATCCTACACAGGGGTTGGCAGAGACCACAGAGCTCCATCCGCTGCCATATGCCATATGCAGTATTGGAGGATGGATTGACACAGACCTAGGTATATGCGATACAGATATAGAATGATTTGATACAATATAGAAAGAATTATCTCATAAGGTGCAGTCTCTTACTTATTTGCGACAGTAAAGGATTTTGTGGATTTGTAGTTGTAAAACACACTAGACTGTGTGACATTAGAGTAGAAACTAAACAACAGTTGTACAACAGTTTATTATGAAAGCCATTTATAGGTGCATGAGACACAAATAACATGGTTCCAAACTTTAAATAAGCCAATAAACCTTATATACCCTATACCCTTATATGTATTATATGTAGGAATCAAATCAGCAGCCCTTTGCTCCAAAAGCTGTTACTTTTTTTCTGTGAATGTGTAGTTACTATTATAGTAATAAGTATAGTTATAAATACCTTCATGTTCACTATATTCTCCTTTTAAATTGGTAATGTCTATATTTTCTTCCTTTAAAGCATATTCTGAAAGCACACTAAAGGCATTTCATTAATTTTATACAACTTTATGCAAGAATAATTGAACAATTGATTTTTTGTTATATTATATTGCACTGAGTTATGGTAGCCCAGTGGGTTGATTCTGACATATGATCTTTAGATTGAATGACAAGTCAGGTACGAAAACTGTAAGCTATACATCTCAAACTGTTTTGTGTTGAAGATAAACATGAGAAAACCACTATCATCATTAAAATATATAAGTTTTGAATAACAAAGTACAGGTACGAAACTCAGGATTTTATCATACTCAATAGGAAGTCAATGTTGAATTTAATATCAAAAGATACTGATTTAAATTAATTTCGATATAAGTGTACAAAATTTACTCAAAACTTTTTTTTTCGCAGCCCATATATGTCCCACTGTTGAGCATGGGCCACCCCATTTCTGGAGGAGTGGGCATGATAGTGGTAGTTGGTGTAACTGACTGGTCCGTAATTCTCTGTCAACATGCACCTATTTTGCAGTGTAGGAATGGACACTAACCTGCCACACTTGTCCAATGTGGATTGACAGGGTTACCAGACTCAAAATAAATATATGTAGACCATACATATATTTATTTCACCTTGGGGATTGAACCCACAACCATTGACTCCATGGGCAAGGGGCCACGCAACTGCACCAATTGGTCGACAAAAATATTTTAGCATAGTGTGCCATACATAAATGATAAAATATGAAATTTAACAAACCTTATTTTACTATTTTGAGACTGCACCTCTTCTTTAGTATTTTGCCCATTAGTTATAGTTTTGAAAATTGCATCAGACTTTTGGCATTTCATTTTAAATTGATAACAAAAAATAAGATCACATTTACAAGCTTCACATAGTTGTAAAGGATATTCATCTGCTACCTTAACCTAAAATATATATTTTCTTTTTAAATTTTATTAATGTATTGGTTTTACACACTGAAATTCTAATTATGTAAACATTGCAAAGTTAATGTTTACAAACTAGATGATTACTGACTTCAAATATTGGTTCAATTAAAAGCAGCAACAGCTCAGTCAGTAAGCATTGTGCTTGTAGCCTTAGTGTGTGAGTTTGTTTCTTTCAGTGGACTATTGATGTGAATCATATTTGCCTAGCACAACTAACTTTTAACATTATTGAAATGGTTAATAATAATTCTTAAAATATCAAAAATAGTGCTAGTCTATAAGTGTTTTTTAAGATTAAAAAATCATAATCTTTATCAAAGTTGTTAAATTAGTTAATAAGATTGTTACATGTATAATAAATATTGTCTTTAAAAATTTAAAGTCTACCAAAATTATCTTGAACGCTAAAATGAGTATTCAATGTGTGTATACCCAGTACAAAAAAATAACAAATTATTACCTTTCAATAGAAAAGAACTTTGAATTATCTTTTTTAAAAAAAAACTTACTAGTGAAAAACATGTCATTTGGATTATGAATAAATAAATAAATGATAAATAAACTATTATACTGGCAGTAGATGATAAAAATTTTATTAATCATAATAATACTTACTTCTATAAGGGATATTTGAAAATACATATCTATAACGTCTTTATGAATATCAGGTATTAAGGAAATCACGTTGTTTTTTGCCAATAAACATATTCGACATAAGTTTATTAAATCACTGTAGTCTGAATTAGAAGATTGCAGAGAAGTTATTTTCTCTAAATTACTCGAAGCTTTAATATCACGTTCATTATTGGGTGTTAGTTCTTCAACTTTAATTGCCTCCACACTACCATGAACATTCCTTTTTTCCATAATTCAGTTAATTTGTACTTTTGATCAATTTTTCCAAAGGACCTAAGAGGCGAGAAATAATTGTATGATTTGATGAATATTTTACTCAAATTAGTTAAGATTTACAAGTCAAAAGCTCACTAGTCAAAACTTCTATTTTCTGTTTTGAAAATAATTAGCTCTTTGGCAACAGTTTTTGCATTCATGTACTTCGGATTCTGCTCTTCATTTTTTTGTTGTGATGGTGTGTGACATTTCTTATTTAGTTTTTTTTCATGACTTTACGGCTCTGAGTTCAAGCTTTTTTGAGATCGTCTTGTAGTTAAGCGTGTTTCACAATTGGCACCAGTGTTGCAAGGTATAAGTCAAAAACATTATTTTGTATGTCACATCGTGAAAAATCATAGGTATTTTAGGAAAAAATAACTCATATAAATTAAACCATAAAATTGTATAAAATCCTAATCTTTTAGATTTCGATAAGAAAGAAGAGTAAAAAGAGTGTGTTTTGTTCGTTTTATGCGCGTACATTTATACGATTTTATATAATCATACAGCGTTGTACATATATACCTTTAATCATCGTTATATTTATAATTGTACTGTAACTATCTTATTTTTTAAAAAATTGCATCTTTCTCATTCTTTTTGCAGCGGGTCTAGTGGAGTATCAGCGTTGACGGCGGGACTAAAACTAAGTTGGACAATCCTTTCGGCTTTCTTGTTGTTCATGTCTCTTTGCAAATTATGATATCGTTTATTTTTAATATTATCATTATTACTTATGCGTTTTATTTCCTATATATATATATATATCAAAATGATTAAAATAACCTGATATAAATCTAAATTGCTCTAAATCACATATCACGTATCATCTGATGTTGTTTTTGTGATAAATATTTGTGCAATATATTTTGCTTAAGTTGTATAAATTATAAGTGAGCTTCAGAGGTTGTAAGTTTAGGTACAATAGTCACCATTTGACATTCAAGACAAGACAATATGAATAGCTTACTATTTGTTATTTTGATTCTGATACAACAGTTACTGCCTTAGACTATTTTAGCAACAGTATGATACACTACTGACAGTTAGCCGGCCTCATACATCAGATTCAATGTTTAACATTTGTTAGAAAATTACGTCATTGTTAAAATGTGAATACTAAAGTATTCACATTTTAGCAATGACGTTAGTTTAATCCATACAAACCTAATTGAAACGTTTCTGATACATAAAATAATCTTCGACAGTTTTCCGTTAATTTAGTACTTACCTATATCATTAAAACTTGTAGCTGAAGAAAGAGAAATATCTCATGACAATATAAATCCCTATAGCAAATACAGTAGGAACCCTTTTAAGAAACCTTATGTAATAGAATGAATTTTTCAATACAATTAGACTTAGACGACTTAGATAGATTTAGACGCAATCTTAGACTTAGATAGATTTAGACGCAATCTTAGACTTAGATAGATTTAGACGCAATTGCTTTGAGACAAAGTTGTTAATATTATGCAAATTAGATGAAGTTGCTATCTAAAAGTAATTTTGGACTTATAATAGAATTGTGGTCGTACTATGTCAGTACTCCGACATTGTACTTATTGTCAATCTTATCTTACGTTTTGTTTATTTCCGATGCTTATTATAGTAACCCACTTATGAACTGATTATTTGCATCTCATAATACGAGTAGATACAAATAGTTGTAGATACAAGTAGTGTAGTTGTAGTTGATTAAAACAAGAAAAGTTATATTCAAAAGTTATATTCATTCAATCATTTCCAAGGAAGGTCCCAAAAATATTATTTTAAAAAGGGGAAAAACTAATTAAATTTTATTTTCAATTGTCTTGGTCGACTATAATAAAAAAACTTCGATAAGAGTTTATATTTTCATATTATTTCATTAGCTTCCATCATGAAATTTATACACTGTATCTCGACCTTTCACTTAAAAGATAGCGATAATTACAATTTCATAATGAATTGAAACGTTATTTAGTTAAATTTATAATAATTACAATGCGCAGCAATAATTCTAATGCAGAGTTGCGCATAACATTCGTTTTAATATTTTTTATTCGTTTTTTCATTTCATTTCGTTCGTTTCTTCGTTTCGTTTATTTCTTTATTCATTTATTTATTCGTTTGCTTCCATGGGCTGTTTAACATATAAAAACAATTAATCAGAATATTTTATTTTATTTATTACATTTTTGCACAATATGTACATCAGGAGGGCTTAATGCATTCTCTACCAGTCAACCTGCGGGCGAAACAGAGAAGATTGGTTTGAAGGTGCATCTTGTACAAAAGAAAAAATGTATATATATATATATATATATATATATATATATATATATATATATATATTAGTAATTTATGTATATATATATTAGTAATTTATGTATATATATACATTCAATAATGACTTGGGCGGTTTCTATGTTTACTGGCAATACTTTAAAGTGTTGTGTTAAAATGTTTAAATGTGAAAATGTTTGTAAAATGTATATAAAATAAACGTTCGAGTATATGGCCGTCGGACAAACTGTAGTAATTTATCAAGTAGTATTCTCACCCTTATGAATAGTACTTCAAAAATTATTGGACTTTGACTTTAAAAATAAATTTGTTTGAGGCTTTTTTAATGTCAAGAGAAATGTCTTTCTAGAACTTTATATAAGGTGAAGATTTAGAGATAAAGCTACTGCGATGTGAAGGAGTAAAAAGTTTTAGGTTACCCGAGCAACGAGTCTATTAACGGAGATGTTTTTCTTTTTTATTAAACTTTGAATTATTTAAAAGACTTTTAAATTTTTAAGTTTCAAGAGAAGATACAGTTATAACAAAGTGTGTTAAAGCAGAGGGTAAACCTAGTTTAAATACTGATTTTTCTTCTGCGTATAGTTGGATTATATTTAATTCAAACATAATATAGAACAATATAGGCGAGTTCTATAAAGATTATATTTCAAGATCCAGTACTAAACGATGTGTTAAATAATATATATCAAAGATCAGTCAGTGTAATAACTTAAACCATGTGTTTTAAATTTTTGAACTATAAATAGTATTTAGATTCTATAATGACTTGGGCGGTTTCTATGCTTACTGGCAATACTTTACAGTGTTGAAATGTTTGTACAATGTATATAAAATAGACGTTCGAGTATATGGCAGTTGGACAAACTGTAGTCATTTATATCAAGTAGTTAGAACGCATATATCATACCTGTATAGGTATGATAAATGCGTTATGCTTACAAATGCATTAAACGTTTTTAAGTTGCTAGGATAAAAACGAAAGGTAATAAATGTAAACACCTACTTCTTCCTTTTTAAATGATAGTAGGAACATTCGCAGTTTATGGTTCTCTGTTATAAGTAATTTGTGTGTGTAAAAGAGTTAATGTCGAAGCTCCAATCCATATCGTCAATGATGAAAACAGTCCGACAAAAAAAAAATAATAAAAAATATTGTATAATAAGAACAATTCTAAATAAAAAAAATATTTGAAATATTAAAACCGAAGATGCGTCTAATATATTTTGTATCTTAGTCTTCTTTGGGTAAATAACAGATATACCAAGACCTTATGGAAGAACATTTTTTTTATTCTAAGGTACCATTCGTTTGTCGTGTTATGATCTTTCTACGTGATTTTTAAATAACCGCATTCAATAGTTCAATAGTTATGCGTGCATAGAGTTTGAGATTTGGTATAATTATATATCAATCAAATTCGTATGGAAAACGAACGCAGAAAGATAAAATAGGAAAAAAAAAGTACACATTCAACGAATTGCGATCGAATTTCGACCATTGGGCGATCACTAATTAAAATAGATAAATAACATTATTTCAATTTTAAATACAAGTACAACCATGTTCTAACGCTAGTATAACTAGCTCATAGGTCAAATATGAAAAACAATTTCATCACTATCTTAAGTAATGGAAGGTGAGAGGTCGGAACATCTACTATCGGCCACTTCGTTAAATGTAGATAAATATGCATATTATTGTAGCTTCTTTTAAACATTCCTGTTATATCATTTCATCTACGTAAAGTCATGTTCGAAACATGAAACAAGCATTTTAAATTCACGTGTTTGCAAATTTTATTATATTCTTTATTTAATAACTTTCGTAAAGCCTGCCTGTATAATAAGTAGACGATTAAAGAATAAATAGATTATTTTTCCTGTATTAATAAAATATATACAATAATAATTTACATCTATAAGATACAAATTGTTTTCTTGATATGAAAGAGGTTTATTTTCAGCACCAAATGTATATGAGGGTATAATAGGTCAATTATTGTGATAGTATACACTATTTTTAAAACAATGTTGAAAGTGAAAAATATAACACATACATGTTGTTTTTTATTTGGTTGTTTACTTATTTAATCTTATTTAACAGATATAGTAACGGTTGTTTCGAAATTCCATTTATTTAAATTATATTTTTTGAATTTTATCTCAATAAACCAAATATTGTGCTGTGGACTGTATAATTTAGTTATTTATCTCTTTATGCTTATTAAAAATCAGGCATTATACTTTCAGTCTTTACTCATTACTTATTAATATCATAATAAATAATATATCGTTAAGAGTGGTAAAACCATTTTATAGCACGATTATACGGGTTCGATCGGGGAAGTACTTACCACAGCCTCATATCTTAGTATTTAGGGATAGCATTTTTTTGTTTCTGGACTAGGGGCGAAACTACTTCTTTCTTTTACTTCCCTTATCGCTTCTCCTACAATTCACTTGATGTTGCAGATGTTCATTGACGGTAATTATATTACTTATCATCAGGTGAACCTTGCCTATACCTATAATAAAGAACGATGAAATTTTTGCCAAGCCAAGCAAAATGATACATGAGAAAAAAAAACAATGTTTTTCAAACAATAACAAACATTTCTTAAAGGCCGGCAACGTTTCTGCAATACCTATGACACTGCGGATGTTGGGCGGCGTTGATTGCTTTCCATCAGGTGACACGCCTGCTCGTTTGCTCTCCTATCTCATAAAAAAAAAAAACATTTGATACATTGGATGGATTGGTAAACGTTTTAAAAAATCAATTATTATTTGAACTATAGCAAAATGGAATAGCTGTCTTGCAAAAACATAATTAGAATTAAATAATATACAAAATTTCTTAAGGTTTGGCTGCGTCATAAATATGTACTGCCTTAATGTATATTAAAAGAAAACTAAAACATACATAATTTGTGTCCTTCAAAGAAGCATTCAAGTATCTCTTTTGTTTTTACGTAATAACAGTTAATACAACACATGAATTTATTAGGAAAATGAATCCGCCGAAGCGGTGGAGGTGATTCAGAAGTGGCGATCGGGGCCGCATTAAACTGCAAGTACCACACAACGTACGTGGCGCGTTCGGCTCTCTTATTACGCGCAGACGCATTGTTTGCAGAATCTTACCGTTCTTCGATGCACTGGTGAAGACACGTGGTTGGTTGGATGTCTGTTTGCTTTCATTGCTGTGAAAGCATTAGTACTACTCATGGCACACACTCGCAGTGTGCTCAGTGCAGAAACAGGACGGGGTGAGGGCGAGACATATACTGTATAGAATTCGCGTGTCTTTTGAACATGATGTTTTCTATCAGAAATGGAATGAAAATCAGGTTCTTATGTTTACAGGATTTTTCACGAACAGGTAAATTTTTATTAGATAGAAGGTATATAATGTTAATGTAGAACTACTAATTAAATAATTTAGGCAATTTATAAAATATCTAATACATATTTTCTATATTGAGTAAATTATTTAATTATATAATAATATTTTTAAAGAACTCAAGTAATATTTTATTATTAACCATTTCTAAAATACAATATAAAGTTACAATTATAAACAATTAATTGTAACGACTGGTTTTTTAAAAATAATGGAGATTTAGTTTAACGTAAGAGTTTATTCAATCCCATAGACAGCTTCTGATTGGACCACAGGTTCTATTTCATATGATTAATGTTGCGCGAATGAATGAACAATCGTTTACGATTTAAGTATTGAGATATAAAAAAGAAATATGTTGAATTAAAAGTCGACCACTAGGAATTGCTCAAAGGCGTGTTCAGGCCGAGTGATAAGTGTGACCCAAAGGTCATATGTGTGGAAGAGTCTTAAGCGAACGAGCGCAGGAACCGATCGGTGGCAGTTGTGAAAGCGTACCCTCTTTGCTAACACTGAACCTCACAAGTTAAACCCACGCTGAGTACTGCTCAGAGGCTATACCTCCGTGTCCGACAACATGTTCATTGGCATCACTTCCAGTGGAGACAACGTCAATTCTCACTACGATTATTTGATCTGAACAATAGAGAGGTAAGCATTTTTGCTATTTTGCCTTATCATCACAGGTCATGCGCCGACCATCTATCGCAAAGTTTATAAATATTTTAATATTTAACTGATAGCTAAGTCTGTTAAGTGATTTAGTTAGTTTAAATCTCTAGCACAATGCTCATTGCTTGATTTAATAATGGTCCGTCACAATATTTTTTTAATGAGAGCTTTTCACCAATTGCAAAGTTTGTTTTGGTGGGTGTAATATTATTAACTTGTACGTTGGTGGCTGTAAACAAAATGATATAAACAAGACGTTTTTATTTCAGACGTCTGTGTATTGGAGATTTATATATATTTACAAATATGGCCCTTGACTTTGTAGCTGGATGTATTGGAGGTAATTGTTACTATAATTTTACGTTTTATCAAGTTTTCTTTAAAGTTCAGGATATGTTTCTAATGTGTATATTTTATTTATAGGTAGTGTAGGTATAGTAGCTGGTCATCCACTTGATACTTTAAAAGTGCATGTACAGTCTGGAAGAGGCAGTGCTTGGGAATGTACAAAAGCTCTCTTCAAAGGTGGAACATTATCTAATGCATATCGCGGCGTGTGGGCACCTTTAGGTGGAATAGCTGCCGTGAACGCGATAGTATTTGGAGCGTATGGAAACACAAGAAGAGCATTACCCAATCCCGATTTACTATCCACTCACGCAATAGCAGGGGGTATGGCTGGTTTAATGCAGAGCTTCATTTGTGCCCCAGTGGAGCTCGTTAAAACACGACAACAACTTGCGAAGCCGTCAGAAGGCATGCCGAAAGGAGCGTGGGCTGGAGCTCGTCACATTTTACAAACTGGAGGTTTCAGAGCACTATTCCGTGGACTTGGTATCACAGCTGCACGTGATAGCCCCGCCTTTGCGATATATTTCGCGTCATATGAAGCAATGACAAAAGGTAACCAATCAATGGTGAGAGTATTTACTGCGGGCGGAGTGGCTGGTGCATTGTCTTGGATTCTTCTTTATCCAGTGGATGTAGTCAAATCAAGGATACAAGGGGATACGACAGGACGGTATATAGGTGCGTGGGATTGCTTAAAGAAGTCGGTAGAAAGTGAGGGTTGGCGTTGTATGGGACGCGGGATGGGGGCGGTGACTTTACGGGCGTTTATAAGCAATGGCGCTTGTTTTACGGCAGTAGTGTGGACGGAGCGAGCGTGGCAGTATTGTTCTTCGGATTCCGCTGTGATGAAACTCGCACAGGCTGCCGCTATTAGTGAGGCTGTGCGTCACGAACCTGATTACCTTTGTGATATGTAATGAAGAAAGTAAAAGACCAAAGAGAAGCTTTTAAAAGAGCAATACAACCATATAGCTAGTTCTGTTCTAGCAAATTATAAAACTATTTATTAAAATGAATATTAATTCAAATGCATTAATACAAACATTAATAGTCTATTTGATTTAAACTATGAATTGTAAAAATTAAATAGCGCTTAATGAATTCAATCGCTTTGTTTGTATAAATCGGTGCAATAATTGAAATTATTTGTTTTGTAAACAAAAAATAAGTGAAAATCACCAATGCGTTGAGTTAGCGATAAACGTATGAGTTCCGAATATTCAGTAATATTTTCATGATTATTGGTATATTCAGAATATATTAGAAACGTTATATGTTAAATATTTATAATAGTTATAATTAAACCATGATCGCTATTGTGCTTTTTACTTTCACAAACATAAATTATATAATATATATTTTAATAAATAATAATAAAACAAGTAAATTTACTTATTAGCATATATATTTCTCAGAAAAATTTAATAAGTACAATAGTTAAAAATGTTCCAAAAATACAGAAATGATTCACGTTATGAAATATCACATTAAAAATATGCCAAAAACGCTAAAACAAAGGTATATATTTTTATAAATAAGGAACTGTTACATAATAATTTTACATTACTAATAACTTGACTATACTGATTCCTAAGACTTTTCCATCTAATCAGCAATTACATAGACGTCAGCTAGGCATATTGTAGATCTGAAGTTTAAATATGTTATCTGCAAAAAGAACGAGTTAAGAATTAGAAATTATATCACAGATATTTCGGGATAAATTACAGAATAACGGTTTTATCGTGTTACTGCCTTTTGTACAGTATATGCTGGAAACCGGAGGCCAAATTTCTTTACCCTTTCTTTTCCTTCTTACCTTACTAGGAATTTACATACATACATACATATAGTCACGCCTGTCTCCCTGTAGGTTTAGGCAGAGACCACAGATCTCCATCCGTTACGATCCCGACACACCGTCCTTACTTCCTTCACACTCATCCATCCTTCCTCTCACTTTTATTGTAGCGAAACGGCTCTCCGTTTGTCGCTTCTCGCCCTCGTCAAAATCAGGACGTGACGGGTGGCGAACCACGTCGCCGTCATTTTTTAACGAGTTAGGTATATCAAGATTTGTCATAGTGAATCCCACGAGCTGCAAGGGAGGATGGAGGTTAGTCCCAGCAGAGACCCGCATGCTGAGGTAAGGTATTATAGAACACGGGGGAGCCCGATCCGGGGACAGTCGGCATGCTAGGAATTTAATTCGGAATTACAGACAGAAACTTGAATTTAATTTAATATATAATGATAAAATATAATGCTGCTGTAGCGAAAGTGCTGTGCTGTAGCGAAGACCTTATTTTGGCAAACGTAATGTGGATCGTCTCCCGGCTAGGTGTAGCGACTATCTGCGCAAAGGGGCTGATAGAAACTGGATGCTTGTAGCTGAAGATCGGGACAGATCGGGGAAAGTCTCGGGGAAAGTCTATATGCAGCAGTGGATTATCGTAGGTACAGTATATATTAATGTATAAACAATACATTAATATATACTGTACCTACGATAATCCACTGCTGCATATAGACTTTCCCCAAAGTGGCATCTGTCCCGATCTTGAAATCACTTTGGGGACACTAACTTCAAAGAACTTTTATTTAAAGATTTTTCTTAGAAAACTATCAATATATTTACTTATTTTCCTTATAAATTTTGTATTAAATTAGAATACATATATGAATGTCACTCCATTATATAATTATAAATATTATATAATTATAAATATAGCTGTTATCGATTTGTAACATTCAAAATAATTGGGATATTTCGAATGATTACGTGGTAAAGTTTAGGTGATTATTTGGGTTCAGTTTTATTAAAACAACAATAATGATGTGTACGAAACATACTTTTGTTTTAAAACGTAAATATCATTAAGTATCAATAATGACAGAATATCGACGTCTACTTACCACTTTATAAACAAAGAAATAATTAACGAAACGTGTTAATGCAATAAATGGTACTTTACACAATATAATACTTACCTTACTTACTTACTTACTTACTTACTACTTGAGTTTATATTGTTATGAGTGACAAAAAAATGAAGAATCAATCGGTTGTAGATTTATGGTACCATGAGCGGGAAAGTACCAAACACTAATTGAATGTCAGTGTAAATTAGTAGAATTTTACTGTGGTGTCGCGTTTCGTACGGTGAGTGCAGCGATCCGGAGACCCAATTACTTTGCTCTTTCTATATTTCCTTCTCTTACTACTTTCTTCGTCTCCTTAGTTACATCCTTACCCAGATGTAGGCAACATATGCATGCAATACCTTTAAAGCTGCTGTTAATGTGTTAAAAGCAGGTGTTAATGTGATGGTGAATTGTCATCAGATGACCCGCACACCAGGTGCTCATTTGCAAATATTTTTTTTTTATATTTTCACGCCTATCCCCCGCAGGGGTTGGCAGAGACCACAGAGCTCCATCCGCTGCCATTCATCGCAGCGAAACGGCTCGTCATTGGTCGCTTTTCGCCCTCGTGAGAATCAGGACGTGACGGGTGGCGAACCACGTCGCCGTCATTTTTCGACAAATTAGGTATATTAAATTCATCTTAGTGAATCCCACGAGCAGCAAGGGAGGATGGAGGTCAGCCCCAGCAGAGCCCTGCATGCTGAGGTAAGGCACCATAGTCCCCGGGGGAGCCCGACCCCGGGACGATCGGCACGCTTTCGACTGGGCTCGCCCCTAGCCACGCATCCATTGGCACGGCAGACCAATTGGATTGGCGGAGAGGAAGGGAAAGGATAGAGAAGAAAGGAAGCGGATTGGGGGGGGGTCACCAGACGCGGAATAAACATTTATAAATCCATATAAATATTTATTCCGATGCGGGAATCGAACCCGCGACCATTGACTCCGCGGGCGGAGGGCCCCGCCACTGAGCCAATCGGTCGTAAATATGTATATTCCATAAAAAAAAGAAAAGGTAAGCTAGGAGTGGACTGCCTTAGATTTTCTCATTCCGAGCAGGTATACTAGTAACTGCATAGCTATATCGAAAAGGTTAGCTATTAGTAGGGGCTTGAACCATTGTTGGTTGTACAGCAGATTGTAGGCCGTGCAGATGATGCTGAGGGTTGAAAAACATGGTGTGATTGTCTTTACTTTGATGGTGATAGGTACTAATAGTAATAAAATAAGAAAATAATCATCATCAGTCATACGAGACAACTAAGAAATCCGGCAAAATCGCTCAATATCTAAAGGTATTGCCGTAATTTTCACGCTTGAATGATACCATAGTCCATTAGAGATCGCCAATTAGTTTTTAATGCGTTTAACTAAGTAAACGCATTTTTTATTATTTATTGTAGTCAAGTAATGAGAATAAAATTTTAAAATATGTACACTGATGTAAGATTTATTATTTACTTTATATTTATTTTAAAATTTCCGCCGGCGAAGACTCTAAAGAAATTGGTATTCGTAAGAAATTAAGCAGGGTGGAACCATATAAAACATTAATTACCACAACTCGGAAATGAAACAGTAAATAACTACGCAATTGTTGCCCCCTTTTATCACTGACCTACACCCGGGTTTAAATGCATTCACAACTAATAAATTCTCAATTCGACCTGCACAAGTTTCTTTCAACATGAACCAATGTACAATTTATCTCTTTGTGAAAGGAAATAGCCAATAAAATAATATAATTATATAGTTAAATAAATATTAATAAGCCGGCCTCAGGTTCTTTGGTGCCGATATTCCAATATCGGCGTTGAGTATTGGCACGTTGCATTGTGTTTCTGTTTTATATGGGGAGTGCTAAGATTCGGGGGCCCAATTCATTTTGTTCCTATTATTTACATATATCTTAATCCTATATTTCCTCCTAGTATTTATATTCTCTGTCTCTAATTTACATCCTATCATCTTAACGTATCTGTGGGTTTTGTACTGCAAATGTCCATGAGGAGCACTGGTTGCTACCGTTTTGTGACCAGTTTGCTTATTTTTATTTTACAAAAAAAGCTATCCAGTTTTATGAACCCGCTAGTTTTCTTTTAGATATATTTTTCATACACACTGAATTTTCTGGTATAAGTATTTTCAAGCTTCTATCACCTGGTGAAGAATTTCATTACCATATTCTCTATCTTGTTACTAATACAGAACCAAGCCTTACACACATGCGTCACAGATTATTTTATTCAAAATAATTATCAGCGTAATAAATAAATGTTTTTAAATTGATAAAATAATGAATCAATTTTATCTTTGGTTTAATAATTTGCATATGTTTATCTCAAACATAAATTTTATTTACATTATCTTTAAAAATCACCTTTTCAGCACGCCAAGCCCAATTCATTTTGTTCCTATTATTTACATATACCTAAATTCTTTCCGTCCTATTATTTATATTCTAACTCTGTCTCTTATTTACATCCTATTATCCTATCGCATCTGTTGTGGCTTTTTTACTGCAAATATCCATGAGCAGCACTGGTTGTTACCATTCTGTGACCAGTTTGCTTATTTTTATTTTACAAAAAAAGCTATCCAGTTTTATGAACCCTCTAGTTTTCTTTTAGATATATTTTTCATACACACTGAATTTTCTGGTATAAGTATTTTCAAGCTTCTATCACCTGGTGAAGAATTTCATTACCATATTCTCTATCTTTTTACTGATACAGAACCAAGCCTTACACACATGCGTCATAGATTATTTTATTCAAAATAATTATCAACGTAATAAATAAATGTTTTTAAATTGATAAAAGAATGAATCAATTTTATCGTCGGTTTAATAATTTGCGAATGTTTATCTTAAATATAAATTTTATTTACATTATCTTTAATTAAAAATCACCTTTTGATCATGCCAAGCAAAATCGACAAATAGCTTTTTAATAGAAGCCATCGCCGTTTGCAATAATAATGTTTTGTTGCTTAACGTTTAATTGTTAATTTGTTTAACGTGCGATTCTTACCGAAATGTAAGACGTGAAAAATAGAAAGGAAAGAGAAAAAATAATTAAAAGGAAAGGAATAGGGACTCAGGATCTCAACGAATTAGATACAAAAGTGTAGTAACAATTACTCAAAAGTCGAAAGGAATTGGGCTGCAGAGTAGATCATATTAATTCAATAATTAATAGCTTATAATATTTATAAACTTGTTTATATCTCGTAGCTCTAACGTTAAATGAAAGCAGGATAAGTTATTCTTCGTAATTAGATTAAACCAATTTTTAGATTGATATATGCATAAATAAACAATATAGATCATTAGATATCATATATTTCTGTTATAATTTGTACAATGTCTAAATTCAAAATTGAATTTTTAACGTTTTCTGTGGCCCCATTCGATTATGTTGGGAACAATGAATTAATTATAATTACTACTACCGTTTTAAAAAGTATAATAAATCAAAATTGTACAATTTTTTAAGAACAGTTCTTTTATACCGAATATATTTGATTGTCACAAACTGGAAAAATAACTACGTCAGAATATTGACGATATGCATATGAAATGCTTGAAAGGCAATTACAAAAAATTACAAAGTATTTGTGTGGCTAGAATTTTTAAAAGAGTATCATAATATTTACGATGTTTTCTTTACGCTGCGCATATCTGTATAACAGAGAAACAAGAGCAGGTCTGAAGCAGTCTTAGGTTATCGACATTGGGTTGCCATTGTTACAGTGGGGCATTAATATATTAAATATTGTGATAAATCTGTGCACGATAAATAACAATATAATTAAAACAACTTATTAAATTTATATCCAGTTTTGAATAAAATTAGAAATGAATAAATATGCCTTAAAATGGGTAAAAATGGACAAAAAGTGAAAACTTGCGCAGTTTTTTCGCCGTTTATTTTCTGTTCTGAGGAAACTTATTATGCAACGTTGATAGAAGCTTGATAAATGAAATAATAAGTTTGAATTTGAATTACCTTCACGGTATACTTAAAATATCATTTTGAATGTTTCACTGAAAACCAGAACGTGATATCTTTTTTATATTTTTACTATTAATTATATCTAAGTATTTATGTTATATAATAACCTTGTCAACTATATGAATTAATTAATTATTATGAATTTCGATGAAGAAAGACGTATTGAAAAAAGCGAGTAAAGTTTTTTGAAAAATAAACACATAGTTCTAAATCTAGGTGTAGACGAAATAATATGGTTATTATGGAAAAGGGATGTGAAGTTTTTATGAATTCTATTTTTTCATATATCGAATATAAGCTAGCCCACATTTACTGGACTAAAAATTTTAACGAAAACTAAAAGCATTTAAAACGTTATATATAGTTAGGCGTATATTTTTCCCGATCCTTATGATTCCTGTAATACTTATTAAATGTTACTTCGAGTTAAGAAATATCCATTGGCTTTTGAAATGTTGAGAAAATATTATATAATGTTCCTTGGAGCTTATTAATTTTTTTTATAGAAAAGATAGGAAATCCTGATGGTAAGCAATCACTGCTCATGGATGATCCATGCTCATGTCATGGCTCATGGTTGATCTTGAATACCAAGGGATTGCAATTGCATTACATACTTTAGGGTATGATGTGAGAAATGGAATGGAAGGGGGGAGAGGCTTCACTGTACACACTATACGATAAGAAAGTGAGAAAAATGTCATCACTTAACGACGATATTCTGTGAAAATGTGTTTTTTTTATTGAGCCGGTCCATTAGTGCCGTAAAATAGCTCTACAACTATTTTTCTGCCTCACTATCTTGGAGCCTAGAGAATACATAGAACCCTGAGGTTGTAGGTGAGCATAAAAATTATGCTTACTTGAGGCTTGCTATAGTAAAATGTTGTAATCAGTTTCTATCTTGTTCCATCGGCTGGGGTGGCAGGGGGGGCGGTGGTGGCGGAGGTATTGCGGGTATTTCGTTGATGGCCTGATTTTCCATGAGCCCCAATTGTTCCAACATGTCGTCGTTGTCCTCCATTAGGTGAACCTGTTGTGGTGAAGTCTTTAACTCAGATGTTTTATATCAAATAAGCAGTTGGGTCTCTGGTATTCAAAGCTTACTAAGCGAAGAGTACGCCACTGAGCCAATTGGAACAACGACGAATTGGCTCAGTGCCGGACCCCTCCGCCCGCGGAGTCCATGGTCGCGGGTTCGATCCCCGCATCGGAATATATATATGTATGGATTATATATATTTATTCCGAGTCTGGTAACCCCGCCAATCCGCATTGGACAAGCGTGGTGGGTTAACGTCCATTCCTCTAGAAATGGAGAGCCGTGCTCAGCAGTGAGACATATATGGGCTGTTAAAAAAAAAGCGAAACGTCGTAGCAAAATGACTACTCCGAGTAGTCACTTTTATAATATTATTAATGGACAGGTGGATAAAATGGACGAAAATTATCTCATATGTCTTGTCCATCGCCATTTCAACTGTCTTATTTTCTTTAGTAGGTATATTTTCCACCTTCGTTGTAGATCTAATATCTTCCATATATCTTTCAAAAAATTTAGTTGAACACAAATAAGGCTCAGAGATAGCTTATAACTAATTTTATAAAGCTAAATACGAACGTCAGGTAGCGCGGTGCGGTGTTGACCGTGCCTAGCCGTCTCCGAGAGCAAAATCTTCTGACGCTTCTCCTCCATGAGCCGCTCGCGGTGCTTGTGAATGTAGTCGTACACGTTCGGTAGTCCCATGATTACGCAGGCTGAAAGCGCTGACCGATAGATGTTCATATCTGTTGCTTCGTACCTGTACATGCGCATTTTAATTTTTATTAATACATGCATAATTTTATTAATACATGCATGAGTTGGTGTACGCGGCGGTACTAGGCAAAGATACTCCCTGATCACAGATTGTCATAACAACCATCTGTTAATTCGTGGGTGAGTGTAGGTGGATGCGTGTTGGTGTTGATGGTACTATAGTAGAAACTTATACATAAGTGATAATAATAACTGTACGAACTATCATCGCAATCAGATAAAAAATGCGTGAACGCATAGGGAAAGATCACGCAAGCATTAATTTTTATATTGCATATAAGATCATGGATGGACTATCGTAAGGATCGAATATAACACAACATAAGGTTAACCGACCTAATTGTCTGTTATGTAGGTACCCCTTTCGGAGTCAATGGTCGCGGGTTCGATTATCCCGCAACGGAATAAATATACATATTGGCCTATGGTTTTTTGTTTATTCCACGGAAATGAGAAGTCTTGTGCCAAGCTATGGAACTTATATTTGACTCGAAGATGTTAATGCTGGTAGCCTATTGGCTTTAAAAGCTTTATCGAATCCTAGGCCTGGCAAGTTAAATATATTCCATTGGCTCGACGCCGCGTCCGAGGTACACATGTGTGTGTTTTAATTTCGTCTTGATGCTACGTAAACGTGTAGGGGAGGATTGGACCGTAGTAACTATAGTCTCTATTAGTCCCCTAGGCCCTAAGGTCTAGGAGGTGAGAACCGACCAGTTACGTGAGAAAATCTCGTGTGAGCGACCAGTGTACAAGTGTTCCCTCCTCTACGTGCTCGGCTAGAGCCGAGGTGCGTGTGAGTGGTGGTGAGTCCAGGACTTATAGTTAAGTATATTTGCGCTATGCATAAAAAAGAAAAAATGTGGATGTTATTAAATAACAAATAATAATTGAGAATCACCATAAATTGATATTAAATTGATGTTCTGTATATCTTATGGTATATGGCCGCTTCTTTTAAAAAGGTCCAAGTGTCGACAGTTCAGGATAAATTAAAATATCTTAAAATCTTTACAATCGCAGAAGACATTTCTATGTATAAATTTATTTTAATATAACCTCGGCTACCTCTAACGTTTCCTCTAGTGTTTTCAGATTTGATCCGAAACCCTGGATATTATGCTGATAATGTTAAATTATATGTATGGCCTACAGATATTTATTCTGAGTCAGGTAACCGCCAAACCGTATTGGACAAGTGTGGTGGGTTGACGTCCGTTCCTCCAGAAATAGAAAGACCCGAGCTCAGCAGTGGGACATCATATATGAGCTGTGAATAACAAAATTATGTTTGCGTGTTTTATTATAAAACTACCATTCGTTAGTCCGCTCGTCGTAGCACTCAACGTGGTAGATGGTGGTGACCCCGTTGAAGCCGCCGATAGCGAAGATCATGTCGTCGATGACCTCGATGGCGAAATTGCTACGCGGGTTGTACATGTCGGGCACGGGGGCCCACGTGTTGGTCGCTGGGTCGTAGACCTCGCCACTACACATCCTCGAAATACCGTTGAACCCGCCTATTACGTAAATCTGCAAAGAGGACGGCTCTATCGTTTACTGTTAAAATTCTTCTTAACATCGAAATGAATTGCACAACAAAACGCTGTAAGTAACACAAATGTCAAATGTTTTTTATTGCATTCTCAGATCAGAAAAATGGCTCACAGCTCTACGACTAATATAAATTTTTGTACAGCGTTGAAACTCACTGGTTTTGAGTGAGTAGATACAAGTTTCTTGCTTCTAGTGGTAAGTTTTCATATTGCAAAAAACTTGTATCTAAGTTTTTTGCTTCTAGTGGTAAGTTTTCATTTTGCGGTTTACTACGTTTTGGCTTTGTTGCGTTTACATGCTCATATATATTGTTGATATCTATGTATAAGTAAGTTGATATGTGTAACAATTTATCGGAACTTCATATAAGAGTTTTAAATAAAAACTTAAAACCGATAACTATGTATAATAAATTACACCTTCTCATTTCTTAATAGAATGTTGCATATTGCAAACTACTACAGTTGTCTACGAGCGTTATAAATTGCTTTCCATCAGGCGAAAACTATAAAATTATCTTAGGTCTTAGGTCGTATAGTATCTAACTGTTACACAGTTAATTATTACATTCAACTATTTCGTCAGAATTTGGTGAAAAGATGATTTAAAAAATATATTGGTGTGTTATGTGTAAATTATGTATACACGAACCTATATACAAATAACACCATCTTTCAAGGAAGTATTCAACAGGAATTCGCTTCAATATGACACATTCTCAGGTGTTATTATATCTGTATAGAAAACTATTTCAAATCAAAAACCGTTAAGACCATTGGTGCCTGTCCATCTGAATAATAGATTTTCGCAAAGTAACACCGGATTCAACTAAACCTTAAAAATATTAACATAAAGAAACGACAAATCCAACGAATGTACCTAGATACCTTGTTGTGGTAGGAAATGCAGGAGACGCCGGAGCGGCGAGAGCGCATCGGCGCCAGGTTGGTCCACTGATTGGTGTCGGGGTCGTACATCTCCACACTATTCATGCACTCCTGTCCGTTGAAACCGCCCGTTATGTAAATCTTATCTGAAATAAAACATATGGAAAGTAATGCCTGACTATATGAATCAACATATATGTGAACAAAGGATATAACTATCTGTCGACAGTTGTCAGAACTTAAACCTATCAAACAACTCCATTACTTAGTTGCTTACCTGGGGGGAGAGGGAGCATCAGGAGACATGAGTCAAATATAACCTGTTGCAACTGATCATGATCACAAAAATGCTGGCAAAATATAGGTTAATCGAAAAAGGAAGTCTTGGCTACTTAAAATCAGTGCCTGAACAGGGATAGCGAGTGCTCCAGGACACTTTAAAGACGATGAGAGATGTGGTGAAATGGTTGCCAACGCTGGTACGCTAGTCGGAGAGGCACCCTCAGAAGAAGAGTTAGGCAGGAATAAGTTGATAATAAATTTGTTTTAGTTTAGGTAGTAACTGCATTTAGTAAATTTATAATATATTAATAGTTATTTATATATACGGAAATAGTTTAAACGGGAAACAAATTTTTATCTACAAATCAAATAATTACAACCCATTAAAATTATTGCGGAAAACTGGATAAGAAATTTTTAATACACCATTATGTTAAACGTAATATAAAATTAGTTATAGTAGTAACTAACTACTAAGTAGTATAACTTTTCGCGTGTAGGTGTTCTACCTGTTCGACTTGAACTAGAGTGGTGGGTTAATATCAATGTCTCTCATAATTGGAAGAACTTGTGCCCTTGGTAAGGAAGGAAGATAAGATTGGTGCCTATTACAACCTTAGATATGGGGCCTTTATAATGATATAATATTTACTTAAAATGAGCTTTTCTAATGCGGTAGTTTGAAAGAAACATTTGTCTCTTGTGTTTAAGGAGGTCGTACTGTTTACTTACTGTCCAAAGCAGCGGCGCTAGCGTCTGATCGTTGTGCATTCATGGGTGCGACAAGAGACCACTGGTTGGTACGATGGTTGAATCTCTCCGCCGTGTTCTGCCTATGGTGACCGTCGTAGCCACCCATGGCGTATATCGTCTCCCCAAGAACTGTCACCGAAACATAACAGCGTCGGGCGTTCATTGGAGCAACCTGTTTATTTTCAATATTTTATTGAAGTCTTATTCAATATTTTATTCAAGACTGTGTGTATAGCTACAATTAGAATAATACAATTTTTTTAAAGTTAATCTCTACTTCAATCAACAATAAAAAAAAGAAAAGTTTTTCCAGTGATGTACCCACTTCGCCACTAATACTATTTATTCATAAATTTATATCCTGTTAAATATGTTCTATTTAACAATAAAAAAACAAAATGCTCCTAAATAAAAAAACAAAAATTAATTAATGAATTAATATTTGAAAAAAAAAAAAACAGTATTAACATCAAATGTTGTCCACTACAAGTTTAACAATAGATTGCCCAAGAAGTCATTATGACTGCATAGAGTAGTATGAAGTAAGGTTTGAATTACTAAAATCTACCTTATCGGTAATTGCTTCTAAATTAACACGGAATATCACCCACTCACAGAATATCGGCGTCAAGTGTTAGAGTTTTACTGCGTTACCGCGTTTTGTAGGGTGGATGGTAGAATCCAGAAGCCTAATTCATTTCTCCTTCCTTTATTTCCTTCTTTCCCTCCTACTATTTCATATCTTCCCATTCAATTCTTCTTCCCATCCCACTATTCACATCTTTATCCTAAGGTGTGATGTCAAGCAGTATAATTGTAGCGACTGCTTTTGTCGATCAGTTGAGAGAGTGACAGTAGGTGCATTTTCAAAATGTTCAAGTTGTTACAAAAGGGATAATAATAATTAAAAATTTGTATCAAGCTCTCCTGCTCTAGCAATGCTTTTATATATTTTCCAGTCATTTAACTCTCATATGGTGTTTTTATACTCTGCATTAAATAGTCATTTAGATAAATAGCATAACTGGGGCAGTTCATAAATATAAACGAAGAATATAAATTATATTTTATTTACCACCTATACTTATTTTATATTTTTGTATGCCACTAGCGTATATAAATTATATTAACACCATTATATAAAAATCTGTAAATTATATATGCACTTATATCTTTAACATGTTAAAATTAAAATTGTTATCATTGAAACTATAAATAAATTTGGATTCACACGTGTAAAATATAAAATCTTTATATTTATGGATATGAGTATGATTGTTGGAAAAGGCTCTTAAAGTAATAAATTATTAACTTAGTAATTATTTCTTCGCAATCAATTTATTATTTATTACATTTTCTAGTAAAACAATAGTATACTACATAATGTAAAATGTAATAAATATGTAGTTGATTTCGTGGCTTGAAAATATTGATCGATTTTCAAAACGAACCACTAATCTTATTAGCAATTTTATTTGTTCTAAGCAAAGACAGTAATTATATACATAAATATTTTAGGAAAGTACGCTTAACCTCTCGCCAAGTTTTATTCACAGCATCGAAACAGCGGCACGAGTTAAAGTAGTCCATACCGTCGAACCCACCAATGACGTAGATGCAAACGCCAAGAACAGCTGTGCCGTGATACGCACGAGGACCAGCCGGGTCAACCTCTTCTACCTAGTTGCAAACATAAATGCTCGCTTTGAATCAAATAATTACTAAGCACTGTTTTTAAATGTTATCTATTATATTATATAATAGTATTAAGTATCATTTGTTAAAAAGTAAAAATCAGAAAGTCATTGCAATATAGATTTATAAAGAACTTTGAAGTCAATAATAAAATTTACCTCGCTTAGGAATCAAAATGGAGCTCTGAGAGATAAGGAACCGCGCAAGAAACTCTATCATCCTTTTTGCGCTATTTTAAATATAATCGAGTGATATATAACTAGATATTAATATTTAGTTATAAACTAGAATTACTTGTGTCACAGTGCCTACGATACATGGACAAATTCCAGGATCCTGCATAAAAATCTGTATGTCTTCCAAATATTTAATCTGATGTGAGAATCAAAACAGAGACATAAGAGCCATAGTGGAAAAATTACGAAAAATTCTTCAAAATATCAAATTTATTCTTTCAAATTACTGATTAATAATTTGTTACTGGTCTTTGTTTGGCAAGCGATGAGAGCCTGTAGTTCAATCTCTCTTACCTCCTTCATGATCTTTTTGTTTTTTCTCATATTCAATCATAATAATTCATGTATTTTATGTATGTACATACGTATATATTATTTTATTTTTATTTTTCTAACCTACACATATCATTTGTTTTTCTACGTTTACTATCCGATTACAGTTCTGTTAGCAGATGGTTTTTCGTGAAATAAGCAATACCTTCATATAATTGTTTCTCTTATAGTCTTTATTTCTTCATGTATATATTTACAAATTCCTTTGCAAAAAACGAGCGCCCTACATTGGCTTCAAGTGCCTTCAGTCAGTGCGCCATGGGGTTAAGGTCGGGGCTCCGTATGGTCAGTTATATATATAACGTTTTCTTCCAGAAGTGCTAAAATTTTACTGGCTCTGATTGCTTTTTCTGCCATGACACATATACACTATATCTGTTTTAACACAATAAGGCAGGATGATGCGACAAACATAAATTATTCTACTAAAAATAACAAGAAGTTAGTTTTAGTTGCCTGATAACCTTCTAACAACAAATCTGTGAAAAGTAAGTAAAAAGTCACAAACTAAAAAGGGATTATTTTTTTAAAAAACGAAAGCTTCGAATTTGGAATTATACTCTTTTTCATACCCAGACTCTTTATTAAGTGCCTTTATATGACTCTTTATTAAGTGTTTGGCTATTAAAATATATTTAGAATTAAATTATTACCAATAATGTAGAAAAATCAAAACCTCCCGCTTTTTTTGCAAAGGAGTGTATTAATAAAAATAAATCTCTTCTAAGAGCAGACAACGCCTTTTCAGTGTCTTAGGTGATGCAAATGACTGTGGGCGGAGGTGTTTACTTATCCTTAGATAACCGGCCCTCTCCTTTGCCTCTTTCATATAAAAATATAAAAATATATAAAAATATATAAAAGCCTACATTTCAATATCGTTACGTAGCAATAACGTCGAGTATTTTTTTATATTTCTTTAATTAAATCATCAATATACCTTTATCCAACGATCAGCTCGTGTGTCGTAGGTCTCAATAAATGCAGTTGGTGATCCACCACTCCATCCACCAATTGCGAACAACACCTACAAAATTACATATACCAAGAATATTTACTCGTACTATATCAATTTTTTATTATAAAACTAGATGGCCCGTAAAAAGGTAAAAATATTGTTATCTCATGTTTTGTGGAAGTTATTGGTGAAATTTTATTTCTACGTTTAACATACATATGTGAATTTTTCTTCCATGATAATGAGGCTGAATTTTCCATTCATTTTCCGAAACTCAACCGTTCATCGAATGAAGCGCAGTAGCTAAGCTACCACTCAGACGCCGGTTTTTTGCGGGAGTGTGATAATTCTCCGGGCGAGCCGGCCAATTCATGCTACAGACAAATAATAAGCCATTTTTGACAAAGTATTCGTCTGCAGAGTGGCTCTACCAAACTGATTTAAGACATAATGTAATAAAATAACAATAATTGTAATATTTATCCACGAAAACACCTCGTGTGGAACTCTCGGTCGAGCTATCTCTGGCGTAGCAACTTCACCGTCTCTCTGAGCGATCATCTCCAAGTCGTACAGGAATTTCAATGTTTCTATGATGATTGGGCGGGAACCTTCGTTGCCGGTTACGTATGGGTGGTCTTTCACGTTTTCTAAAAAGAACTAATAGACATAGTTAGTATTTAATTTGTCGTACATTCAAATATTTTAATATAGAAACTAATACCAAAAGGTTTCGATATCAGACTAAATTATTTTCTATCAAAAGATTTTCGTCTTAGAGAGCTTCGCAAAAATTGTATATCTTTTTTTTAAAGTATTTTTAAAGTAGTTGTTATTCAAGCCAATTTTGCAAAGTATATTATTTAACTTAAACAGATTCCTTGTTTGGTAGATATTTCTTTATTTTAAACCTTGTTATTAATTTTAATACAAATACGTGTGAACAAATATGAATTATTATTAAATTAAGATAAAACATCAATTTCAAAATTAATATAATCCGACACTGGACATTGGTTTAACTCAAAATTAAGGGGTGAAGCCGTAATCCCCACGCTTGGTAGGGTATTGGGTAGGTAGACGCTGCTGCTTGTTATATTTTTCCCTTAGTCTCCTCGCCTCTCCAAGATTGAGGGGTATAACCTTCATCCCCACGCATGACAGGTGGATTGAGGATCGCAGATTGATTTTTATTACTCAGACATTCACTGCGGCATGTCCTTAGTTATACACATTTAATGTAATCTTCCTTACTTGTGTGTCAAGCAATCCCAGACGTATACTGCCCATTAGCTTGACGGTGTGTTGCCAACGCTGGTCGGGTGCGTAATTTACCCATCGAAGCACGGCGTCCCAAACTACTTCTTCGCTCTTAACGTTAAGTTCGTCTTCTAGTATAATAGCGTTTAGTTCATCGAGAGGAAGGTGGAGGAACTCATCGCTCTGTGTCGCAACCGTCACGAAATATCGCAAGAGGTAACGCCGTGCGTCCGCTTCCAACTTGTAACAAAACACGCGTCTGGAAAATAGTCAAAGTTAAAAATTTCTACATCAGACATGGTTTTTGACGGATGGTTTGAGTTTTAAAATAATAATTATATATTAGACAGACATAAGATTGTTAATGAATAAACATAAAAATACGGGAGCTATTATAATACAAAAATAAAGAAAAATTCCAATGTCTAATTTTCATCTCTAGAGGTCAAAGCACGAATTTTTAAAATAGAATTGCATAAGAGTTTATTAAACTTCATTTTTAGCAGCTATTATTAAAAACATATTTATAATAATTCAAAAGTATATTATTTACTAAAATGAATACATGAGTCCGTTCATGTATTAATTATTGGAGAAGACGATATGTGAGTGGAGATCGCGTCCTGACAAACGTGCTGTGTTTTTCCCAGCTAGATGGAGCGACGATTTATACAGAGCTGGCAGAAACTGGAACCCAAGATCGGGTTGGGTGGTGCGTTTTGACCTATAATAACAGTAGATTACCGTAGGCTGATCATAATAATAATGATGAAAAAGACCTTTAAAGAAGGCCAGATAAGTAAAACAGGCACATACACGCGCACACACGCGCGCACCCTCGGGCACCCACGAGCATGCACGAGCATGCACGCACGCACGCACGCACGTACACGTCCGCTTACAAACAATTAGCTTAAATGCAAAAGCTAATATTTGTTGATAAGTCTTTACAGTTTTCCTTTTATACTAATTTTATTCTCGGCTGCTCTTAACTTATTGTAACATTCGTTCTTAAAAGAGAGGAGTAATTGGCTTTATTATTTTCACACTATCTTATATAAAATTGTAACGTGAAATAAGTAGCTGTTCTCTCCATTAAATAAATAAATAAAAGTCACCTGGCAAACATCATGATACCGAGGCAGTTCTTAGGGTTAAGGGAAGTTCGCAGATAGTCGCAACAAAGCTGTAGCACACCAAGGAAAGCGAGGTAGTCTGCGGTCATGAGTAGCTCATGGACGTTTGTGTCGGTGATGTCGATGCGGCGGAGGTAGGCGTACTCGATCAGAAGCAAGAGGATCTCGGAGCGCACGCCCGATATATGCACGTCACTCTGCTCGCGAGAGTGCAGGGTTGTCGTGAACAGTGCCCTTTAGTAAATATAATATTGTAAGATTTAAAAGATATTATTAATTCGCCCTTTAAAGTTCGTCATTATAAAAACAAATAACATTATATAAAAAAGAGGTGTCATAGAATAGCGCTTAGTAGATATGATCCATTGACGACAGCTCGTTTTCTACCATATGCTCACGGCCACGTGTAAGTGTACAGAGTCGAGTGAATAGCGTAGCATGAATCGAGATGACGTCTCGGTCTACGATTTCATTCCCCTAGCCCACGATAAGATGTTTCACATCAAAATAAATTTTCAATTTCTTCTTCGGGTCAAGAAATAAAAATGTTATTGTTACTTTTTATGAAAAAATTACAATGAATATAAATATGTATGGAGATTTTTTTTCTACCATATTAATTAAATAAATTTAATTAATGAAGGAATATTTAAAAATTACAATTTGAAAATTACAATTTAAAAATTGTATTAACATAAACTGTCATCCACTACAAGTTTATGTAATTAATGCTCATATTACACTTCCGGTGGTGACTGTACAAGAAGATTCTACAGCTAACACAGGAGTCACAAACTCGTTCGCATTTCATGAATATGACACATACGATATAAAGATAGTGCACATAATAGTGCCTTCTAGCTCCTTTGTGACATGTAGTTTTTCAACTTCTACTATATTTCAACACAAACGCCTTTCTGCAAACACTATTAAGGGTAAAAGTAGTAAAATTATTTTTAAAACATCTAAAAATACTACTTTTTTATAAAAATATAATGTTATCTCTACTTAGATTTGTTCCGAGTCTTTAGGTCCTATTCATCCACTTTGGACAAGCAGAAACGAGAAGGCCCCGTGGGATATACATGGGCTGTTAAAAAAATACAATTATCCCGGTGCGGGAATCGAACCCGCGACCCTGAGCTTCGGAAACGGACACTATGAAACTGAGCCATAAGATAGTCAGTCGTAAATAAAATGATATTACAGGAAGTAAGGGCTGCAGGCGGAGAGGATAGCGCGGTGTACGGGGAATGCGGCCCCGTCGTCCGCGCGCACCACGGCGTCGCACAGCAGCCGGCACTCGCGCAGCCGGTGCAGCGCCTGCATCGCGGCCACGGACATGCAGCGCCCGGTCTCGCGACCCGCCGTCTGTACCCATCGCAACAATTACTTAACTTTTTCGCTCCTACAGGCGGTTTTGCTACTACCACGGCTGACTACAGTCATCGGCCACAAGATACAACCTAAACACGAACGGTAACTATAGTCACCGGCCACAAGCAACGACCTATGCACGATGGATGACTACAGTTAATGCTACAAGGTGCGACCTATGCACGAACGGTGACTACAGTCACTGCTACAAAGTGCGACCTAAACACGAACGGTGACTTTAGTCACCGGCCACAAGATACGACCTATACACGATCGGTGACTACAGTCACTGCCACAAGGTGCGACCTATATACGATGGGTGACTACAGTCACTACCACAAGGTGCGACCTATACACGAACGTTGACTATAGTCATCACCCACAAGATGCGAACTAAACACGAACGGTCACTATATTAACTGGCCACAAGATACGAACTAAACACTATTGGTGACTATAGTCACTGCGACAAGGTGCGACCTATACACGACGGTTGATTACAGTCACCGGATTTTTCAGTTATTCTAAGTAACGAAGTTATTAATATTGTATTATTTATGAACGCTATATTTAACACAAAGATGAAAGATTGAAACTTTCGAGTAGTGTAAGAGTGTTTGTTTTCACAGTTTAGAAGCATGATTTCTATCAGATTCTCTCAAAGTAGCTAAGATATCGACAAAAGAGAATATTGATAAACATCTCTTTCTTTGTTATAACAGAATAGATGTATATAGTTTTAATGTACTCGGTGTTACACTGTAAAGAACACTTGAGAACAAGTACTTTAATTACCACCCCTCCGGCACCTCATAAAATAACAACAACCAACTATTACGTAATTAGTATGTAAATATGCTACTAAAATTTATCTGTCTTAAAATTATCAAAATAATATAATGAAAATAATGTTTGTAGTATTGAGCAATTGTGTTGCAAAATGTATGTTTATTGCAGTTTACTTACTGTATTATTGGGGTCGTTTTCCATTTGTAGAAGTCAACGTATAATCATCGTTAAAAATTATCACGCGTTAAAAAAAAACCTTAAACGCAATATGAGTCGAAACGCGATACAATCGAGATTTAGCGATATAAATTTATAAAAGTAACCGTAAAAAATAACTAAAAACAGCAGGATCAAGTCATTTGATAAAACATTTTAGGTTAGCAAAAAAATGATACATGAATGACAAACATGTCAGACCTTTTTCTTCCAGATGACATTACTGCATATCAGTATTTTCATTTTCAGCGGTTGCCTTGTTGATATCAAAAACTTTTGTTGTTTTTTTCATTCCTTAAACGTTTCGGTTACAATCAAAATAGGTTTTATATTTAAGTCTTTTAATAATAATAGATTCATAAAATGTTAAAGCATCATATTTCTCTCTAACCTTACATTCCGATTAGGACCCGGTCTAGCTTTAAACAGAAAATATTTCCAAATTTTTTTATACAAAATGATGTTCTGAGATCACATATATAGCTAAGTCTAGGATAAAGCTCACATACATAGCTAAGTCTATATTCAATTAAATTATATTTACGAAAGTGTATTGATAAGCTTTATAACAAGGTTTAATCAATGGCTCTTATAGGGTTGGTCTTAAATTAAAACAAAACGATTTATTAAAAATAAATTTTTATTGTTCTACTATAAATTACAGAACACAAATAATTCACAACATCCACTCAAATATCTAACACTCATCTTTTTTATTGTAAAAAATATACAAAATAAATTTTCGAATAACAAATTTAATTCAAAATAAATTAAGCGTTATCTTTAGTTACTAGCCTTTAGGTTTGTTTGTAAAAATTAATCTATAAATAAAAAATTACAATCGTGTTTGTAATTATTTAGAAAATGAAAAAGGCAGTGTGTTAAGAGCAAATATTACAATATAAAAATTTATTTGTATGTAAACAAATAACCACTGCCACATATAGACACCTTTAACATGAAAAGCATCTTAGATGCGTTGCATGTTTGATGGGACCGAAAAGGGAAGGCGAAGGAGATACGAGGCTTTCGGCTTACATTGTTCACTGAACGCTGAGCAATAGCTTGATTACTTCTAGAAGTCGGCTTCCTGCGAGAGTGTAGTAGTTGCCCAAATAAGCAGCGCTATTCACGCTGGTTACAAAATGTTAAGTCATGTCCGGTATCAAGTGTAATATGGCTTCACTATATGACTGAAAAGTATATATATATATATATATATATATATATATATATATATATATATATATATATATATATATATATATATATATATATATATATATATATATATATATATATATATATATATATATATATATATATATATATATATATATAAATATAAATATAAATTGAATTTTTACTATGTACATGTTTCCTTAAATTATGATCTCATAAAAATATTTTTATAAAGATTTATTTCATTAAAAAGTTGGAACTTTAATCAGAAAGATTTCGAAATATAATAATTTATATACTATAAATTATTATATGTATTTCTAAATATAATAATTTATAAACTATAATTACGTTAGAAATTAGGAATTAAATAGAAAGTTATTATTTTTAAAATTAATTCGCTCCGATGCTTGTAACTACTAAATACAACATTTCTAAATGTTAAACATCAACAAGTTTTCTTATCTCATCAGTTAAGTGGTCGGCAGATCTCCCGCGCTGTAATTCCGTCAGCTCTGAGTCTGGATAGTAATGATTTGTACACGACCGGCGAAAATGGGAGCACCACACCACGGTCTTGAATTTCACCTGCAATCATTTTACACTATAGTTGCCTTCTCCTAATGGAGACTGATAATCATCTCATAAGTATCCACTAAAAAATCTAATCATTTGTAAACGTGAGTTCTATAAATTTCGAACTCAACTATCAGAATTGTATGTCATGAAGACAGAATGAAAGATCGATGAAAGAAAAATTGACAAAAAATACGCCAAGGAAATTCATCATTTAAAAATTTATAGTTTTAGTTAAATTTCCATGATTATTTAGCTGTATAAAAGTATTTAACTTTTATACAGCTATTATATTATTTTTAAAATTTGTTTTTTACTATTCACAAATGTTCCTGAATGGCACTTTCAAGCAAATACATACCTGCAAAAATAATGCACTACTTATCTAAGTTTAGCTGTATTTACAACTTCATAAATACAATGAAACATTTGAATCATTTAATATTATTCAGTATTGAAAATAGTCTTACCATCCAGCACCATTTTCGCAGCAATAGCAGTGGGGAGACCAACAGTCCTGGCCATAGCTGTATGGTGAGATGGGTCGCCTCTGACAGTCATTGTGACTTCCCGCCTTTCTTTTTTGCCGTCACTCCAAATCACACCAATTTCATGTCGAAGCACTACGAAGTCTGTTTCATCTTTTTCTACAAAAATTTTCAATTTTATACTCAGCTAAGCTGTCTCTTTATTATAAAATTTGTTAAGTTACTTGATATTTCCTTGACTTTAATTTTTTAATTGTATTATATTTTTATGATAGCAATAATTTGAACCGAATAACTAATAAATTCAACAAGTTACCGAATTAGAATAGGAGATAGCTATAATAATATTATATTTAGGATTAATATAATTATAAGACGTTATTCTGCTCACCAAAATCGTAATAACTAAATGTATAATTATTAAGTTTATTAAGTCACTTTTTGAATTTAAAACTACGCTATTGTAACTTAAAACTGGTTAAATAAGTTAAAACTATAATGAAACTGCGCACTAGGGAGTCTATTTATGTTGCACCAAATGATAACAATCGTTAGTATGAAGTAATTATATCAGTGACCCAAACAAAGGTGATAAAGTAATTAAATCTACTACAAGAGTTCCGTTAATAAAGTTACCTGATTATGGGATTTTTTTTGTTTCCTTGTATGTGGACAGTCAGAATTTTTACTTGGCTAAAATCCGCGACAAGCAAACAAAATCAGAAAAATAATAATGTCTGTTTTTTACTGGAGGAAGTGGATTTATATAGAATTTAATCTAAATCTAATCGAAAAACGGCCGTCAGGAACTCTCCACCTTCCAACCACTATCACCAACACCAATAACACCAAACACACACCACTACTCTTTCACAATGTACACGAGGACGTGTTTCGCATTAACACGAGGCATGAGACATAATCAGGTACGGACTCAACGGAAGATAACCGTTAAGTCACTTAACGGTTGTCTGGTTGAGGATCTTACCCAAGTAAAAATTCTGACTGTTTACATAATAGTGGGTTTCCTACTCTATTAATGTTTTCTTGTAACTTACCAAGCTGCAACCGCTGGCTGAGATAGTGGCTGATGGTATCAAGAGGCGAGCTACGCTTGACTACGGTATCTTCACTAAGTAACCCCAATGACTCCAGCGCCTGCGCCCCCGATGTACCAATGCGTTCTGCTAAACGTGTTTTGAGATTCTCATAGAAGATTGATGTGTCTAAAAGCCCCAGCAACTCACAGGCGAATTGACGCTGTTGAAAAATAAGGTGATTTTTGAAACCATTATAATGCAAGTAATATAATTTCATGAAATAAGGGAAAACTTTAATTAATTAAAGATGGAACGATTTTAAAGCATTACAATCTTTTTATTTTTTTTTCTTTATCAAATTTATAAAATGTTATAATATAGTGCTTTAACCAGGTATGAAATGTAAAAATGATTACTAGAAAAATACATATTTAACACCTATGTATATTGTTCTCAGATTAAAGAATATTTACAATGAGAATAAGCACGCAAAATCTTGAAAAAATTTATAAAATATCATTAATGGAGTCAGGCGTTACTTTGCGGAAATCCATCACTATATGGACAGTCAAAACCGAAAAGTTTTCGGTTGTCTTCCGTAGAGTCTACTATACTTGAAGATGCCTCGTGTTGGGCCGAAACACGTGTCGTTTACAAGATGGAAAAGTGATAATGTGTGTTTGGTGTTGTGTATAGTGGTTTGTGAGTGGAGAGTTGATGACCGATTTTCGGTAAGTTTTTGGTTTAAGTTCCAAATAAATCCACTAAACCCAACGGAAAAACACACATTATTAATTTTCTGTTATTGTTTTGCTTGTCGCAGATCTTAGCTAAGTAAAACTTTTGACTGTCCATATATAAAAATATCATTCCTCATACCTTTGCGTTCATCCTCAGATAGCTAGCTCAATTAGCACTTTATACTTTGAATCTGTGTATAACCACCTCAATATTTGATAAGAGCACTTAAGTTCTTAATTCTTTTAATTCTAGACACAATTTTAACTAGTATTTGTTTCCCCACCTATCTTGCAGCAGGGCGTATCTTTAAGAAATCCACTTACCCAGGTTATCGAAGGTCCCTCAGGATGTAACGAAGGATGTGAATTGGGATCGATCAGACCAAACAGCTGCATTGCCTTCACCGTTTCCGCGAAACCTTTAATTTTAACATCAAAACTGTCATTCTTTTTAATTATTATAAGAATTTAATTCTATATAAGTAAATAATTTTATAGTATTTATTATGTGTAACTACGACAACCCATAATTTATTAAATATTATAAATAAAATTAATATTAAAAATACCTTTTCTCTATAATCATATTTATTTAACTTGTGATTACTATTATAGAAAAATATTTTCTTATCTCAGACAGCAGATATATGTACGTACATACATACATACATACATACATTCCATTTATCGAATACAATTAAGATAAACTATGCTACATATCTTTAAAATATGAAAACAACGTAAATATGAAATATTATATCATATTGAATCCATTCTTGATTTGGACCGATTTACACTATAAAAGTATCTTGCTATTTGAAAATAAATCGTTAAATTTAGTACTTTTTTAATTTTTTAAATCTAAGATAACTCAGTAAAATGACAAGAAAGACGTAAGCTCCATATGGTGTATCCGCTGTATAGTACAGGATATGTATTTAATAAGGTAATACTATAAAAGTATAGAGTACGTGAAAAACATGTTGACCTAGGTAATATTATACTCTCACCTTGGTAAGTGTCTACGGACTGATAAAACTGGAAGAAAATTCCAATCTATAAGTGTATACTAATATGGTCTAATTCACGCCTTTTATGGTAAACGTTAAGGTCTTATCTCGAGTAATATAAACTTAGTTATATACTTTTATTGTAATTGAGGACCAATTGGCTCAGTGGCAGGGCCCCCCGCACACGGAGGCAATAGTATCAGGTTCGACTCCCGCATCGGAACAAATATATATTTATTCCTTATAGATATTTATTCCGAGTCTGGTAACCCCGCCAATCCGTATTGGACAAGCGTGGTGGGTTAACGTCCCTTCTTCCAGAAATAGGGAAGCCCGTGCTCAGCAGTGGGATATATGGGCTGTATAAAAAAATATACTTTTATTATATAAATGATAAAGTATATGTATGCAATATAAAGTAGGTAATTTTATGGACTGGATGTGTAATATATTGCATTAATAATCTAGAAAAAAATTATTTTGAGTCATTTGTTTTAATATACATACATATGTGTATAACATTCTTATAGCCATTTCGAACACCATAAGCACTGCAGAAGCATTGCCGGCCTTTAAGAAATGTGAAGGCTTGTTTTTTTAAGGTTCACATGTCGTATCGATTCGAAAACAGCGCTTGAGGTTCAAAGGCTCGTAATGCTTGGAAAGAAGTATCATGAGAAACGCATCGTACCTACAGGAATGCTTCTCATCCAGATAATAATGATGGAACTTTTATTTGTGGCGGGTAGTGCGAGAGTGGAATTTAGTAGCAGAAATTATCCCGAACAATTCATCGAAGCACTCCCTATGATAAAAGCGATAGGAAATGCGAACACGATAGCTTGAACGCTCATTTATTAATGTTGTAAATAGTACTTATCAACGTAATGAGTGTTATTTTTATGACAGTTTAGGCGTCTAAGTTTTCAGACATCAAAGAAATGTATCTAAATTATTATGACAAATTCTCTAGCTTCGGCTCTACGCTATACTGTGCTAGCGTCTCATTTAAATTATAAAAAATAAATTAGTTGTATAAGTTATATACTTATTTAATTTATTTCCTAGTTTATACTTACACTTTAGATTTAATTTACCTTTATACCGTATTGTTCCACGGAACATTGTGTGCACGTCTTGTATTCCATATAGTTCGGCGTATTTTGTGCTGTCTCGGTTAGGGAAGCCTTCGAATGCGAAGCCCGGTAAAAAGTCCAGGTCACGCGCTACAGACATCAACTCTCCACCGCTTAAAACTTCTACAATCTACAAAAGTATTAAACAATGAACACCTAACTTATAAATAAAAATGTAATTTTAGTATACGCACACATATAAGTATTTAACGGCATAAACCATCAATATTTGTTTTTTTTTTAATTAAATAAAGAAGTTCCTATAGGTATTCCCAGTCTAGCGGCCATTTCGAGTAACCCAGTTGGTTTAATGACTTTTTACAACAGCAGGTAGAAACAGCGACTTGCCTTCCAAAGTACGGAAAACAATCTAGTTATTTTGCTACAAATGATCACCCATACACGACTTAGTCAGGCCGGCTTTGTTTTATGTTATCATACGATATTTTAATTAATTATATCATGGACTTGACGAACATAACTCATAAAATTATTTACATTCAAAATTAGTCTATTAAATGTTCTATACCAACATAGAAGAATATTTCATAGTACTCTTACACTCTTAAGGCTATGACTGATATATTTCTCATAAATGCTTAAGACGACGTTTAATAGTGTATAATACTATGTCTAATTGGAATATTAGCTTGAGTATAATATACATACATGCACAGAGTTGTTTTTATTTATATGTTCGTGTGTATGGTATACGTAAGCGGATAAAAATACTCGCTGTTAAGGAATACATTTCATTGTATAAAATAACACAATTATATTATTATTAACGAGTACCAAATCAGTTGGGACAGTGGCGAAATTACCGCTTTCGGAGTCATGGTCGTGGGTTCGAATAAATATACATATTTATTTATGGGCTATATATATTTTTTTCTAGAGTCCAATCGGCCTTAGAAAAACGTGGTGCGTTAATATCAATTCCTTGAGGAGGAGGTTGTAAATTAATAAGAGAGAATTCATAATAAAACGAAGAAAGTACTCTTTAAGAATTTGAAATAAAACGTCATTTCGTAATTTGGGGAACAGATGACATAAGGTAGTTAGTTAATCTAAAACATTATTACCTGTCCTCTGCTAAGATATTTAGCACTAGATATAGTGTTCAATAAAACGCCTCGGGGATTCCATGAAAATTTATATCTCAAAGCATTGTCGCTAAACTCTGGAGCTGGGAGACCTGCGGGTTAAAGTTCAGATCATTAAACATTTATTTTTATATTATACAATCACCGCAATAATCACATAACACTATTTATTTTTGCTAGAATTTTGATATGAAAAATCATTTAAAATATTTTTTTATGAAAGATATCGTGTAGTAAATCTACATATAATATATAGTAATATATCTATATGACACGAGACTTTGTAAATATATAACAAATATTTATGCCGTGTACAATAAAATTAAAATAATTACATCTCAACTTTGTTAATGGAAGAGTTAGGCAAATGAGCAAGCAATCAGATGGTAATCTACCAGTGTCACCCGTAAATATCAGCGATACGGCACTGCAAATACGTTGTGTTAGAGTAAGGATCGAAAGAATGGGGGGGGGGGGGGACAGAAGTGATGAGAGGCAGAAGTGATGAGAGACAGAAGAGAGAAAGAGAATAGAAGGAAAGAAAGAAAGAGAAAAGGAATTTGCTTCCGAAAATTTACTTGACATTGATATTCTGTGAAATTGTAGAACTTTCAATGTCGAGTTGGTTCATGGGTCTACCACTATTTAAATGTCATAAGTACTTCTATTGTATCCGTATACTAATCGGTCACTATTCTTCATTTTATACTTCACTAATAATAGTTAAAGTTCATATTTATTATAAAGCCATTTCACACGATACAAAATTATTATGTAACATTAGATTTGTAAAAAGTAAAGAAATTTGGATTTAATTTGATCGTCACTTGTATATAATTACCTCCGCAATAGGACACAAAAGAATCGATTCGTCCACCGTGGTTCTGTATATCGTGGATACATTCCAGTGCTAGAAGATGGTCAATGCCCGGATCTAAACCAACTTCATTTAGAAGTGTCACTCCTGCTTCCTTTGCCCTGAATGATAAAAAAAACAAACTAATAAATTAAGATTAATTTGAGATAAAATATATTAACTTGAGCTTAAATGTTTCTCTTGTTATTATTATTAAAATAGCATTAAACATATTCAATGACTTAATTATATATAATTACTAATTACTTTTTCTGATCATGAGCCTAATTTTCCATGAAGTGAACAGTTGACGCTATAACAAATCTTTGCTGTATGGTTCCATGCATAGAATGAGACCACCCATATCTTCCTGTGGGATTCGTACGTGTTGACTATGGAAGCAAATACCAACAACGGTGGCAGGATTTATCTGAAAAAACCCAACCTGCCATTCCCATCATGGCAACACTACCCCAATTTTGAATACGGTCAATGTCCTGCAGTGGACGGTTACGAATACATTGATGAAGATGATAGAGAATTGTAAATCATTATAACATCAGCACACTGGTGGAGTTTCCCGCAATTTGACGAGTCCCCGGAATCTCAACACATATCAATGTTATCTTTTCCTATTAAGATATGGCTACTATTTGACGAATATTTTTTATGGGATAAGAGGGCAAACGATCAAGCGTGTCACCTGATGGAAAGCAATCAACGCCGCCCATAGACAACCGGGACACCGCAGGATTCGCGGAAGCGTTGCCAGCCAAAAAAATCATAAAAGTACTAACATTTTAATACCGTAGAACTTACACATAAAGTAGAAATTCTGTTGGAAATTTTAATAACTAAGTAAGTGCTATCTTTTTTTTAATTCGTTATATAACATTTTACAAAATTACTAACGCCTTATCGAGCTCCTGTACTTCGGGCCTCACGTAAGATGCGGTGACCATATGCGCACCAGCACTCACGCAAGCCCGGGCCACAGACCCGTGGAGGTCGTACGGCAGCAGCGAAATCACCAGTCGAAACTTGGACGCTAACGACCGCAATGCCGCTTCGTCATTCGCTTGGATGTATTCAGCTCTTACACCATAGCGCTCTGCCAAAGCGTCCGCTTCTTCTCGCACTTGTGATGCTAAAAACAATATTACTTTGAACTATTCAGCAACATTACATGTTTAAAGGTAAATGCGTATGTAATAAAGAAGAGTACCTACAATTTTGATTTGGGCGAACTGACTGTCTAAGTATTAAATGCTGGTGACGGACTATCGATATTGAGATGTTTCAGGTCATAAAAACGTATTTGAGATGTTGATGATTTTGTGATCTAGGCAAAATCGTTTTAAAAATTACAAGAAATGCTAAATGAATTCCTACAATGAGCTGGTTCAGCTACTATTTTGGGATAAAACCTAAACTTGAGGCATTAACTATCAACTACTGTTAATAAATTAGCATTCCTATGGTTATGGTATTACGTACAGACAACTTAAGAAAAAAACTGATAGAAGGATTCAGTAAAGCTAAGCCAGCCTATCTGAATTCTTCTATCAGTTTCACATCCTTTTGGAAAACTCGTTGTTCGTCGTCCATATCTCAGAGCCTAAAGATGAAAGAATGAAATAGCCTTAAAATGTTTTATAAGCTTTTGAAGTAATAAATATATTGTTTTGATAAAGCTGAAAAAAACTGGAGGGTTAATAATACCCAAGTCCATACAAAGTTTATTGATATTATTAATAAATTCGACCTTGCTCGTTAAAAAAACGTACCGACTGTAACAGCGACGTTCTTATCTCTCGCCAAGTATTCGACTACCGGCGCAGAGACCAGCCCGCTGCCGAGGATCACCACAGGGGTCTGTTGATCGTGTCCTTCCACCTTGTGTCTTGATCGCCTGTGGAAATATTTCGAAAAGACGTCTTAATCATTTCTTTATTTATATTTTGTTTTGCTAAAATCGAAGAGCTCGTAACCGATGTCAATATATGAATCCAAGATGAAATCTGATTGTTATATAAGTTATAACAGTCAGATGTCAGGAGTATTGATATTTGATATTGTCAAGTATGGTTAAACGGTACTGCTGTCTACTATACGGTCGCCGGGCAGATTATGATGGCCCCCTACAGATAGAGCCCAAAAAGATAGGTTCTGTATAATCTATCATTATCTGGATGTCTATTTCTTCATTACTTCATACTATATGTATTGCGCACAGAGTTGTTATATAATATTGTATAATACACCAATCTGTAAACAATCACTCAGAATTATAGTCCGAACGATATTATTTATATGTTCACAATATTATGTATTGTATTTTTTTTCAACTACATTAATTTGTTCTTTGTGCCAAATAAATAAATATGTTTCTTTATCAATTAATGCGTTGTAACTTAAAAAATTACAAAAACTAAATTATGAAGCTTCATTAGCATTCACTGTTCAAAGGAACCTCATTACGAAAGGATAACAGACGCTTGATTGTGAACAGATTAGTTAATGACAAAAAGGTTTAATTCTTTATTGTAAAGAAACAAAGAATTTGAATATAAACTAATAATTAGGTAAGATATTAAAATTAGTATTGTATTGAGTACTTTATAGATTTAGTAGTATCCGAAAATTAAGTATCGGATCTTTTAACATGTTTGTACTTCTATAAATGGATCTATAGTTGAATTCTAACAAAATCAATAAAAGTACTTACGTATTACTCATACGTAGTTCATTGATGTATTCAAAAGCTGGTGTAAGTTTTCCGTTGCTTGTTATGATGGCCTGAAAAAGTGTTAGTTATCACTAAATACGTTACTCTAATGAACATAGGACAATTGTTCTCTATGACATAAAAAGTAATTAATCTATGTTTAATATAGATTGCAGCTGCAAAGGATATTACGGGGCAATGCCCTACCTTAAATCATCACATACCCTTAGGATAATTAAATAACACTTCACTCACATACTTCTGACTATACAAATTCATTCACTAGATTGAGTCAAGTGAATTTTTACTTTCGCCCTACTTGTAACGCCCTTTGTTTTTAAGTTTTTCAATTTTCGCAATGAAATGCTAAACATTTTCCAAAGTAAAACATAGCTAGTAAGTGTTCCTCATAATTTTATCTATATTAGTGTATTTGTTACAAAATCTATACGTTTGTCCCGATAAATACTGGAATGTATTGATTTTGTTTGCTTGTTTATGCAAATATATCTATCATATCAAACATATCGTAATTTTATTTTGTGTTAATTTATTGACTTTTTAACTTACACCTTGAACAACTGGTGAGAAATCGTGCTCTTCCAGTGGTTTTGTGGCTTCAGACTTCATGATATCTTCTGCATACGGGAACAGCAAGTCTCCAAAAAAGTCCGTTGACTCCCGTGGCAGCTGTGTCGGCATGTTGTCAATGGAACACACTAAAACGCCGGGGCCTTTGAAACTAAATATGGAGAAATATATAAATTTAGTATTAAAAGTAATAATATTTTTTCTTAAATAATATATCAAGAAAACGAGTTTAGTGTTAAAGGTTTAAATTATATTATTTTACGAATAAAATATCTATTTCTTATTATATCCATGAAAACAAATTTTTGTTATATATATTATAATAATCATATATATTGTGGCACCTTTCTATTATAACATTAGATAACGTTGGGCGCCAGTGCAACACCTACCTGGGTTTTGCTAAATAAAACCAGAGTGTTATCAGTATAAAGAAATGTTTATTACAAAAAAAAAAAGAATCAAGTAGGTGAGACACAAATTTGTAGGTCGTGGGTAAACGGCCGATCTGATATTGCCACGTAAGCGGACTAACACTCCCCTGAGCTAGCTTGCGCTCAAAGAAGAAAACCGCAGGTAGAACCCTGCAAGTTGACAGCGGTTGTAAAGGATGCGCTGAGACACCTAAATGTCGATCCCTGAGCTAGCTAGCACTCAAAGAAATGAACCGCAGGTAGAATCCTGCCATTACATTTGCACCGCAGGTAACATACTAGCGGAGGGCAGGTGGCACCCTGGATCGCAGGTGACACCCTCCGTTACATTGTGCACCGCAGTAGAATCATTACCGCAGGTGGAATCAACCCCGCAGGTAAAAGCTGGCAGGTAGAACCCCGCAGATAAAATGTGCAGGTGAAACCCCTAAAACGGGGTTTGATTCCTGCACTTATTTTTAAAATAAATACTGAGCGAGGGCGCTCTTAAGAGACGTCATGGTTCCCGTTGATATTTCCATAACGGACGAACCCTCACTGAGGTGGTGTCGTTCCTCGGCACCCGTCAGTAACTTCCATAAAAAAACCCGAGTGGCACACGAACAAGGCCGAAATAGCACGAAGGCGCGAGCGCCGCACCTACACCTACTTGAGTTTACAAATTCTTTTTCAAATTCCTTCAATCTGTCACCGCGTTGCTTTGAACACTTAACGTATGACAAGCAAAAAATGTTCGATGGCAGATCGTGTTTTTGTTATAGTAATTTATTAATTCTAATATTAGAATATGTATTTAAATTTGAATACGGAATAGTGTACTAATACTAATATTTTTAACTTATACTTAAACTAACTAAAATTATATCATTAAAACATGTAACCTTCCGTTACAATATAATATATAATAAAATAATAATAATCATAGTTTTCATATATGCAGTATGTACAGTAGTGAGGGTAGATCAGTCAGAATTAAAAATCGCTGACTAACGTACATACATATTTTGTTTGTGGTCCTGAATATGTATTATATTATTTAAATAAAAGATATATCAATATAAAATTTGAAATGGTTAACTTTTAGTTGGAATAAATACCTGGAGGCCAGCCGTACATATAATATATATCGAAGCAAAAAAGCGAAAAAATAGTTAACCGCAAAGTGAAAACACCACCAGAGCTAATAAAACTTTCAAGTTTCTGAAAACATTGTATCCGATCACTCAAAAACAGTTAGTTGCAACGCTGTACAACATTATCTATTTGTCGTAGAACTATGAGACTCAGAACATTCAACGTATTTTTTTTCTAATCGGAATATGCAATAAATATATTTTGACATCTGTTTCATTTAAGGTAAGGTAGTACAGGGTTCGCCCTAGTTCGGCAGATAGTGAAATAAAATTGTAAACTTGTTAATCATCAATAAATATATTATTATTATTATTTACAGCATTTTCCCTTTTTTGCGTCGGTAGGTTGTCAAATTATATATAACTTCTATTTTTTATATTTTTATATATTTATAGTTACCTCTTAGTATCCTTGTTTCTGTCGGCGTCATACAAACAGAACGGCGTATCGATAGTGGTGCATTCGTTCATGAACTCGATCGAGCCCCCGGGGTCTGCTGATATGTCGCAAATGGCCAGCATTCTAAAACAAATAACAATCAGTACAGTACATCGCCTCACCTTCACACCTTATCTGCAACTACTAGAGAGTTGATAACATAAATGTTTTTTAAATAAATATTGAGTAATTTAATTGTTCTCAATCTTTTTATTCTTTTTACCTCTTGTGAACATAGAGGACATTTTATGCCCTCTATGGAGGATTTTATATGCTTAAATAGCCCGAAGACGAAAATACCAAAAACATTTCTTTATATTAATGTTCAACTGAACTTATTTCTCTATGTGATTATAAAAGTGTTCCTATGTGTGTGTGTGTATGTGTGTGTATGTGTGTGTGTGTGTTTATATGTGAGTGTAGATCCTATGCTGTAAGTAATTTTG
This sequence comes from Baronia brevicornis, assembly GCA_031353405.1. Classification (NCBI taxonomy): domain Eukaryota; kingdom Metazoa; phylum Arthropoda; class Insecta; order Lepidoptera; family Papilionidae; genus Baronia; species Baronia brevicornis. The sequence continues at coordinate 59,094 of JASFAT010000047.1, forward strand.
AAATTGCTCAAAATAGCAAATTTTTTGGTTACTGAAAAAAATCGAAGTAAATTTAGTGGTTCACTTTCACGTTCCTCCACACTCCCCTTCTCCACTTTGTAAATAATCATATTTCCCGCTCTGTAAATAATCAACAGTTTATCTGATGATGTTCATTTATGGGGGGCGATTATATCTTATATTTAAATGACCCGTTTATTTGTTTGCCTTCGTCTTGAATTAAAAAAGTATTAGTAGTTAAAGTTTTTTACTAGTTTGTTTAATTTTAAAGGTTGTTTCCCAAAATAATATTATTTTATACAATGTATCCCTCCTTAGAACTATTTTATAATGCCTTCATTTATTATAATTTATATTATATTAAACGAAAGGATTACAAAAGAGTTCTTATTCTTTAGCTACACGAGTTTTAAAATAACTAATAAATAAAAGAAGAAACTATTAATAAAAGAATAAACTTAGGTTAAGTGTATTCTATGCCTTACCTATGTGGCAAAGCTGGCGCGCCAACACTTTTTGGCAACCATGGTGTGTTGGACGGCATAAAGAGATGTTTGGCATCCGGAATCGTCAAAAGCTTTGGACTGTCTACAGCCCAGTAAATACAGTTTACCAGCACTGACGTATATGGCGCTATCTGATTAAGTAAATAAGAAACATTTGAATTATTTCTATTAGTACATAATTTTATATAATGTATAATTGCTGCTGGTCAAATTTGGTCTATGCAATAGGCTCAGTGACGGAACTGCCGCCTACGGAGTCAATGGTGGGAATAAATATATGTATAACCTACAAATATTTATTAATCCGAGTCTGATTATTCCGCCAATTAGCATTCCACAAGCATGGTGGATTTGACTTTGGCATTAGACAAGGTGAAGCAGCTGTGGCTGTGGAAAAAAATTCGAGTGTATTATGTTTGGTACAAGAAGGCTAGGAAATATTTCTGGTATGGCTTTTTGCTGTCAACTGCAGTTACTTGTATTGGCTTTAAGTCTCCTTAAAGGCGTGCCACTTATCCCGATTTCCGGCTACATGCATCCAGTTTCTACCAGACGCCTAGTGCATCGTCGCTGCATGTAGTCCCCTACTATGTTTGCCATAACACAGCCTCTTTTCCAGCACTCGTCTACCCCAACGATTGTCGGTTCTCCCACAAATACGCCCTGAGCTCTCTGCCACTTTGAAGCTTGCTAATTTGAAGAGCTACGTCAGTAACAATAAATTTTCGGCGGATTTCTTCATTTCGAATCATATATCTTCTACACTCCGAGCATAGCCCTTTCCATAGCTCTATGAGCAACTTTGCATTGTGAACAAGGTGGACCATTCCTATCCACGTTTCGGCACCGTATGCGCGCGGTATGCGCTTTGAAGAGACTTAAATTATTTTATTTACATCTTTCTCGAATTTATCTTGTTATACCATTAAGTTTTTTGGGATACAAGAATCCATCGACTTCGACCAATACATACTTATATGGACATTCGACGTAACATCCGCAAATCCGTTGAGGAAATTGTAATCTATGTCAGCGGAAAGTATTTCTAACAATCTGAATAAATATTAGGGCAACACATCACAAACAAATATATGATATCGAATGGAAAGAAACGAAAGGAAAATTACTCGACCAAGCAGCAAATATCAACGTACAAAAGATAAGCAATTATCGATTACATATTTATTTTGGTACGTTTAGGATCTATACATTTAAAAATGAATATTTGTTTGTTTATATTAAATACGTTCCTAAGCCATTTATTCGATTGCAATTAATTTCTAGTCATTTCTTGTTGTCTACGGTTTTTAATCAGTATAAATTATACTGATTCAAAACCTTGGCTACAAGAAACTACTGATTAGAGATTAATTGCGATCGCATAACGTGACGCGCGAGTTCTTAAATAGTCTAAAGATAGTCCAATCGTCTTCTTTCGTTGCTTTCCGTAACATTACAATTTAACCAAATAGAAATATCAATAGATAATTTTAAATTAAGGCTATTAATGGAGTCAGGCGTTACTTTGCGGAAATCCATCACCATATGGACAGTCAAAAGTTTTACTTAGCTAAGATCCGCGACAAGCAAAACAATAACAGAAAATTAATAATGTGTGTTTTTCCGTTGGGTTTAGTGGATTAATTTGGAACTTAAACCAAAAACTTACCGAAAATCGGCCATCAACTCTCCACCCACCAACCACTATACACAACGCCAAACACACACTATCACTTTTCCATCTTGTACATGACACGTTTTCGCCCCAATACGAGGCATCTTCAGGTATAGTAGACTCTACGGAATACAAGACTCTGACTTTTCGGTTGTCTTCCGTAGAGTCTACTATACCTGAAGATGCCTCGTGTTGGGGCGAAACACGTATATTAAATTAAGGCATTTATCATAGTCATTCACGATATTATATTTATAAATACACTTTGTATGTACACATATGTACTATTTTCTAGAGATATATTTCATAATTAATAAACAAAAAAAGTAGACGGTGAAAATTAGTAAGAATTTGTAGATGAATTATGGCTTTTACCATGTCATCATAATGATATATTTTCATAAGCAATCCGTTATTATTAACTTATAGTCTCTTGTTTCAAAGGAAGTTTAAAATATAGTAAGTAGCTTTAAGGTAGAAAGTTTTAGATAATAACGAAAAGCGACTAGGATTAATATATATATATATATATATATATATATATATATATATATATATATATATATATATATATATATATATATATATATATATATATATATATTACCATTTATCTTCACATTATCTTTTTGGTTACACAAAGGATAAAAAATGTAATCGGAAAGATATTGCATAGGAATATACCCCTCATCGAGTTTCCTTCACCGATAAATAATAATTCAAGTAGTATAGGATTCAAGTTTCGTTACCAATTAACATTGAAGTAATACGTACCAATGCTATGATAAGATAACAAATCGTGTGGATTACGTAGCTATGTAAATTTTGCAAGATAAAAATTATTGATTTTTCAAATAAATTTAAAACTATAAAACAATATTTAATTTCATATCAACATATTTAATATTACCGTTATAGAAACCTAGTACAATAAATACATCATCATCATTATTAGCAATAGCTCAGTTTAGGATTGCGCTTTTTTATTTTTTAATAATAACTTACACTCATTCGCTATAGAACACACACAAAAACTTAACTAAGGCCGAAGTTTTAATTCTGAGGTAATCGGTTCAATTCTTGCACTTCGTTTGAATGGTTGACAGAATTCTAGTAATATCAAAACATAACAAATTCTTAACATAAAAAAGTATTTGTCTTAGAGTGACTCTTGGCCTATGGATTGGGTTTCACAGAACTATATAGTTCTTGGCACTATTACCCCTAATTTTTGTTATTGGCCAGCGATAAATTATTGCTAGTTAAAATATTAGTTGGGTTTCAGATCCAGTAATAAATATTTAAATAAAGTTTTAATTTTAGCATTAAGTTTCTGTAAATAAATCTCACAAATAAACATTTTCTATTATTTCTAATAATTGCATAGCCTTGTGTAGACGGTTCACGAATGGTTATACCACAACTAGGTTTTAGATTAAAAATAATGGAAGTCTGATCGGCGTCAAAAATAGAACATACAGAGATCGTTGTAGGTTAAAATATAATAATTACTCTGTACACAGGAAGTTTGTTCACGATATTAATGATTTTTGCCATTGATAAATAATAAGTTTTATCTAAAATTACAAAACTGATAATGTAAACCTATATTATATAAACAAGAGCTCTTCCAAGATATTCAAATACAGTTTTAATGTATAGCAAACACTACAAAGGAAATTAAATACGACTAGCACAAAATTTAAGTTATTGAATATAAAGCTTTAAGTGTTTGCCTATATATAAATAAATTAAATGCATATTTTCACTGTTCAGCAAAAACAACTAATATAGAGAAATTTTATATATACAGAGTAATTATTACTAGAAGTCATCTAATGATTGAAATTAGACCGTAATTTATTAAATTTAATTTTTTCCATATATGAATTTTATTCCTTCAATCCTCCGTGGATGCTTTGTACTTCAAAGCAGGTATACTAAGTTTTTTCAGATAATCTATATACCTAAATAATCAAATCATCTATATACCTAAAGAAACTTACACAAATAAAAACCAGAAAAGTTTAATGCGTCTACAAATTTTGTGGTATACATTTGTTTAAAATTAATAAAGACAAAAATAACATCTCCGGGTTTCCATTCATTCTTCAGTTATTTTTAATCTAAAATCTAGTGTTAATAATATTTTATATGTTGTGTGTATGTAAAGCAAAAGTGTTAGCTAAATTTAAATTATTAATAAATAAAGTTTACGGAGAACTTTTAGACGAAAAAGTCTATGGAAGATTTTTGTAGAATAGCCACCATTTTATCAAGACGTAACGTAACAAACTGACTAGTTACATTTAAAGAACTTTGATATTATTGTATTTTATTTGATACTGACATAATAGTTATAACTAATCCATCAAAGAAAAGAAAAGAAAGAATATGACGGAACGATGTAAGAACTAAAAAAAAATAACTTACTGTTTGCGCAAATGTCGATACATATCGTTCAGGATGCTCCTCGTATTCCTGATGATCGAATCCACCTCCATTCTTTCTAACCAGATGATGGCGACGTCGTACTTCACATCCATAGATTTTGTTAGGGCCTGAGATAATACATTATTATATTTTTCAATTCCGACTAATATTTTTAAGATTATTAATGGAGTCAGGCGTCACTTTGCGGGAATCCATCACTATATGGACAGTCAAAAGTTTTATTTTTTAATAATAATATATAGTAGACTCTACGGAAGACAACCGAAAAGTGAAAACTTTACCTGAAGATGCCTTGTGTTGGGGCGAAACACGTGTCGTTTACAAGATGGAAAAGTGATAATGTGTGTTTGGCGTTGGGTATAGTGGTTGGTGGGTGGAGAGTTGATGGCCGGTTTTCGGTAAGTTTTTGGTTAAAGTTCCAAATAAATCCACTAAACCCAACGGGAAAAACACACATTGTTAATTTTCTGTTATTCTTTTGCTTGTCGCGGATCTTAGCTAAGTAAAACTTTTGACTGTCCATATAATATTTTTAAACAAAAGTAGTTGTAAAACTTGGTTAACCGTATGTATGTATGTTAAGATACCAAGGACTATTGCTTTAAGTTGTTCGTCGCGCTATTACATTTATTAATGTACGAATTAAAGTTTAACTATTAATGGAAGGAAAAAAAGAAGTGTTGTCACTTAAATTATTAAAACCTCAAATTTCAGTTAAAGATTAAATAAACACTCACTGCCATGTTCAGCGACTTTCCTTAACATCTCCGGAGGTACGTACTCGTGGGGAAGCTCTTGGAATATTTCTTGACTACCCTAAAAATAACATATTTTAACAAAAGTAAATAAATATATATATTAAAGTATAAATTGAACAGTTATTACATACGTTTACGGATACAAGTGTCACTAACCTGTGATACGTTTCCAGAGCCAGTGAATACAAAAGTGAGGGGTCCAAGAGATTTGGGCATCATTCCTAAAGCAACCTCGTATCCTGCGTCTCTGATGGCCTGTCGTGCCATACTCGAGTTCCTGTAATTATGTGCTGGACCCACGTGCTGTTAATTAAAGTTAAAGAAATATAGCTACAGATTTAAAGCTAAATTTATAAGTTAGTCTAATAATTAAAAAATATAAAATCAAGAACATTACATAGTAAATTTTTGTCTTTATAAAATCCGGTGTCGAGATTTCAGTAGACAATTTTGCATACATATAATAGTTATATTTAATTTTTTTTATAATATTTTTTTGTTTGTTTTAATTTTAGTTTTTAATTTATGTCTTTTCTTTTATACATAATATTAGTAGGCAATTTTAAGTATATTTTTTATTTTATATGTATATTTTTTTACTGTTTCTGAACTGTTTTGTGGATTATTGAATAAAGTTTATTCTTTTCTTTCTTTGGGAATAAAAAAGAAAGAAATTCTTTCTTATATAAAGAAAGAGTAAATGAAATAACTTAAAATTCTAAGAACACTAAAAATCGTAGAAGTATTATAATATTATCGAGTTAATCAAAGAAGGCTTTAGTAAAGTTAGGTATATCAACAATTATTACAAGAAATAGTTCAAAAATAAATGTTTTTTTTATATTTTTTAGTGTTTAGTTAGTTTTATTTGAATTATGTTATCATATTATTACGAAGTATGTAAGTCAAGGAGTTTATTAATGTAATACTACCATAAATGGTGTGTGATGTCCGAGGGCAAGTAGTCGTAGACCGAGGCCATGAAGGATGTTAATCATACCAGCCACTCCGGCGTACTTCCCGAAAGCCACTACTCTGTTACCAGAGTTGTCCATTAACTTCTCGTAATCTAGCAATCGGATATTCTGTAAGAATTTTATAATTAAAATTCATTGAACAAAACTATAATATTATTAGCGGTAATAACGATCTTTTGTAACTAACAATTCAATACTATAAATAGACATAAGAGCAGTTATCACAATTATTACGCATGCCTACTAGTACAAGTTTTGGCAGAAAAAAATTTTCAGCCGATATAGAGGAGAGAGTTAGTTCTTATCATTGTAAACAGCGAGACTTAAGTTTAAAACACAGACCGTGTTTATACTATACACGAGTAGCAATTTACTACACATACTAATTATCACTTGTTAAGAATCTTAAGACAAGAATATAACTATATTTGTAGTGTAATTGTTAACTGCTTCAAGATTATATATATATTCACGCCTACCCCCCGCAGGGGTTGGCAGAGACCACAGAGCTCCATCCGCTACCATTCATCGCAGCGAAACGGCTCTCCATTAGTCGCTTCTCGTCCTCGTGGGAATCAGGACGGGACGGATGGCGAACCACGTCGCCGTCATTTTCAACAAATTAGGTATATTAAATTTGTCTTAGTGAATCCCATGAGCCGCAAGGGAGAATTGAGGTCAGCCCCAGCAGAGCCCTGCATGCTGAGGCAAGGCACCATAGTACCCGGGGAGCCTGATCCCAGGACGGACGGCACGCTTGCGACTAAGCTCGCCCCTAGCCACGCATCCATTGACATGGCGGACCGTGGATTGGGGGAGAGGAAGGGAAACGATAGAGAAGAAACGAAAGGGCAGGAAAGGAAGGCTTTAAGATTACTCTTCCCTTAAAGGCACATAAATTTTCAAATTTTAAAAATAACGCACGTCTATAATGATTTATCCGGCCCTGCCACCGTAAGATGAAAGGGCAATTTATAATCATTGTAATATAGAATATCCGTTGGCAGAATAAGGTTATATATAGGTCGAATAATTAGTAAACACATATTTATTGATTATGTTCTGCCAATATTGAGGGAACATCCTACCTTCCCTTCACATATATGGTTTCAATAAGATGGCGCCATGCCTCATACTGATACGGAGACCATGGAGCTTCTTCATAATTTCTTTCCTAACAAATTTGGTAAGTGGTTTCGGCTATATTCCCTGGCCAACCAGGTCGCCTGTTCTCACCCCTATGGATTTCTTTATTTGGGGATACCTCAAAAGCTTTTGTTTCATTAACAAATCCGACAATCATCTCAGCACAATGAAAATATTATCCGCAAGGTTAATGGAAATTTAAAAACCTAATTCTGCCACCGGACCCTATAGAATGATAACACTAATCTTTTTCTTGGCCGTATATGTTTCACTGCTGGATATAGAAGTCAAAGGCAGATTGGCGGGGTACTCATACTCGAAATTTATACCTGCAAGTCAAACATGTACTTATCCTGACTTGGAAATCGAACCCTCCACCATCGACTCCGAAAACAGTAGCTTTTCCACTGAGCCAATTATGTAGTCAAGATAAGACTATATCATTTTTTTTATTTTATAAATTACTACTCTACGATAGCACATTTATCATTATGTATAATTACAAATTAGCTATGGGCTGATTAGTAATTTGTTTTGAACTCAATTTGCTAAGTACTCTACTTAGCAAATTGAGTTCTAATAAATAGATAATAGATAACTAAATATGTGTCCATTATCACTTTTGTTATAGTCTCTATTAAGGGGAAGACATATTTTTGTGATCGTTAGACTATATCATATAGAAATACTTACTTTAGCTAAAATGGCATCTAACATTGGCATATTTGCTTCTTGAGCTTTGATTGTATGTGAAAAGAAACAATAGGTTTTATTAGGAATGAGTAGGTCTATGGGAGTTTGTTTAACCCCAAATATCACGCTTGCCTCACTGATATCTTCCTGTATTATCGCACCAGCGCTTAGATATGACTGAAACATAATAATTGTGTAATGATTACATAGATAATTATTAAATTTTACATTTGATAACATTCATTAGTAGTTTGTTTTGTATATAACTATTTGTGTAAATCGATTGCTATTTGTTCTTGATTTTATTTATAAGAACACAACCCAAAGATCTTAACTTAGTGGTTAAGAGTCACAGTCTTAAATTATTTATTTATTTTTATATGGAGTTAGTTTTCTTACATTTGAAAGAAAGAAATGAGAGAAAAAAGATTTTTTTAATTTCAATTAGGTTTAAATTTTAATGCATTGTATATACTTACTTCGTCACCGTTAAACTATTTATGCTGGAGTAGAAACTGCGTCTTGACGAACGTAGTATCGACGGTCATATAAAGGTCAGATGGAGCGGTTAGCAACAAATAGATTTTTATAGTTGAAAATTGAGCTAGACAACACGTCTTGTGGAGGCCTATTTTCAGAAGGCTATTGATCTGCGGTAGGCCGTTGTGATGTTACGATCAATGAAGTCTTATACATTACAGTAAAATATATTATTATATGTAATACCTGCATGGGATACGCGCGGCGATTTGAAGGCTGTACTATAACTTTGACCCCCTGTCTCACCAATCGGTTCACGTTGGCCGGGGAAAAAGGTGCTCTTCTCTCCCATACTGACTGGTCTTCTCTACGTATAGCTATCACTCGTTTAATCTTAAATTATAAAATATTTTATTTTAACTTTAATAGAAGAATACCTCAATTGGTGTTAAGATTCGGGCTTACAATTGAATTTGTACAGTCGTATCGTCCATTGGTCTATTGTTGTGAAACGTTTCCTTTCCTTTTTTTTAATATACCTCTCTGCACCACTTGTCAGGACTACGCGAATCGCTGAAGTATACTACCACAGCCCCGACGGCTATTTAGGGACCAATCTCATGGTGGGAGTGGAGATGAGGCTCCCCAATTCCTCCCTTCTTTGGTGCGCCCCACATATGGTGCGCCACCTTAAGGTTCAGATGTCGGGATATGAAACGTTTCCTAGCACAAGCAATATAAGCATAGATGGAATATTAAACGGGAATTATTGTTTAAAATCAAGATATTAATAGGTACGCATATAACGTATTCTCTACATGTCAACATTTCTCTCGTTATTTATTTCACAGCAATGTAAATAACACAATTATAATAGCTCTAAATATAAAATATAACCCCCAAGGAAACCGACTAGATGCGCTCTAGAAACTGACACTTGAAGGTAAATAAGTATTTACCTGTAAGACTCAGTTCTAAAATTAATATTAGAATAGGTAATCGTAGTGCGATTGCACATATATTTACATAAATTGTTTATTTAGAGAGAAGAGATTAACCTAACAAATGTGTATTTTAAAATGTATTCAAATCTTTTGAGTGGATAGCCAATACGAATAATTGTTGATCGGTGACTAACTCATTAGCAAAATTAATAAAAAACAAACAAAACAAAATAGAGAAATTCAAAAGTTCGTTTCCTTCATAATTTCTTTCCATTGTACTTTAAAGATATGCTAATGCCCAGTATTTTTGGGTACGCAAATGATAAAACAGTAGTGGAGCCAATCGGAATACAGTTTGTAAAGAAGGAAATAGAAGAGCGAAAATATCTTACGTTATGGAGGGTCTCCGAATGGGGGACGCTAATCTTGTTTATTGATTTAACGCCACCGCTGCGGTTAAGCAATAAAAGAACATTTCTGATCACTGCAAAAAGGAAGCCCTTAACGCCGTCTTTCCTGAATGCATCCTTGAAAATAACCAATCGTCTTCAGATGCGTGCCTAAATTAGATGCCTGACTAAAATCTGGACAATTCTATATCGAAAGACATTCTCTTTACGAAAGTTTTATTGTATTTCACAGATGAATAATAATCAGAATCATTAGAATGATCTTCTGATATTATTCTTAATCGCCTTGAAAGAAGTAAAGTTGACATTTCAGTGGTGGTACAACTAGCTAATCGCTGACGGAATTCAGCTCAGCAGCAAGGAGCTCCAAAGAATTATTTGTGATACACGACGTAAGCTAGTCAGCTCCTTGGTTTTTACAGACTATAATTTTAAAAGTGTTCACTCTAAGTACATTATAAACTTCAGTGAATATCAGTCCTAATTTTGATGCACAATTTTAAGATATATATGACAATTTCTAAGCCATAAATAACATCCAGCGATCAGAAAACTATTTTTAATAAAAAGCATTAAGATTAATGTAAGAGTAGCTGTTATATAAAAAAAAAGATATTGCTTATTGTTTCCAACGTAACTCAGTGCTATCGACGGATTGATATTGGCACGATAAAGGCTATGGAAATTCACGATTATGGAACATATCTTTTAAATAAGCAGGCACAGAATTAATTAATGGATTATAAAATAAAATTAGTCATTCAATATTATTATAGTTTGGTGTGACCAAAATTGTGATTATATACCAAGACTACCTACTTTTTACCAAATCAATTCATGAAGTACAAAATTTGGGAATTTGGCAATTTGGGAATTGGTTAGGTTTTGGTCTATTATAATTATGTATTTTGTTGGCTAATTTAATATATACCGTTGGACTACGACCGTAAAATATTTTCCTAGCATTAATTAACAAACAGCTAGTAGGTATAATAATAGTAGAAAATGATAATTCCAATAATGTTATTAGTATTTTTATAGTTGGTTTTTAAAAAAAAAAGTCATCAATTAAATTCGAAAATACAGAACTCAAAAGCGTATCAAATTGCGTTAAGCATGCTATCGGGTAAAAAAATAGTAAATATAATGTCGAATTGAAATTGTAAAGTAAGCATATTAATTGAGATTCTTTTACCTTTTTAATTGTGTCAGTATATTTTTTTTTAAATTATTTGTACTGTTACATATATTAAAAAAAACGTAAGTACTAACATAATTAAAAAGGTTGTTTTAGTCTTAGGATAAGTTTTTCATTGCCCGTATATGTCTGACTGCTGGGCACAGTCCTACCTATTCCTGGAGGATTAGTCGGTAACCTACACACTTTTCAAAGACTTTATAAACCCCGATGCGGGAATCGAACCCGCGACCATTAACTCCGAAAACGGTAGCTTCCCCACTGAGCCAATTTCTTCTTTCTTCTAAAGAAATTCTTCAAAATTATATCATCAAATTAAAATTTATTTATTCTGAGAGGTGGTTTGGTTAAAAAGGATATTCTTTTTTACATTTGTTATACCAGTAGCTATATTAAAATTTGTCATACGTGTCATATTCAATGTTCGACGAAATAATAAATAAATAATAAAGTAAATAATTGAAAAAGTTTAAAACTAAATAAACTAAAATTGGTATCATGTAAAGGCATAAGAACAATTCAAATATTAATATATTATTCAAACAAATGGTAAAAAGTTCGGAAATATCCATAAATACTATTGATAAATTTATAAAAAAAAACAAAATTAATTTCTACACACATTTATTTACTTTTATTGTTAACTATCATTTATAAAGTATAAAGTATTAACCTAGATTACAAATTAAAACTTACATGAAATAAAATCTTAAATCAAAAAGTATATCCTTCTTATATATATATATATATATATATATATATATATATATATATATATATATATATATATATATATATATATATATATATAATTTTAACAAAAAAGAAATTCTTACCGTAGATGTGGAATATGAGAATTTTCCTACCAAACGATTCTTTGATCTCAAAGCTGCCACTTTATGTGACATTTTATTTATAATTATTATTTGGCGCCAATAATAGAAAAAAAACTGATAACGTGATTGCACTGACACTCGGCTTCTTACGAAGCGTGTAAGTAATCTAAATGTCAATGTTTTACTAACATCCCGAACGGAGTTCCTTACAGAAAACATCAATATCTGAGTGACGTATTTATCTATAAGCGATTATAATGAATCGTAACTTCGCTTTATTACTGCTCATTTCGCTAAGTTGCTCACATTCCTCAATGATAACTACTGTTTCATTTTGCGGCGCCTTCTTAATTTATCGGTTCATATAAATATAGTTGAAGTGTTCTATCTGTGATGTTATTCTTCTCATAATAATGATTATTATAATCCTTATTTGCATGACATTAAAAGTTAGGATAGCGCTTACGAAGGTCGTGGGTTCGATTCTACTATTGGACTTCGATGTGAGTCATATTTTCCTAGCACAAGCGTTATTTGGCATGTACCATAATTGACATTAACATGAGTAATGTTAAAATATTGACTCTTTAAATCGTCTTCTTAAAAAAAATCAAAACTCAAAATATTGTTTTCTATTTGCCGGATTAATGCGAAAATAGTTGGACCCAATTTGATTGATCATTCATCCAAGGTAGAAGATGTGTATAAAACCGTTTAGATTCTTTTTTACATGTAAAAAATTTAGTGTTTTATACGTGAATATTGAAAAACATTCAAAATGATGGGTGCGAGTGAATTTGCCAGAAAAGACTCGATAAATAAAAGGACTTATGTATTTATTTTATAATGGCTCCTTACAGTACGCTTTTATAGTATTGCGATGAAAGTCGAATAATCTAGAAACGATGACAGTATCTTACGTGTTAAAAAATAGTGTGTGCTAGATTTTATGAAAAGGATGAGAAAAATTTGTTACGGAAAAGTTCAGCGAGAAACAGTTTATATCTTTATAAAAATAAACATTTTATTATTTTTACTATATATTAGGAACGATAATGAAAACAACTGTGATCCAGGGCCAAAAATGTACACAACACCATAAATTCTCATTATTTTTAAGAGACTTCTACTTGCATTATTTTGGTATGGTAGGTACTCTTTTCCCATTTTACTTCGATTTGACGCAAATTTGAATTTATTGTTTAATATGCTGAATTATTTTCTTATCTACCATAACCATACCATCTTTTTTATTTAAAATTATGAATGAAAATTTCAGAGGTCCAGACACAAGGTATCAAATTCGATATGCTTGTCCAATACAGGCGTACATCTACTGTAAGGTTCATAGGGTCATGGCATGACTGTCAAAAAATTAAATATTATATATATACTTGAATCGTAGAGATGAAAAAAATAAAGTGTATATAAAAGTTTAAGTCTTGAGAAACTTTAGTCTTTGACTCACTCCAATCTATAGATCCGCGTTTGGTTCCAAGGAAACATATTCCCTGAGCCATTGCGACGTGTTTGTGTGCTTGTTATCTTAATTCTTGTGTTCCCGTTTCACATGTTTGAACGAGAACTGTGGAGAAATTCCATCGATAACTTTTTACTTATTGACATCAAATAAATCTAATCTGTCTTTGACTTCTTTTGAAATTAAAAGTGAACCTGTTTCAATTTAGTTTGTCAAATTTCAGGCTGTTAGAAATCAAGGTTGTATTCGTTTTATAATTATGTCAATTGCTGAAATTCATATTTATATTTCTTTTTCACCATGTTTAAATAAAAAATCAGAATGTATTATAAATTTTCTTTAATTAAAATAGTTTCCTTACAACCCTGTGCTACTTGACACATTCAGCAGTAAAAAATTTTCTCAATTATCTTTCGACGATATCAAAATAAAGACACAATCAGAAGAACTCTGCGAGCATTTTCGAGTAAATCAAGGCAAACATGCAAAATAATTATACATATATAAAAATATATCCATACATATGGAGAAAAAAAAATATAAAAAATAAGAATGCGACTTTGCGATATTATGTTTTTCTCAGGACAATTATACTTACTTGCATAAAAAAAGTTCTTATGCGTGTCATAAACATTTGTTAATTTTAGGAAAGCCTAGGGTCAAATAGATATATAACGATACAGACTTGTTGCTCCTCCTGAAATTTTCATTACGGCAAACATGAGTAGTAATTGTCAGTGCTAATTTATATGTGGATATATACTAATCTTTTATGGAATTCATGTTATGACCCTTTTGTCTTAAAATTTAAAATGGATCAAATGTAACTGTAATATTTGTGTATAGGTATCGATGGCATTTATCGTTGATAAAAAAAAACCATATAGATATGCTAATGTGAGTAAAATCATATGTGAATAACGGAAACAATGTAAATTTTAGTAAAGTTTATGCAGAATGGCTAACACCAAAAGACAGGAAAGAAAAAAAAAAGAAGTTATAGAATAAATGCCATTACTTAAAATGTAATCCTAAATTCTAAAATTGTTCAATAATAAATAATTTTGAAGTGAAATTCTGTCTTTACCAACTAATGATTTTAGAGTATACTGTAAGATCAAGTCAATGCGTATAAGTAGGTACAAAATTTTGCTGATTTTTTTTATTATATGCACTTTTTAAATTATCGCACAAATTCTTTTAATTTTGATTAAAACTGCACACATTTGAAAAAGTGCGCAGACAGGTCACAAAAAATTAAAGGGAACACCTAGACTTCATAAGACTTTTTAAAAACTAAAGCTCGAAATAATTATTTTAAAGTATACAATGATATTTTAATTGACTAAAAATCAAATTAATACTTAACGATTTTTTATAAAATAATGTAAATATACAAAAGTTATTTTCTAAAATATTGAAGTTGCTACCTTAATGGTACATAACCACTTTCGTCCATAATTCAATCTGAATACTCTATATCTGACGTTATATTGTATATTACTTTAAGAATTTCATTTAGCTTTTACTTTGTGTCATGACTATTTAATATATTTCTTATTCGAAAACCCTGCATTAGAGGGAACAAAATAAAAAAATATATATTCAATTCTATCGAATCGCGACAATAAAAATGAGACAAAAAATTCCTATCCATTTTTATGTATAGATAAGGTAAATAGATAAAAAGGATCTCTTACATTATAAAATACCAGCTTTTGTCAGTGGCTTCGCTCGCGTGGAATTTGGTCTGCCACATTAAGTTTCGTGACAGATCATTTTAAATAAATACATTTTTTTTACTTAATAGTAAAATTATATTACGATCAAATCCGTCCAGTATAATATTAGTAGGAAGTAGGAAGTAGGATGTTGTAGAAAGTAAAGTGTTGTAGATGTGTGAGTTGCAGCCAACAGCCTATGTTTTGCTATATGAACATCTTACTCGAATCATTGACTTAAAATTTTCATTAACCACTTAATGCGAGGGTTTTTCTTTGAAATGAGGTAAAAAAAAACAGGTTTTTTTTTTGTTTTTATGTATAATATTGATAAAGTAGAAATCATAATAAAAACTTTAAAAAAAATTGAAAAACGTTAATTTTTTAAAAAAATATAAATTCAACGTGTGATAAATCTTAAAAAAAACACCTCTCATGGTGAAATTATAGTCCATAACTACTTGTGGTTCGCTCTTTCCACTATTTTTCTTTAAATATTCTATGGAGTTGGTGTCATGTATGGTAGAGAGAAAGAACACATCCCTCTTATCCTTCCATCTCATCACCATTTTTTTTCTTTTTCGATATGCTGATAAAAATTCCGGCCTTACTTTTTTTTGGAACCGTTAAATTTTTAGAATTTCCTTTTCTATTTGATTTTATGGTTCCATAGGTATCGGTGGTATGTAATGCTAGAAGATCTACTAATTCAACGGATGAATAAATATTATCAATTGTAAGGCAATAATCTTTGTTTAGTAATGGTTTCATGAGAGCCATTACAACTTGTGTTGACATTGGTAAATTGACATATTGTTGTTAAGTTGTGCAAGCTCTATGAAATACAAACGGGCAAGAAGGTATCGCTCCAGATAAAAATATAAACATATTATTTATAAGTGGCGAAAGGTACTCGGGATAGCGCAAATCGGAACACATTTGATGCGCGAGAGCGTCTCGTTCGAGATGCTTAAATGGTTAACAACACTTAATGCTATTTAGTCAAAGACAGGGGGGTGGACCATGGTCTTATACACAGGTCTTGTAACGAAGCCCAATTTCAGTGGTGAGAAATTAGTACGATCGTGTCATAAGTTTTCATTTGTGTCAACCCCGCTGTACGTCGTTGCTATCGATGGGTGCGCGCCGGTTGAGTGATAAGCGACTGTAAGCGTCTTGTTCGATTGCTTTATCGCTTTATTCTTTTCATTATAATTGGTTATATTAAAAGGCACAAAAGAGAAAAAAATGCTATTCTGTTTTCGTTGCATAGTACACTCATCTATCGTTATGCCTATGGTGGTCGTAAATTGACAAGAATAGCACAACCGTTAAGTCAACGTACCCCTACTACTGTCATACAAAGGACCAACCTAAAAACTTATGACAATTAAAATAAATTAAAAAAATAATAAATAATATGGTGAAAAATATCAAAATTAATATTGCATTAAAAGTAAATACAAGTAAATATTCACTTATTTTTATTTATTTTATTTTATTTAATCACGTATATTGCCATCTAGTAACAAAACCGATAAAAATGAAAAACAAAACAGTTCCCCTGACCGTCAAGTACCTTTACTTTCCGTACAAATTTTTAGGTCTGTCTTTGGTATGGTAGTTTCACCCCCCCGGGTATCATAATGAAATGGAATTTATTTAAAACAATTCTTAAAGTCTAAACGAGATTATTTATTAAAGCTACTAAAAGTACGAATAATTTAAGATTTTAAAGACTTATGCTCGTGTATTTTAGACGTTTCGAAAGTTTTGTTAGTGTTTTGTGAATGTGAAAAAATTTTACGATCTTTAGAAAGATTATGTGATTCTAGCATATTTGTGACCACATGCCTTTGAATTTGGATACCTGATATGATACATTGTGCATGTTGATTTGATTCGAAGATGTTAATGCTGGTAGCCTATTGGCTTTAACAGCTTTATCGTATTCAGGGCCTGCGGGCTGGAAGCCCGCGGGCAAGTAAAATATAATTGGGAATCTGCGCAAATCGCAGACTCCATCGGCCTGACGCCGTGTCGGAGGTACACATATGTGTGTGCTGATTTTAAACTCGTCATGATTCTACGTTAAATATGTAGGGGAGGATTGAACTTTAGTAACTATAGTCCCTATTAGTCCCATAGACCCTAAGGTCTAGGGGGTGAGAACCGACCGGGTAAGTGAGAGAATCTCGTGTAAGCGGCCGGTGTAGAAGTGTTCCCTACTTTACGTGCTCGGCTAGAGCCGGGGTGCGTGTGAGTGTTGGTGTCGTGAGTGGATCCGAATGACGCTATTTCGTCGTCCAGATCGTGTAACACGTTACGCGGGCGTCGTCTTTTCGGGCGTGCGTTTAAATCGGGTGAATAATTTACCGATTGTACCACCAGTGGATTCGGATGGGATTCGGATCTCTCAAAATGTTTCTTTGAGAGTTTTTTAATGTGTTGTTTGACGCTCGGCAAGTTAAGGTCGCAGTGGAGGTCGATATTGCGCTGGAACCACTGAGCACCGGTGGCTCGACGAATGAAGCGATTTTGTATCACTTGAAGTTTATTTATTTTTCTTTTATGCACGTGGGCGAAGGCGACACTTGCGTAGGAAATAATTGGCCGGACGCATGTTTTGTATAGAAGCAGTTTGTGTCTGAGGGACAGTTTGCTGCGGGCGTTAATTAAAGGGTGAAGACGACTTAAGACGAAGGCCGCTTTGGATCGAGCGTTTTGAATGTGTTTAGTAAAATTCAGGTGATTGTCGAGGGTGACGCCTAATTATTTGACAGACTTTTTCCACGGGATAGGTCGCCAAAGAGAGTGATATCTAAGAGTCGGCCGCCTCGTTTGTGGGAGTCTCTACTGGTGCCCCTTGAGAAGTAAATTGCTTCACTTTTCTCGGGATTTACCTCGATTCTCCATTTTCGGAACCATTCACCAAGAGTAGTGGCCGCGGTTTGGAGCCGTTTCGACACGCGGTATTTGACCCTATCAGAAGTGTAGAGGGCGGTGTCGTCCGCAAATACGGCGAGCGACACGTTCGCGTGCTTGGGAATGTCGGCGGTGTAAAGTGAGAACAGAGTTGTACATGTGATAACAGTGTAATAATTTGCGGGCGCATTAAAGAGTTACCGATTGAGTTGATTTATGCTCTAACAATTAAATGAATTTTAAAAAGTTGGTCTAAGGGTGTAAATAGAATTTTGAATGGTAAAATAAAAATCTTCAATAAAAATGTCTTTATTAAAAACAAGCATATGAAATTTGTATCAGAAAAAATGAAATATAACATTTATTATGCCGTGTTTCATTTTACCAGAAGTTATGAATAAAAATAGGTCTAGGTCTAGTATAAAATAAGTTGATTCGTTTATTTATTTCAATTAGTATAGTATTTTCCAGATATTGAACACTCGTTTAGACTTTCTAGCCTGCCGTCTATGGAGTTTTCTGATACTAATTACGCCATCTGGTGCTGCCATATAATTAAAAGAGTTGTATACTAGAGTTGCGCATCTATAGTAGTATGTATAGTGTATAATCTATGGTCAAAGCGAAGGCAAGGCTAACTGTCCATTCTATATTAGTTATAATTTAGTATTGGGATAGAATGCATGTTTGAATTATTTAAAACACCGCAGATTTAACACACCGGAATATTAGATTAAAATAATAATCTAAATAAAAGATATTAGGTGTAAAAATATAAAATAAACATTGAACCGGTATTTTACCGTCTCTATAAAATGGCTTGTTTTCTGTCAAAAGAAAAATTAGAAGGATTTGAAAAATACAAGGTAACTTTTACGACAATAAGTTTTAAAGAAAATTGTTTTGTGAAATGTAGAATTTGTTAGACTGTGTTTTCTTGTTAAAATGGTACCTTATAATGTTTTTTGTGTATAATTGCGCCAATAATACTTGAAATTAAATAGTTTATTTTATTATAATTTTTTTTCAGTATAATTCGGTGGACTCCAGCATACTTAGCAATTATGTGATGCACCCGTTTTGGAATTGGTGTGTCCAGGTCAGTTAACTTGTTTATTCATTATTTAGTCATCATAATTGTTGAAAATACAAATAGTATTTTCTACAATAATGTTTAAATAAAATAGTTCCTTTATTAATGTGCAAATGAAATGTGTTATTTGAAGCATACAATGTTTATTTACCCTTGAGTTTTGCACTATGTCTTACTTTATTAATATTGTATTATTTATTGCTATTTATTTTTATAATAGTTATTACACTATAATTTTTGGTGATTAATTTGATTGAGAAATAACTCTATGATAAACATATGCTGGTAACCTTTGCTTTCACAGCTTCATTTAATACATCTAATATAGAAAGTCCATGAGAAAGAAATAATTTTGATTGACTTGAATATAAGTAGCTGTTGTTGTTTAGTCCATAAATATAAGGCAAAAGAAAGCAAATGAGCAAATATATCACTTGATGGAGAGCAATCAACATCACCCATAAATATATCAATCATTCACAAAAAAATTGTATGTAAATTGTCAATACTTAATAATTTTGATTAAACACTTACAACATATTAATGCACAATTATCATGTTAGCATGCAACATGAAATTAACATACAAACATTAATATACAAAAATTATATAAAATTGAAAAAAAAAAGAAGCACTATGCTTTTTGGAGTGGACATGTATTTTGCCGATGATCTAAAGCATAATTTAATTATGTATCCAAAAATATATTTTCATGGTGTGTTCTGTTGCTTACTTAAGCTTAAAAGTGAATTAACACTTATATTCTAAATGTAAATGTTTGAATGAAGCTTACAATTGTCCTTAACTTTTTAATTTGATATATCATGATTGCAGTTTTGTCCGGTGTGGGTGGCACCAAACCTGCTAACATTCACTGGCTTCCTACTGACTGTCCTTAACTTCCTATTATTCTCTTACTATGACTTTGGATTCCATGCCGTCACAGAAGAGAATGTCTCCAATGATTATATACCCAGTTGGGTATGGGCAATGTCAGCTATTAACTTGTTTGTGGCATATACCCTAGGTGAGCATGTTTAACTATTTTAATTCTATTTTTATATATATATATATATATATATATATATATATATATATATATATATATATATATATATATATATATATATATATATATATATATATATATATATATATATATATATATATATATATATATATATAATATATATATATATAAATCTCTAATCCGCCTATCAAGGGACCACCATAATCTTTACTGTTATGGTCATTTCTAATGCAAAGAGGGTCATTTACGTGTTTGCATAGGTTTAAAGAAGTAGCCCAAGGATGAACCCCATCACTTGAGTTGAATCTCTGGGGGTAACCTTCCTCATGGGCTGTCATTGTGGAAAGTGGCAGTCTTGAGTTGGTGTCATCGAGTTGCCTTTCACATCTTTTGGGCTTATTGCTTATGCCCTCTCCCTTGTGCCCCATGCGGTGATTGGATGAGTTCTCGTGTAAGTGGATATCTCTCTTAAGGACATCTGGTAAGCTGAATATTCAGGGAGTCTAATGTTCAGCAGTGGACTGTGTTGGATGTGTTGATAAATAGACTCAAATGTGTATACAAGTTTTAACCGGGAATAATTCTAGCTTCTCACCAGGTCCAAGCTATTTTTCATATGAAGAGAAACTGTATTCAACTTTTATTATAGAAGTTTACAAAAGAAAATATTTATATTTTTGTGAAAATTTATTAATATTTATTTATGTTGTCCATGTCGCTTATATAGCAGCATTGAACTGTTAAGGGACAGCCAAGATTACACAGCTGTGTAATCTTGGCTGTTTTTCTCTATGTAGATTTTTTTGCCAATATATGAGTGAAGTAATATATGAAGTTTTATACAGACATGTGCATTGCTGCAATTAATGTATGTACCTGAATAAATTTTAATTTCAACCTAAAAAATTTATAAGGTCCAAATATTACCTGAAGGATATTTTTTATTCTTAAATTTTGACGAAATGTATTTGCATGCAGTGCACTTGGGTTTGCGAAGGGTAGTTAAAAATATTTTTTGTTATAACATCATCAATCTATTATTACTATCGATACTAGGGGAGACTGGGTACGGTTGTAACAATTTTCCTTTAATTGCATCCAAAACTAAGTTAAGTAATAATTGAACGGAACTCGTGAAAAAATCTGAGTTTAAATAAAATATTCTTTTCCTATACTTAATCGGACTTATTACAGTTATTATGGCATATATAATATCTATTCCTATCAGTACAGGCTACGTGAGAGCATTGTTTACAGCCTCCTTGCCACTGAATTCAACTCTATCCAGACCCATTTCTTGAATATGTCTCTATGAAAACAAGGCAATGATATTCTTCTTCTTTGGATGATTCTGGTGATGTATCATCATTCTTCTTAATGTTTGTTTTACTTTTTCCTTTAACTCGGCATCTGCGATACATAAATGTTATAAAATTGGTGTTACTATCGTCCCCATGAAAAATGTTACAAACGTCCCCACCCCCATTTTAAATATGAAATTGTCAAAAACTCTAGGTAGCATAACTAGTAAAAAATACCCACTAAGCTTATTATAATCTTTAATTTGTAACGAATACTTAAGCACATTTTGAAATACGATAATACCATTAAGATTTAAACTGTATCATAATGAAATTCATTAAAAAGTAAGTATTTTTAATGAATTTCTTGGTTGACAAAACACAATAGGCCTCCCTGTAAGCGTTACCCTCCCTGTTAGCCCGTATGCCCCTTACCTTGTACTCCTCACCTACCGTGCATAGTTTCGATAATATTTAAGCTGTTACAACTGTACCCTGTTACAATCATACCCAGTCTCCCCTACTATGGATCTCTATTGATTACTGCCGATCATTGTACCAAATTTTAAAGTTAGAGGTTCTAATCTATTTTCAATTAAACTGGATGGTGAAATATTTTGTTCTGATCACGATAAAGTGCTCCGCTTGCTCATATACCTTTTACTTTAAAAAATATATTTAGCCACTCGCCTGTGGAAAACCTGTTAAAATCTGTTCTCTCGTTTCAAATACAACTACAAATAGAGACACATACATTTATAGTTGTCGCGTTATATTATGAATAGAGCGGCACCATCGGTGAGGTGTTACCTTTACAAAATATCGGAGTGGAGTTTTCTCTATTTCACCAGGTTCCGCCCTTGCATTATATCCTTCTCCTCTTTCCGTTACTTCCGTCTTCACCCTCCTATTATTCACATCTTATCCTAAGGTAAGCATCGCGTCTGCAGTGTACTTGGTGTTGTAAAGGGTGGCTAATGGTAAAATTAGATTTTCAAACGTAACTACTATTTTCAAACAAGGATTATTCAACCTACAACCTCATATAAATAGGATCGAATATTCCTTGTTTGAAAGTAGTAATTAAACGTTATTCTGCAGATGTCCAAGGGTGATAGTAATTATTTACCATCAGATGATTCGCTAAGGAAACGTGTTTATTTTTCAATAAAACAATCATTTCAACTATATTTTTAAGGCAGATACAAAATTGCTACGCCAGTATATAGTATAATACAGAAGCATAATACAGTCGGCAGTTAATTCACATCTTATTCTTGTCCTGCCCTTTGTTATCTAATGTTACGCCGTAAATAGATAAAAGCTAACAGTTACAACACTGTATCGTTCCTATGGAACAATCTTGGAGATAAAAGTACATTAGACTTTTCTCCAAATGCGATACTTTGATTTATAAACCATGATTTTTAGGATAATTATCAATATCATAAATATTTAAATAAAAAATTTATTTTTATTGTTATATTAAAAAATGTAGATTTCAAAATGTATGTTAGTTATTATATGATACATTGGTTTAGTGAAGAAGTTGCCGCCTTTGGGATTAATGCTCGTATGTTTGATTTCCGCATTCGAATAAATATAATGATATACATAGTTTTCTTTATCATCGAGGGAATAAATGTGAAATAAAGTTGGTTATATGCGTTATTATAATTCGATACACACATGAAAATTTGCTGTAGTGTGCCGATAATCTGTTAATATTTCCTTCACCACAGATAAGAAATTAATCCATAAATAAATAATGATTTCGGAGGTACTGAAACCTAATTTAACGATTCGCTCACGTTTTATACAATTAACTGAAGAGGTCGCATAACAAACGATTTTTAACCGACGAATTATAGTAAACGAGAAATGTGCATAGTAGACATTTTTACTTAGCTAAGATCCGCAACAAGCAAACAATACAAAAATAATATGGCCGTCAGCAGCTCTCTACTTCCCAACCACTATGAACAACAGCAAATACACACCATCACTCTTCCACGATGTACATGTCACGTGTTCTATCTCAACACGAGGCATCATCAGGTATA
The DNA here is from genome assembly GCA_031353405.1 of Baronia brevicornis. Lineage (NCBI taxonomy): Eukaryota > Metazoa > Arthropoda > Insecta > Lepidoptera > Papilionidae > Baronia > Baronia brevicornis. The sequence goes on from JASFAT010000047.1 coordinate 82,784, forward strand.
GTAGACTCTATGGAAGACAACCGTTAAGTTCTCTTAACGGTTGTCTTCCGTAAAGTATAGATAGTAATGGATTTCCGCAAAGTATCGCCCGACTCCAGTAATCAAATTATGTCTAATGTATCTGTCATTGAGAGCTGCGCCATCCATGAATGTCGATGAATCCCTGGACTCAGAGTCTTAGGCCCTAAGTTACCACAGTTAATAATAAATAATCTTTGGTTTAGTAACCATGTACGTTTTCAGATGGCATCGATGGCAAGCAGGCCCGCCGCACTGGTTCTAGCGGGCCGCTGGGTGAATTGTTCGACCACGGGCTGGATTCCTATTCAGCAGTCTTCATACCAACCTGTCTTTACAGCATATTCGGCAGGTACGCGTGGAATAAATACTAAATAGATAACTTTTTTATTCAAGGCATAATACAGACAACATCAAAAGTGCTGGGATCGTAGCGGATGGAGCTCTGTGGTCTCTGCCAGCTCCTGCGGATATATATATATATATATATATATATATATATATATATATATATATATATATATATATATATATATATATATATATATATATATATATATAGGCAAGGCATAATACAGACAACATCAAAAGTAATAATCAAAATAAAAATTAAGCTAAGAAATTAGAGTGCTACACTAATTTTCGGAATAAGTTAAATTTAACGGTAATGCGTCAAAGAATAGTCCTTGGCTCAGCTTTAACGCTGTAGTTGGTTAACTACAGCGCTGGTCATTCTGCAAACACCTGTTAGAATGTCTTTTTCACAAAACACGGAAAAAACAAATCTAGGTATTTCTAAAGAAATGTAATTTTTTTTTGTTGGGTAAAGGTAATAAGATCTTTTATTGTACTAGCCACAAAAGATATTAGCAAAATTGTAATGGTGCCACAGATATAATGTATATTTAAAAAACAAACAAATAAATAAATTATTCTTTATTTGTTTACCAACTTGTGTTTTGACCTATAATGGAAATCACGCACCTCCACTCATCGGCGGTCTTTCCGAACCGATACGACATTGGCACCTTCAAAAAACAAGCCTACACATACCTAAAAGGCTGGCAACGCTTTCGCGACTCCTGCGGTGTCGTGGTTGTCTATGGGCGGCGTTGATTGCTTTCCATCAGGTGACACGCTTCCTCGTGTGCCCTCCTATCCCGTAAAAAATCTTTTTATTTTTATCATTGCAATAAGAACTATAACTACGATACTACACTTTATACCTTCATAGAGTGGTTTCTCCATTTACGCTACGGTGATCTTGGTTCCAACTATGTAGGCAGCGGTTTGCATCCAAATTTCGTTGAGCTGACGGCGGTTAGCAACAACCGCCAACCAAGGTTACCTCTGTGAGACGTAGATTACTAACGGTGTTATAATAGCGCAACTATTTATTATTCTAACATATAAAACTGCCGTAGAGGCCCATGAGGCCAATTTATTTATTTAAAATAGATAATATGTAAATTAAAGATAAAAATACCATAAACATTGTATTTATTTCAGAATAAAAGGTTTTACTTCCCTAATGAGGTTATTAAGTTGCAGTGACCTCGGATGTCGACAGTCTTGTAGTATCGAAAACCACTCAAACATATTACATGACATTAACGTAAAATCGAATGAAGAGAAGCGTAAAAAATTCGAATCTTAAACCATACTCTTACAGATAGTGTGTTATTTATATTTTACGACGTTCATCCAAAAAAAGTTATGATAAAAATCCATGTTTACGGAAAACATGTATAGATAAAATAACATTAATTATTTTTATTCCATTCCAGAGATGAGTTGAGTACACTGAGGTACTTCTTCGTGATATGGAATATCTTCATCAATTTTTACCTGACGCACTGGGAAAAGTATAATACAGGTGTCATGTTCCTACCATGGGGATACGATTTCACAATGATTGTGAGTATTCGAAGCTTTTCATTATTTATTGATGATATTACAGGCTAGCTTAACTAGCTATGCTGCAGTTTTACTCAGTTTGGCTCAACTGTTGAATTTTTTTTAGAAAAAATTTAAATTCGGTGTAATAAAATATTATTAAATACAACAAAATTACTATTACTAAAATTACTAAAGTATTTAAAGCCGACATAATATTAATAAGCGAACATAATATTGATAATCAGCTTTGATATGATAAAGTTGAAAGCATGGAACCACACATAACCCAACAGCACATTGAGAACAATGTGATGTTGGGTTATGTGTGGTTCCATGTTGAATGTACCTCGACTCACGACTTTTTCCTCGTTTACTGCAGGCGACACATTTAATTTCATTATAGTCCATTGTTTAAGGTATGCAGTGTTGCCAGATATTCGATTAAAATAATTATGTCATGTAAAGTATAAAAAAATATGCTCTTAGGAATTGTTTAATCTCCTCTCAGCTGCACAGTTCCACCAGTATGAATTTAAAATTTTCAAAATTTGTTGACTTTAAAAGGCCCTCCTTAAAAAAAGTACTAAAGTGCCTTGGCAGTGCGCATTTAATCAGTATTGTAAAATGGTACAATAATTGATAGTTTCATATTAAAAAAAAACGAGTAAAAAAATAAAAACCTCAAGTAACCCGATTTTTGCTAACCAATTTTACTCAGTTAAAATGTTTTTTATTCGCACAAGCTCTTGGTAGGTTCTTAATTTTAAGATTTTCAGATAGATTTTTTTCTGATTTTTCTCATGATGGTTACAATCAATCCTGTCACCCCGTTTCGGTTTGACGTTGAGTTCTGGGACACTTGTATATACGCTCTTCGTTTATGAATGGTCTGTCATTCTTCGAAGACATATATATACGCCGTCGGAGCGAAAGTTTTAATAACATCTTCACGCGGATGAAAAATTCATATAGATTGTTATCGGCTATATCTTGTTTGATTTGCTGCAGGGTTCATGTGTATTGCTATTGGTGACGTCAGTGATTGGCCCTCATGCGTGGCACGTAACGCTTCCTGGGGGCGTCACGCCCGGCGCCGTGTTCGAGTTGGTGCTCTACTTCTCTGCCATGATCACCAGCCAGACTGTTATATTGTGGAACATTTACAAGTAACTGACAGTTCCGTTTGTAACATAATAATAATAATAAATACGATCTAAAGTCAGTTCTCGAAAACAGTCTTACGTGATATTGTGATAGTGATCACAATATTAGACTTTTAAGCGAGGCCAAACAATTTGGCAGCACTCCTTACCCCCCTGTTTTACTCTTTGATATTGCATAGCCAAAATTAGGAATCTTCTTCGACTAACATTTTTTTGACTGCGACTTTACCTATCATGATTAGTCACAACAGTTTTTACCTGACATGTATTTGTTTAATGTGATTAAATGATTTTTAAAAGCTCCTTGTACTCTTTGTATCTGAAATCAAAGTCCCTAATAACATCTATCTTCGTTTCACGGATATTATTAAACTTCTTACTCCTTCACACCACACTGGCTTTATATCTAAATCCTCCGCCTTAACGGCTATAAAGCTCTGGAATGACATTCCCCTTGACATTATAAAAGCTTCAAACAAATTTGTGTATATTTGTGTATGAGGGCTGTAATTTCAAAACCCTCTAAAACGACTTTGGAGAAATTTACATATTTTTGCACCAAAATAAAGGTTTTAAATTTTACTTTCAATATGTCTATAAGTTAACTTACATAACCCACTTAAATCACAGTAAAATCAATCTAAAAAGTAAATATTAGTTGCAAATGCCGCTAAAATGTAGTAGTAACATACTACCATACCATACTATATCACGTAGTAAATCACAACATATTCAAAATAATCTTCTTATATAAAATTTCTTCAGGATTATTTAGAGGGTTTTGAAATTATACCCCTCATATGTGTATTTAAATTTATATAATGCGTTTTTATTTCTTTTAAGTCCATCTGCACTACCTCCAAACCACTTTTCTCAGTTTCGCCCGCAAGTTGACTGGTAGACAAACGCCCATTAGCATTAAGTCCGCCTATTGTGCACTTTGTGCAAACGTTTAAATTAATAAAATTAAAGAAAGTTTTTTCACGTCTTTATTCATTCTTCATATAATAACAGTCGCAAAATATCAGCCACAGCTTACAGCACTTCACTGATGGACATAACTCCTCGCCTAAGGCGCGCCATCTATCACGATTTTCAGTTATTATATATGATATTGTATCACTTTTTCTCTGCCAACTGCCCCGCTCAAATCGCCGCTTCGTCCAGGCCACGAGCGTCCCGTTTCTCAAGACGCGGTCTCCATTCCAGCATTCGTCATCTCTATAGGAATTAATGCATCTTATAATAGCATCATAGCACACACTCATGGCTACCAACAGGGACATCATCATTCAAATAGACTTCGTAATTTAATTTATATTTTTAAGACTTTTCGACATGTCTTAGACCCTCTTCGTCTAAGGCAAACATACTTAGCACTAGTATCTCTTACACTAATCTCTAATAGTATATTGTATAATAATATTTGCTGGGGAGGGGTAAACAAATCGACCTTAAAAAAAGTGGAAGTTGCTCAAAGAACAATATTGAAAGTATGTACTTTAAATACATTCTTCTACAATACATATAATCTTGTGAAGTCCCCACGGTTCAGCAGTTATTTCTAATTCATATTTAATTTATTTTAAAACAACACTCCACGGTATTCCTAGACTCCATAATATTTAATAAACGAAGAAAAGGTATTATAAACTTTAATCGTAATTACCTAACCACTTTTTTATTTTTTTAATTTTTAGGTCCTATATCCATATGATAGTCAATACTAAATTAAATGTTACATAATTTTTGTCAACAAATTAACATGTAGAAAAGTAGTGTCTGAGATAATGAAAAGTCTAAGATAATGAAAAGATACACACACACACACACACACACACACACACACACACACACGCACGCACGCACGCACGCATGTACGCGCACACACACACACACACGCACGCACGCTCGTGCGCACACACACACACACACGCACGCACGCACGTACGCCCACACACATTCACGAATACACACATACTCACAGAATGTGTATGACAATCACATACACATACATGCACGCAAAACATCCTAGCATAAATACCAAGTCAATAGAAATACCAAATCAATACAATAGAATGGTCATTGTTTTAATTATTAATTTACATATATCCTTAGTTAATAATATACAATATCTTAGTTTATAATCTGTTTAAGTTACACTCAATTTGTATGTCATCAAAATTTGTATATTCTATGATACATAAATGATATATATGGAACAGCCTAGCATAGCGACAGCGGGTAATATAAGTACCAAACTTATTATTTTATAAAATGAATAAAAAATATGTCGATGAGGATGACGCATACAAACTAGCAAATACTTTACATTCGAGAGAGAAATAGTCCAACAGATTGAATTTTTAGATGCTGAAAAAGATGTGTTATTTACAGGTCGTATAGAGATGGCACAGGCAAGATGCGACCATTTACAGAAGCGATCCGACCTCTTCTGCCTCTGGCTTCGTTCTTCTTCCTCAGCACCCTTTGGGCTCTATATTCGCCAAATGATATAATCAATCGCGCTCCAAGGATATTTTATGTACTTACTGGAACCATTTTTTCAAACATAAATGTAAGTAGCGCATGGCCTAGTGGTTGTTATATTACAATTTTGAAGTCGGTTGAGTCAGCGCCATTTGCATATATTAACATTTTTCATTCCATTAAGCGGGGTGAGTCCATTTCTTCAGAAATGGCTTCCCCTAACCCCGCTTTGGGACATACATGGGCTGTAAAAAGTAAAAAAAAACTCATAATATCGGATACGAAGCCACGGTTGAGAGGTTAAGTATTGAGATCTTAATAAAACATCCCCAGTGTCGGCTGATCGTGTCCCAAATGAGCGAGACACGCTGCGAGGCTTTCAACGGCCTGCTTGTACCATACGCGCTAGTTATGGGCCTTGTGTTCTTCTTGCGCGTGTCGCCAATGTCCGAAATACTGTTGCTGTGTGCGCTCTGTCTGCTTTGCTCGGCTGCGCATATCTACTATGGAACCAACGTAGTGAGTATGAGTGATAGACTAAATTATATTCCTTTGCAAAAAAACGGGCGGTTTTGCTTTTTCTACATTGTTGGTAATAATTTAGTTCTAAAGAGGTTTTAATAGCCAAACTATGTACTTAATAAAGAGTAAAAAAAAATTAATTCCAAATTCAAAACTTTTTTTTAAATTAATCCCTTTTTTAGTTTGTGACTTTTTACTTATTTTTCGCGGGTTTGTTGTTAGAAGGTTATTAGGCAACGTTTATTTATAACATAAATTATTCTACAACAAATAAAAGTTTTTGTTATTTTTTGTAGAATAATTTATATTTGTCGCATCATCCTACCTTATTGTGACTTAAAACAGATATCTTTGTGTCTATAGTATTATTGTTAGAAAAAGCAATGAGAGCTAGTAAAATCATAGCGCTGCTGGAATTGGGGTGTAGCCAATGTTAAGTCGCAGAGCGTTTAAACGACCTTCTCAAACGTAACCTGGACTCGATATCAAGAGGTAGGTTCGGTTCAGAGAAAGCTCTGGGAGAAAACGTTGTACACAACCACGAGACAACCGCTTTTAGAGACTCAGATTCTGTTTATATTGACTAAAACTTCGATTCTAGGACTTAAGTGCTAAAAAAATTCTAAAAAAAAAAATTTTTTTTGCAAAGGAGTATATATTTTTAGATAGAATTATATATCAAGACATAATTATTAAAATTCGTGTGTCCACATGAGTAAATTTTACAGGAACAACTCATCATAAAACCATTCTTATAGTTAGGTGTAAAAAGTGGGGTTTTTTTGAGATAAATATTGTTCAGGCGACGAGTTCAATTGAAATGATTAAAGGTAATTTTATGGGAACTCTTATAGTTATAATTTTCGAGGAAGTTACAAATAAAATATGTACAATATATGTATAAGTAACGCCCGATACCGTCCATAAAATCAATGGCTTTTATTATATCTTTATTATTCCAGGTACGCGAGATGTGCAAACATTTCGGTATATCATGTTTCCGTATCAAACCAAAGGTAAAATGAATTATGAGTTTTACAAAAGTGTAGTCAATTATTGTATCAGCGTGTATTATTGTTGATGAGTATAAAATAATTTTTGTGACATTGTTATGTTTGGTATCGAAGTATTCGAATTGAACCTTTTTCCAATTATTAGTCATGTAACATTCCAAAGATCTGAAATTTCTTGTCATGAAACCTATATTTAATAAAGGTGACGCAAAATTATTTTGTTTATTGTTATAAATTTTTATGTGTTAACCGACTTGATTGTTAAAAAAGTTTTTATATTATATTGGCATAATATTTCAGATACTCATTAGGTAAGATGGGATAAGACATGTAAGAAAAGTTTTTGTTAATAGAATTATTTGCTCATACTCTAGTCATTTAGAGGAATCTCACTGCAACATTTATTCGTGCGAATGTCTATTTTAAAATGAAGCAATAAACAAAAATACTTAATGAATTTCCTATATTGTAATAGCTTCTGTTTAAATTTTGGCATTTGACTGCTAAATAGTTTTTATCGATGACTTGTTTAAATAACATTTTACTTAGGGTATTAAGTACACTTTCAATAAAGGTGTATTATATAAAACATAACCGTTTAAATTAAATAAAAAAATTATACGTAAGACACAAACACGACACTTAAATGAAAATGTGAGGGGCATTTTCATATACGTGCCAGGGATGCTTTGTTTTAGAAGAAATGTCATAATTTTTTTGTAAAGGAGCATATTTTTTTATAAAATGTGTTACTAGTATTAAAGAGTATTTATATTTTAATTAATGGTTAATGGTAGTCTCTTTGCTGACTCTCTTGATTCTTTGAAATTAACTGAGTTGGGTTATATCACAAAACTAAGGAAAAGGATTTTTTAAAAACAGTTTGTTTATTTAGGATGTTAATTTAGATTTACTCAAGTGAAATAAAGACGATTTTCATTACTTGCAATAATGTAATTTATCTGTAAACTGTGTACGTTCTAAGAATTTGTTGACACTTAATTAATTATCTGTATAATTGTATGTAAAAATCGCTCGCAATCGCATTAAATTACGGGAACGTGGAAACGTTGAAACTACTTTTTACGACTTTTCTTGTTTTTAGCCTTTATAGGTAAAACTGTTCGAAAATTACTTGAGCATATTTCTGGTGTATTAATGTTATCTTCCAATCGACCTAAAGCATTTATTTTTAATCTTAAGTCGTGTAAACGTCTGAATTATTTAGTTATTTTCTGTCTGTGTATATGTCTATGACATACGTGATTATTTGTACCAAAAGTTTGAAAGTATTTTTATGACAAAATTGACGTATTTTAAATAGTAATAGCTCTTACACACAAATAGTTTTCGCGCAATAAACTGAATTGCAGATAGAAGCTAGTTCCATATGTGCCAGTACTAAGGTTAACAATGAAAATAAACACAACTTTTTAATCTTCTTTATTTCGAACAATAGCAACAATGCAATTAGTCTTCACATTAATTATAATTATTTTTATTATAACAAAGTTTCTGTGACAGTAATTATTATTATATACAACATATTTTTTTGAGTTATATTGCTCGTGTCAGACGTGCTAATTCTAAATTTTCGCGCGGTTTCGTCAAACGCGATATTTGACGTCCCGGATTTTTGTTTGGGAATAACGGGACAGGTGTTCGAAAAAAGGGACAGTCCCGTTCAAAACAGGACGTATGTTAACGGGTACCTTAGTTATGCCCCAAGACAGATTCAATGATAGTATTGAAATCAGTCTCTGTTGTACTTGCACGGCCTATTTGCAGTGCTATGCCCCTATTTAACTGACTAGAAACGCACGAAACGACCAAAAAAGTTCCATAATATCAGGGCTAAAATCTTAAAGCAAATTTCTTTAAAAAATGCCCTTAATTTTATTGCTTTTCAAAATTGTTGAACATATGTAAGTTGAAATATTTTTATAACCCATAATATCAAATTTTGGTACCTTACCGTTAGCCGCACGCAATATATAAATAAACTTTTATCTCACATAAAAAAATCTTACCTAATCCTTTTTCCCCTCGTAAAAAAAATAACCTAATCTAATAAACCCAAAATATTCATCATTTTTTAAAACAAACATTAAGAACGGGAAAAAAAAGGAAAACGTGCATTGTCTTGAATGAATTTAGAGTATAGAGCACATGGCCCCAAACGAACATTCCCGTTATGGTTGTAAGAAATTTGGTGGAATTCTATATTATTTCGCGATTCTTCGCTTCGCTTAGGTTGTACCCTTGTATAAACTACCCAAATTTTAGTTTAAAAAAATTATTTTCATATAATCCGTTCAGAAATTTACATCAGAATAATCTCAACGTGTTCCGTGCCTGAAATAGATGCCATTATCTGTGATATTTGGTTAACTCTGACTGAATACGCATAACCGAAGATCGTTCTAATTGGCGCATCTTGGGAGAGTACTGAATTGTCATAGTTGATCTGTTTGATGTATTTTACTTCCAGCAACTTTTAAAATTTCTAGTTTTACAAGTTTCAGCAACTGATAACTATTGATTTTATTTAATTATACAGTAATAGATCATACAAAAGTAAATTTTAAATTTTAACGATCCTCGTAATAAATGCGCCATGCTTTGGGATACCACGGTTTCTTTCGGTGGTTTTCTGCATGCAACGACGGCACTTTCAGCGCGTCCTGTTTATTCCCATATCTTAAACTATTATTTACTCTTATCGTAAATAATAACAATTTATTAAGAATAACTCCTAATCGGTCACTTTAATTAAACTGGTTGGAACTACGTTTATAAAACATAATAAACACATATATTAAAAACCGTCCATTTAAAATCACTGACATAAAATGATTTTGGCATGTAATTTATTCCAAAGTGATCTGATTCTTTATTATTTTGCCAATTAGTATAATCTACTTGAATATATTTAGAATGGTAGTTTATTACATTATTAATAAAACAAATCTAATTTTAGTGACTTAAACTACTTCTAAATATGGATCTTTTATAATAATTGAGAGTAGCACTCTCAATTGTTATACTCTCAATTCCACTGTGTACTAAACATTCCTAGATACATACATAGATCTTTTCTAAATATAGTATTTATATAAATACAGGTACTTCCATTTTGAATGATATTAACATATACCAATAAAAATTTCTGCAGTCTGATTAATTTGAAGATCATTTTTAAGGGCCATCCATAAATTATGTCCCATGATTTTAAGGAGCTCTTTGTTACATGTGGTGCCACTAAGGTTAACACATTCTCTGTTGACCACCTCCCCTTAACTTGTGACGTAATTTATGGATCGGCCCCTTATTGTAATGAATCTATTAAATCACATTGTTATATTTCCTAGTATAATTCTAATATATCTATAAACTATTTTTAAGGCCTACTTTTTTGAAAATTTCATTGTGTTAGATAAAAATTATGTAATATATATATATATATATATATATATATATATATATATATATATATATGATATACATATATGTAATGTGTGTGTCATATGTAACTGTTGTAGTGTTAGCTGTGTAGTTTCCGTATATATTGTTAAATTTGTGTAGTCAACCTAAAATGGGGGGGTCTAGAAACATTACATTTATTACATGCTAATTATTTATCAAGAGCGTTATCAGTTATTAAGGGTTCTTGTTGAAATAAGGATTGCTAGCACTATCCCATGTAAAATTAATCATTTATGGTACTCATATCGGCTTCTATCTGACACACCAGTATGTAAATATGTGAACTGAGATCGGACATTATAATTTTTTAATGATTTTTCGTAAAAGTGATCTATTTGTATCAAATGTTCCTATTTGGTACTCATATCGGCTTCTATCTGACACACCAGTATGTAAATATGTCAACTGAGATCGGACATTATAATTTTTTAATGATTTTTCGTAAAAGTGATCTATTTGTATCAAATGTTCCTATTAAAATTGCCAACGTATCTTACCTATTAGGTACTTTATACATTTTCATTAGATATTTTAATATTTAGAATATAGATGTTCATGTATATAAATTTACTGTGACAGCCATATATGACATTTCTATTGTTTAATTGTAATTTAATATTATATACTTTTTCTAGTAATTAATATATTGAAATTACTTGGATGCAGCTACAAGTCTCAGTATATTACACAACTATGAGTTTTTGAATATTTAAGGTAGAAGTTTTAAACTCATAGTGCAGTTTGTAGTAAATTTATATAGAATTTTTTGTAATAATTGTAACATCTTTATATTTTAGGAAAATTGTATTATTACCATATACTTGTAATATCTATTATATTCTTAAATTTTAAAAAGATTATAAATATTAAATTCTACAACAATTCAATCAATAAAAACAGTTTCCAGATCAGTTTAAGAATTTAAATGTGGGTACTGTGTTGTGATTACTAATGCTACCACAGTATGACTCAGCTATGACCATAGATTGAAAATAAATGTCACATATCTATATGTACTAATTTATTATATAGAAACTGCATATTTTTTATTGGATTAGTACCAATTTTGTTTTATTTTTATACTTTATTGCCACTTCATTGAGTGGAGACCATTTTTATAAAATATATTGAAAATATGTTTTCACATGTACTATATTTTTGAACAGAAATATAATTATTAAACATGCATTTTTATTTAACCTTTTAATGGTAATCATGTTATTCTTCATTTCTGATACTCAAGCCCATTGTGCAAATGTGTGCATAACTGTTTCGATTTCAATCCTGTGTGAATGTGTTTTTTATAATTCCATTTTTCAAATAAAATCTACTTATTCAAAAGTGAAACAATTCTTATTTATACATAGTTTATTATTAGAAAAAAAATTAATTTTAAGATCTTACAAGTACATACTCTTAACAAGAGGAACTAATTGCTTCATTTATCTCATCTCCTAATGACAAGAGTTTCCGCCACTGTTCTGGAGTCAAACTTATTCCTTTTTTCCCAGGTAAGAGTTCTCCATTTTTCTCATAAAATTCTCTGACATCAACATAAGTCTTGCCTTTGAATTCTCTGACTTTGACCAGTTTTTTACCTTGAAGTACCCAAGTTGGTTCCTTATCATCAGTTCTTGAACCAGTTTTAGCTTTTTTTTCGGGTGGAGGGTTTCTCTGTAAAATATCAATTATATCAGATGATTACAGGTGCACTTAACATAAATTAGGTCTAATTCAGGTAAACATTATAAACTAGATACCAATCTAGTTTATAATGTTTTGTAGTTTTCAATTTCAATTTAAAAAAACATTTTATACTTAATTTATCTGCAAATATGGAATACAGGAGATTACAATTACAATATTGGTCACATTCCTTGTTCATCCTGCTGCACAAAAAAGGCTCTACTAAAAAGTATAATAATTTCAGCTTAAGGTTCTTCTGCATATACTTAATATGAGGTTACAGGCCTGTTTAAGCCCAAAGATTACGGTATTTCCGTACCAATACAACATTGAAACCTTCAAAACATAGCTTAAATGTCAGCAATGACAAACTATAGTGTCACTGACGTACATTGGAAGCGTTGATTGCTTTCCATCAGGCAATACACTTGCTTGTTTGCCCTCCTATCCCATAAAAAAGAAGCCGGCTTTAACAAAGGAAAGGGAACACGCAAACAGATCAACGTAAGATAAATCAAAGAAAAAAAGCGTTTAATAACACAGTTTATTTGCTTTGTGAATTTTCATAAAGCTTTTGACACTGCTACTGAAAATGGGTGTACCATGACTTATCGTTTATCTCATCAAATGAAGATAATACAGCTGCTATTTGCATATATGGAATATATTTTGAGAATTTCAAAATGCAGGCAGGGGTTTCACAGGAATGTATTCTCTCCCACTCTTAATTAATATATAAACTGAATACATAATGTGTATAGTTTTAGAAGACTGGGACAAGTTGTATGAATGTATGTGTCAGATAAAGTCAGAGGACCTCCAACTGAACAAATTAAACCTGAGATATGCAAATGATACTTTTTTTGTGAAATCACAAGAAGACTTCTTTCACAATGTTCTTTCGATTCTAGAAACAAGTTCTGATTTTGGCCTCACCATAAGACATGGCAAAATCAAACTCATGGTGGTAGATTGTAAATCTAACAATCAACCTGATTTAACAGCTAACAGCTTTACATAAAACAGCTAAAAAATTTACATAAAACACATTGCCCCAATACTAAAAATACCAAAGGTTGCTTAATAAGATGTTTAATATTTTCTATTTTATATTATATGCATGTTATGATATATCAAAAATAACACAAAAGGACTGACGCTTGAGATGTGGTGCTGGAGGCATTTGTTGAGTATAAAATAGACTGCTCACTGTACTAATGTTTTGAAAGAGTTTTGCATCAAAGAAAGACTTGTCGATTGTAGAAGTGTGAATATTTAAAATGTTTGGGCATATCATTAGTAGCGAAAGCTCAATGGAAAGATTATTGATACAAGGGAGAGTTTCTACTCCTTGTTCTATTGGACAATATACCCAAGGCCGATTAGAAGACTCGCTAAAGGAGCTACTTATGAGACTACCATGATCACAGCCATTCTGCCAGGAGCTTACGGAGTTTTCAATTTTGTATTTTTTGGTTTTAGATAAATACAGAACAACAGGATTTTTATTTAGTACCGTTTCATCAATTGGTTTTATTCTAATATTTGTCTATATAAGGTATATAGTATTCTTATATATATATATATATATACATATACATTATATATATACATATATATATGTATAGGTTACCGGCGAGTCGAATTGTATTTTTAGACAATAGTTTCATATTTTTAAGACACAATATATGAAAAATGGCAAAATCAAAGCATGCACTAACAAACAATGCTTTAAGATAAGCTTTTAAATATAATATTTTACGCGATGTTACGTAGATGATTATTGTAAATTTTCAACCTACGTCAACAGGTCCATCGTCACTGTCACTACTGCTTGAACTTTCTTGTATTTTTCTATTTTTGGGCATTATTATAGCTTCGTTGAAAAGAATAGAATTATATAAGTAATCTTTTATGCCAATTTGAAGAAAATCTTCAAAAAATAGAACAGTAAAAGTCACGACTACTAAATAATAATACTAAAACATAGCAGTATCATAGAGATAGACTATAAAAACATAGGGATACCCATTCTGAACAGGTCTTTCGAAAGATCGATTGTGTACAATCTTGAGTCTTATCAATCATATCTTGAGTCGATTCACTTGCATACTCTGTGTGCTCAGATGCGAGCTTAGGCCTAGAATATTTTTATTTGATGAAATATCTAAGGATTTTTATTGTAATGCTCTCGTGATATCACATAATAAATATACGTTTTTGTCTAAACAAATGATATCTATATGAATCAAATTATTTACGCTCCATGAACATATTGCGCACTCTGATGACCAAAAACTAGTAGATTTAATTAGTTATAATTAGCGTGACGCAAAAATTGATGTTCAAATCACTATAGTAGAAAAGGAGTAGATTTAAATTTATATATATTTATATAATTATGCTCAAAGATTAATTATTAAAATAGCCACAATTGCATTAATTCAATTAATCATACATTTTTGTTAGGTGAAACAGTCATTGGAAGTGTAAGAGGTAGTATCTTAACTGTGAAGTGATGCAACAGGAGTCTGGTTTAATAATCCTTTTCTTTACAAGTGGACCTATTATATATACAACTGATGAATGGCGGTAGAAGAGTGCGGGGTGCGGGAGACGCGGTTGTGCCTGCACGTGTGCAGCAACAAAGCGCGTTCCACGAATGCGGAGAATCAAAGCGCATTCCATGAATGCGGCGTAACAAAGCGCATTCTGCAAGTGCGTAGTAACAAAGCTTGTTCCGCGAATTTGTTCTTGAAGTTATATTCTGTAGCAGGTAGCTACAGAAGTATTGGTGGAATGGTGATGTTTTTCCAATTGAAAACTTGTATAAGATATCTCTGTGTCTATAGGTGTTTATATAGTTTATGTACAGTTGACATTATAAATAAATAATTACAGTTGACATTATAAATAAATAGTTAATGAAATTTGTACGCCTTAAGTGGCAATGTGATGGAGCTTTTAACCGTCTTTTGTCATCGTGTTACATCTCACATTATGCAAATAAAAAAATATTATTATTATTAAGAAACAGCATAATATTTCTGAAATATCGAAGTTAGACAAAAATGTCGAATAATTCATTATCATGCACGACAATGAATACGAATTATGCATCTTATCTGCTCCTCTCACTATCAGGGGTGGGGGAACGAAACGTCAAATTTATGTTGTAATATTGATTGTGCAATGAATCTGTTTATTTGATGATAAATTATTGAATTTTCAATTTTATAAAAACCTTTGAATAATATGAGTGATTATGTACTAAGTTAAATTTACATAAATGAATCCATTTTAATGTTTAATATTTTATACAGCGGAGATTTAATTTGATAAATATTTATCTTGTCAATTATTATAAAGATTAAATTGTAATTATGGTTGAAAACGGTGGTTCTAGTGGTGGTAGTGAGAGTCCAAATGCAACATGCGTTCGGTCAGGACTCTTAGAGACTCTGGTACGAGGCGTATGGTATCGTGTGCATTGTTCCTTGGAGGATGACTATCTAAGTGTATCTCTTGACGACGGCTATGACGCGACCACCACTCTTAATGGAACATTAAATAACAACAATGTAGAAACACCAAACAGTGACTTCACGGAGGTACCTGAAGCGATTGCAAATCAGAAACGTCTAGTGCAAGTTGTTAAATCGGACAATAATGGATTAGGTATATCAATAAAAGGGGGAATAGAGAACAATATGCCCATTTTGATATCAAAAATATTCAAGGGCATGGCTGCTGATCTTACAGAGCAATTGTATGTTGGTGATGCTATTCTTTCTGTTAATGGTGAGGATTTAAAAGATGCAACACATGAAGAAGCCGTGAAAGCATTAAAGAGAGCTGGGAAAATGGTTCAATTGGAAGGTATATTGATAAATAACATTAAAGTATGTGTTTCTGTATAAGTTATCTCTTTATGAATTGCGTACAGATGTTCTAAACTATAATTGCTGAAATTGATTTAACCTCTTAATTAGGGTCACAATAATTATATGACATGAATGGTGGCCATATTAAAAATTATGTCACTAAAGACATTTTTTGGTGTCATGGTGATACATGAGCTACTTTACTCAGGTAAAAATATTACTTTTGGACTTTTCCCGTCAACTCACATCAGTGACATTGTTTATATTTCACTTTCATATTCTTATATTATTATCAGTTATATTGTTTAATTATGGTGGTGTATTATACAATATCATTCGATAAAGGTGCGTAAGTGAAGAGATATGAAATAAATGTATGTATCATGACTTTTTAAGTTGACTGAAGAAATCTATAGGTTTTGATGAAATGGCCATCATTTCATCAACATGCAATGTGATAAGTTGACTAGATTTATTTCAAGCAATTAGATGTTAACATATTTTACTCGACACTGGCATAATAGTTGTAAATGGTTGCCATCAAAGAAAGGAAGATTAAGAATATTACTTTTAAAATATTGATTTATGTATTTATATACAACAACTCATGATAGCAGGATTTTTACTCATGTAGCCATTTCAAATAAAGCTAATTTAGAAGTTTTTAGAAAATAAAAAATTTATTAGCTAAGATTGTACTAGTATAAAAACTTGAAGGAAAAATTTTAAGTTTTCAGCCACATGTCTATTAATTTGACAAGGATTAGTAATCTCTATTTTTTTAATATTATGTGATTTAAAATGTTTTTGACTCTGGGGTCTTTATAGATCTGTATTTTTATAGTTATTTGAGACCCAATAGTCTAAATAGTCTCAATTACTATTAAAATACAGGTACTTTTTTTGAGTCTGTGTGCCCTGCTTCTACTGTGGCCTATGCCAAGCAGTGGGACATATATATGGACTGGAAAAAAGTGTAAAAAGCTAACCAACCATGTTCCTTTTTTTGGGGTTTTTGTGTAATGTTAAGGGAATTTGCACCTTTTGATTATTATGATATTTACAATTACAATCAATACAATACAATTAGAATACCTTAAAACGAAGATTTTATCAAATATTTCTTTATTTTGCAGTAAAATATTTAAGAGAAGTAACACCCTACTTTCGCAAGGCGTCCATTATCAGTGAAGTGGGATGGGAACTGCAGAGGGGCTATATGGCAGATGCGCCACCCTCGCCTCCCTCACCTCGACGACGTCGCGCCGACACTCGCTATGTACCTCTCTTAATGGCTTGCGTGGCTAAGAATCTGCGTCATCATGATCCAGGTAGTGAAATTAAGATTGTTGTAACATTATAAAGTTTATAACAAATTAAACCAACAGTATAGATAATCTGGTTGTACGGCTGAGTGTTTAGTATAGTATTTCTGCGTTAGAACAAATCGGCTGTCCCATATTACAACCCAGTAAGGGTTTCAAATTAAATTTTACAGGAGAGTGTAACACACCAGTTATAATGCACAAGTTGCACTAAGTTTTGAAGATATTAGATCACTAATTCTTTGTATGATATCAATGCTGGTAAGTTTGTTTTCTAGTAAGAAAATTTCGACAAACATTTTTCACTATTAGGTTTGATATGGGCCAGCTGAAATGTTGATGAAGATTTCTAAGTCGGAGTAGTATGATTTGTGCATTAATTATTTGATTTGTGCATACATGGGTAATGTTAAAAAAGGTTAATAATATAGTGCTTTATGCTTTTTTCGTCAAAGATCAGGGGGATGCTTATGTCCAACAGTGGACTGCCACATGCTGTTTATGAAGAAGATTATCCTTTGATAGATGGTGTAACAGGCTGGTTTCTGCAACCCAACGTCATCATGCATCTATTTTGCATGTTGTCAGAATGGATAGCTTTTATTCTATCCACCCCAGCTCCTCGAAGAACTGCAGCAGCCCCTTCAGCTTGCCCACAGCATCCATGAAGGACCCAGGTGCATCTTGGTGCAGTCCAGTAGTTGTCTACTCCCCTGCGCTGAAGCACAATGTGATCAGCTGTTTCTTCCTCCTTCATGCAGATGCCCAATGTGGCGGCTATCTGTAACATTTAGCACAAATAGATGTTTGGTATATGAACTATGTTCAGTTATTACGCTGGTTCCCACGCATAGTTGCTCTTTCCTGAGATGAAAGAGTTTTCTTTGATTTCTTCGGTTTTCGACTGTAGAAAACTGTTGTGGTTGGTCCAATAATTATTGAAGCATTGAAGATTATCCTTTTTTGTTTAATATTTCAGATGAGCGCACCATAGAGATATACTCGCCGGATGGTGTTCACGCGTTGGCTCTACGGGCTAGTTCCTCTGGTGCGGCTGCGGGTTGGCATAGGGCGCTTCACGCTGCGGCACGACGTGCCGCTAGGGCTGCGCTGGCTCGCGCAAGGCCTCGTCTACGCGCTCTCGTTGGAGAAGTGAGATATGCTGGCTGGTTGGCTCGGCGACCACCACAGGATATTGTAAGATTAGATTAATGGATTCTTTATACAGTAAACCCTCCTATAACGCGATTTAATGTCCCTCATATAACACGTGTTCTCCCTCGTATAACGTGGGGATTTCCCAAGTCATATATTTGTACTGTGAAATTTATAATGATATATATGTTCATCATGAAATTTGTTCGGATCTTGTTGTTATAAAATTAAATTTTTTCATTAAGTTATTGTTCCTAGTTTTAGGAACATTGATTATATATACAGGGATCGCTCGTATGATGCGTTTTCCTATAACACGGAACTAATATACCGCGTTATAGGAGGGTTGATGAATATGGATATGAAATATACATAAATCAAAGGAAAAAGATAATTATGATGTTAATAATGCGTACTTAGTAATAAAAACATTTATAGATTAAGTAAAACCTTGCTATTACATAATAGAAATACAATAATCATAATAACTGTTGCACCTAATTGGAGTATCATCTGTATTTAAAAGTAGGTTTATTGTTATTACCTGAAGAAAATGGATTTTCTATAGTATATTATTTTAAGAAAGATGAAGTTAAAGATCAAGCGGGACACCTGATATGCAATACTAAGAGTACAAGATACATTTTGGGAATAATAAACAGGAAGAATTATGGGAGGAAAAGAACACAGTAATAGAAAATAAAGAGGTATGCATGCTGTAGTGTAGCGTTGTTAAAGATACCTTATGATGCCTTAATAAAATAAAAAACTACAAAAAAAACCTTGTGAAACCATTGTGGCAGATGGGGGCTTCTGGAGGTTCAGATAGTTCCGATGATGCAGAGGGCTGGGTGCCAACTTTCGTAGCTATCACTGATCGTGAATTAAGGTATTTGAGTTTTGCTATAATATTTTATGTTTTCTGTACCTGTACCTGAACATAAAAAGCCATAAATAATTCATATTTTCAATTTATCATCAATCATCAATGTATATGAATCCACTGTTAGTTGGAGGTAACTGGCTTCACCCAGAGAACTATCTTTTGCTGTCTGAGAAGTGGCAAGTCTAATTGCTAAAGGATTTTATTGCTAAAAGAAACCAATAGGTTTCAGTTACAATTTATCAATATTAGTTCAATTTTATTTACCATTTGACTATTGTTATAAAACATTTTATCTACGAAAACATAATATTACATACGATATATAGATTGGTCGGAGTGGTTAACAAGAATTTTCGTAATCTTTAAATATTCCTTGTCTTCCTAATCTTTTTTTTTCAAAAGTTAAAAACCTGATAATGTTACTCCCCATAACTGGTTTTATAGTTGTCAGATTAATGAATACAACATTAAACAACAGATCGGTCAATGGTCCGATCTGTTGTTTTTGGATGGTTATTCTGCCATCTGTTAGTTATCAGATCCTCAATCTTATGTAGCAGGATATACCACACGTAGGTAAAGATGTATCACTTGAATTGAACTCTAATGCTTGGCACCTTTTTATGGGAGAGGAAGCCAAATGAGCATGTGTGGTGCATGATGGAAAGCAATCAACGCCGTCCATAGATAACTGTAACATCACAGGCATTGTAGAAACATTGCCGACTTCTGAGAAATATGTTTGTTTTTTTGGCTTGTTTTTTTGAAGGTTCCAACATCTTCTTGACTGGTTTTATTGCTACAATTTCTTAAATTTTTTTCTTCTACCTTCAATTCTGCTCTCAATTTTAAAAATTTGTAGTAAATCGTATTTTTCGTTTTGATTATTATGTCTAAAATAAGTCGTATAACGCGTGGATTTCCCAAGTCATATATTTGTATGTACTGTGAAAAATTTATAATGATTCGACAGCCCATAATCAACTTTGTTTGCATATCTTGTTTTTATAAAATTAAATAATTTTATTTAGTTTTTGTTCCTAGTTTTAGGAACATTGATTATACATACAGGGATCGCTCGTATGATGCGTTTTCCTATAACACGGAACCAATATACCGCGTTATAGGAGGGTTGATGAATATGGATATGAAATATACAGGTTGTTCTCAGATTTTGGGTTTTAGCACCATTGATTATACATTACAGTGATCCCTCGTATAACGAGTTTTCCTATAACGCGGAACCAATCTACCGCGTTATAGGAGGGTTTATTGTACTTTTAAGTACTCGTAACTCGCGGACTGAATCTCTGTCGGTCGCTTAAGGTCACGTAAACCACGTGACCTTAAGCGACCGACAGAGATTTTGTGTACGAGCTTATTTTGTTTTTGCGTTCAAATTAATTCTATTCGTGTACTTATTATTGATTGTGTCAACTTGTAATAATTAAACTAATTTCTCGTTAAAAATTACTTTTTTTAATAAAATACACTTCTGATTCTAAAAATATTAATTAATAAATAGGTTATATGAAGCAGCGCCATGGTCAGCCGAAGCTTGGTGTGCGCCGACAGAGAATTTTGGTTTAGCGGCTACACGGTTAGCTTGGTGGCGGCGAGGAGCATCGGGTGAAGTGGCTGAGGGGGGAGAAGGGGGGTCGTCAGGGGCGGCGGCGTTAGGGGTTCGAGCGGGAACGCCGGCGGGTTTGTGCGTTCGTGCATTGCGTGCGGACACTCCGCACGACCTCGCGGCTGTCGCAGGAGCGTTGGTCGATGGCGCACATCACGCTGTGCGTGCACAACCGGAATTCACTTTCCGTAAGTTTCATGATAACTGATTTAGCGAATGTATGAACATATGCTTTACATCTTAAGAATTTGTTTTAAATATAAATAACTGTTCAAGATGAAGCTAGCAGCTTAGAACGCCAGCTTTATGCTGGCAGTTATAAAAATCAATGTTTTCTTAGTTTTTTCATATTATTCAATTGTCTGTTACCAAATAAATGATGTAGTTAATTAATCATCAAAAAGCAACTTTTATTTATCACGCATAAGTCAATCCGGTAGGAGGTTACGCATAGTCCCTACAACAATGTTTTTGGTCTTTTTATACACTCCTTTGCAAAAAAAACGGGCGGTTTTGATTTTTGTACATTATTGGTAATAATTTAGTTCTAAAGAGGTTTTAATAGCTAAACTATATTACTGGCACTTAATAAAGATGTCTGGGTATGAAAAAAGTTTCCAAATTCGAAACTTTTGTTTTTTAAAAACTAATCCCTTTTTTAGTTTGCAATTTATTATATACTTTTCGTGGGTTGTTGTTAGAAGGTTATCAGTCAACTAAAACTAAATTGTTATTTTTTGTAAAAAAATTATGTTTATCGTATCATCCTGCCTTTTGTGAATATAAAACAATTATCTTTGTTTTATTGTAATGGCAGAAAAAGCAATAAAAGCTAGAGAGTCGTTCAATACTCCAAAGAACCTGGACTCGATATCAAAAGACAGGTTCCGTTCAGAGAAGGGAAGGTTCTGGGAGAAAATGTTGCACACAAACATGACACGACCGCTTTCTAGTGACCCAGCGGCTGATATACGCAGTCGGCCACCAGCACGTGCCTCCAAGTTACTCCGTGAGCACTGGATTACTCGATTGAGGTTCTCTAGAGATTGCCTTTCTTGGACACTAGTTAACTGGAGTAGCGTACTTTTCTCCGATGAGGCTCAAGTTTGTCTGCATGGCGAGGACCGACATTGGCGAGTGTTACGAAGACCAGGGGAAAGCTATGTTGACGTGTGTTGTGAAGGAATCACCCCTTGTGGTGGAGGATCTGTTATGTTGAGTCGCGGTCTCCACTCCAGTATTCGTTTGGTCCAATGATTGTCGGATCGCCGACAAACGTGACCAGGCCATAGCTACTTTAGTTTACTAATTCGAAAGACTGTTGGTGACTTTAGTTCTCTGGCCGATTTCTTCATTCCAAATCATATATACCAGATAAACTTTCAGCTCTCTCCATAGCTCTCTGAGCTTGTGAAGAAGGCGGACTGTCAGTACCCACGTTTCGGCGCCGTATGAGAGTATAGGTAAGAAACACTGGTCAAAGACTTTTGTCTTCAGGCTCAGGTGCAGGAATGGGCGAGGAAAAGAAGAAATGCTGCCCAGCCTAGCTGAATCCTTCTTTAGGCTTCTTTCCCGAAGTTGTTTCTACCTAATCGCATAACCTGCCCGAGGTAGCTGATATATGGGTATTTACTCGTGGTCAGGTTGCCGGTTTAGGGGAGCTTGCGCGCGGCTGTCGTTGGGTGCTGGGGGCGTGTGCGTGTGGGAGGCGGCCGGGTCTTTGGGGCGCGGCGGTGCGCGTGCGCTCTACCGCCGTCCGCTGCACGCGCTGCGCGCCTCCGCCGACGACGACCGCGCTGCGCTCCTGCTGCACTTCGCCGACGACGACACGCTTGTACGTATATTTCGGCCATGCCCAACATATTTGCGCCATGGTTTAACCTTTTCGGTACGGAGCGCTTGCGTCAAAATGTGATCGCTATAAACTGTAATGCACTCCGCATTACTGAGCTGTTGACACTGAAGTTAGGAATGCTACGAAGTAATTAGAAGTCTTATCTTGTTCTCTTAATTTTACAACGACATTTATTATTTTCAGTAATATCTTACTTTCTAAAATATAAAAAGTAAACATTATATTTTAATGTTTATACAACGAAATTACTGAACTATTTAAAGGCAAACATAATCAATCAATATATATAGGTATGTATGTAAGAGGCAAGTGTTAGTGTAAAATATCTTCATATCTACTTAGGATTGTTTTTTTATTTCGATTTAGCATCATGTTCTATTAATAACGATATGTTTGTGTTTGGCTTACACCCATAGCTATAACATCTCGACTGGTTATTTGTTTTCAGGAGTTGGATATGGAAGGCAGCCCAAAGCCAGCGGTTTTCATTCTGCATAATCTCCTCTCGGCTCGCGTACATTCACTGCCCGGAGAAGAGATGGCTAATCCGCTATAACACGAGAGCGAGCGGGACGACATGCTCGACTCCACTGCACTCACACAGTTGTATTCGTAATGTATTATTCTGATGTATGCCTCGTAACCATGACGATACCTAAGAATCTTGAAATTGTGTAGAGATTTAGTTTATATTTATTTATACTTTACTAGCTGCTCGCTCAGGCTTCGCACGGGTGGTGTACTTGTGAAAAAAATGGGACAAACCTTAGAGGAAAGAACAGCATGAAGCACAGAAAGAAAGTTTTGCTTTTGTAATACAAAAGAAAGGTTAATTGGATTTCGTTAATCACAGGAAAGGCGCCATCCATTTACTATATTGCGATTTATAATGTTGGAAAAGAGAATAATTGTTTTAAACCTTGTCCTGATAATAACAAACACAACAAAATAGAATTATCTAATTTGATGCAGTCGTTCTAAAGTTATACGCGTACATACTTTTCGGCCATTCCTTTTAATTTATATAGATATACATACAAGGTGTACTTGCATATGGAATGCCAGGAAGCATTCTCTACCTTTTACCTCAACTATTTTTTTATTGTTGTTAACGCGTACATTGAGGCTAAGATGGCTCTTGGGTGTATAGAAACGAATGCAAAATTGTCATTTTGAGAGAATTGCATATGAAAACTAATTTTACATGATTGTTAGTATGGGACAATGATCTGCTAATCTTTATTTTATAATTTAAAACTAAGCGTGCAATAGATTTTTTACATAATTTTAAATGCGTTGTCATGCCTTTATTCATATCTGAATAATTTATGATGTAATTATATTTATCACTACTAAAGTAATTCTAAACTTATTGTTTTTGAGTGCGCATAAAAAATGTTAAGAGTTTGGCCATAATAGGCAAAAGAGAGAATTAATCTACCTCTTTTATTTATATTCCCTGTTTAATGATTTTTTTTCATCGGTAGTAAATATTCTATCTGATTCTGATTGTTAAAACCACTCATTCCACTTAGATGTTTGGAGAAAGTAGAATCTCCACTGAACTGATGTAGTGAATTCTTTAGTTCTGATTTGATAGATTGATAAGGGAGTCTCTTCACTATATTAATATATTGTACGACGAATGTAATTGTAATCAACATTTTTGTAAATTATTCTTAGATGTCCTTAATCAAAAAAAAAAAACCTTAATATAATAATTTCTAACTTTATATAATGTATGAATTTCTTGGCGATTTAAGCTTCATGTATTTAGGAAAACCCTATAAAGTTATCAAAAATGTTCTATTCCTCATATATATCCAGTTGTAGTCATACTTATTGATATAAAATTGTTTTCGCAACAAGCAGGCGATTTATTCCCACTCTCTATATATTATTTAATTGATCACAACTCAGTTCATTCATTTCAGTTGAAATGTCTATCCATAACTTAAGTGGGTATCACTTGTCGATCTAGCAATTTCTATTTCCTTTGATCCAACAACAGACATAAATAGAACTGAAGAAGCTAGTTCTATTTATGTCTTTGCATTTTCCCTTCTTTTTGTAACCATTTACAATACACCAATTGATGTGTAACCATTCTTTTTGGTCTTTCTATGTTTTATAATGGTGTGTAAAATTCAAGGGAGAAAAAGTCCTTTAAATTTTCAAAAAGTACATAATCTCATTTAATTCAATAATCAGTTAATAATTATTCTCTTTATTGTCAATGTGCTGTAAGATTTGACATTTTTTAGCTGAAAGAGAAATGGTAAAATCTTGTCTAAGAAACTTTCTCATATTAAAGGCCAGCCAAACATTTGTGATGCCTATGGTGTTTCAGATGTCTATGAGCCGTGTCGATTGCTCCTTATCAGCAAGTGATACGCTTGCTCATTTGCCTTCTTATCCTATAAAAAAAAAATATATATTAATATGTACAGTAATATATATCTTTTTAAATTAATAATGTAATAAACAATAAAATTTAAACTATCTTAATATCTGGGTAAGAGAATGATGTATAGATCTAATTTTGCCAAATATTATTCCAACACTTGTGCAAATATAGAAAAAAACGATTTATTGTCAATAAGGATGCATTATAACTGGTACACAATTTTCTAAGATCTTGTCAGACGTTAAAATATGCAGTGAGTAGCATGCATCTTCCAAAGAATTAATCTCCTTTGATAATAATTTTTATATTACTTTTATAGAGGATTATTTGTTATTATATTAATCATGATGTATTTTTGTAATTTATTTGTTGTAAATAATGGTAGTTGTGAGTGTTTTTTACAAATCCATACATTCCCAGAATGTAGAACAATATAAATATTTGCTTTAATTAGGTAGTGTTTAGCCTCAGATAATTTAAGATTTTAACGATAACATATGTGTATATTGTGTAGTTACTATGTAGTGGTGTAAGTGTACGAATGGGCAATATTTGTGGTGATAACATTTTTTAACTCATCCGTAGAAAGTGTAGATCTAATAATGACACGTCTGTCTTTCACCATGTATGTCTCGTAAAATTACTGCAGCCAATAAAATTACCTATGGCTTATTAAAATTGGTTGGGGATACGCAACAATTTATACTTTATTTTAGGATTATTAAGCAGACTAATATGTGATTTATTTTTTTATTTATTGTATAAAAACTGAATAAAAATATTTAACAAAAACTAGAAATAATAACTTAAAAAAATAATTTAATTTTATAAGGACTAGATGTGCATATGATGTTATACGCGGGAATACACGTGTTATACGAGGGACATGAAATCGCGTTATAAGAGTACCGCATTATAGCAAAAGCAAAGCTGTCAAACGTTGAATGTTCCGCCGCGATTAAAAATTTGGGAACCACTAAGACGGCACAGGAAACACATCGGCGGTAACACTTCAAATATAGATTAAAAAATAAACCAATCGTAATTTAATAAGCTGTGGGTAGTTATCAAATAATTAATGCACCAGTATTTATTGTTGGTACGAAAAGACTTAGTAGATTGTTCCATTAACTAATTTTTAATAGGATACGGTAAACTAGTGAAATATTGTGTTTTTACTGTAATTTTGGTACGATATTTGTAATTTTCACAGATCTGTACTCGTTTATTAATTAGATCATTTATATTTTCTAATAATATTTTTTTCTATTGTTTGACATTTTTAACTATGGTGAAGATTATTTGTTAAATCAATTTCTCTGTATATTTTTATACATAAATAGTTTTCATTACTTTAATAAATATTTTAAGTGTGAATTACCTTAAATGACATGACAATTGTAAACATTTAAAGTATTGCTTTGTTCGTTATATAATCCTTTTAAAAATCATTTTTAAAGTAGATAGCCAAAGAAGCAAGCGGGTCATCTGATGGCAAATAAAAACAAAAGAGCATCGCAGATGATTCCCCCCTACTTTACGGTGAGATGTTAATAATGGAAGGGAAGGAAGTAAGTAAAATAAGAGTAAAAAAGTGCTGCCATGTAACGTCAATATTCTTGAAATTGAATTGAAGAGGAAGATGTGATACTTCTCTAGCTGTGGTTAATTCGTTTCTATTGTCATTAAATAATAGTCACTAGAGATCCTTGAGGAATTTTTCCCGCCAATTTACATCAGTGACGTGTTTTTATTTAATTGTCATAATCTTATGTTAGTGTTGATTGTAGTTATATTGTTTATTTGTGGTGGTTTATTATGCAGTATAGTTTGATTAAGGATCATAAGTGGAGTCATATGAAATTAATGCGTGTATCGTGACTTTTTAAGTTGACTGAAAAAGTCCATAGAAGGTTTTGCTAGAATAATCACCATTTTATCAAAACTTAACGTGGCAAGATGACAAGTTAATTTAAAGATACTTGATATTATTGTTTTACTTGACACTGGCATAATATTATAGATATAACTAAAAGCCATCAAAGAAAAGAAAAAAGTGACAGGAGGATTTGAATTATTATTTTTATATTATATAATCTGTAATTTTTATATTTAGGTATATGAACTATAAGCGTAATTACAATTTCTTTGATTTCCTATAAATTTTTGAATATGTGTTTTAAAATTTTAAATAATTGTTATTTTTTAGTTATGCATTACATTTTTGTTTAATTCTTGTCATGTCATTCAGTCATGTCGTTTTCGGAAAGACACTGAGGAGAAAAGGTTATTTTTACATAATTATATCTTTTAATTTTTATTACATTTATATATAAATCTTACTGTAATAATGGGGCTTACTCGAAATATATCAATCTCTTTCATGGATTTGTTGCCATATCAATTTATATAAATGAAAATTAGTTATAATAATAACTTCATAATCTCATAGAATTTCTATTGATGACATTTTTCTGTATTTTAAATATTGTACTATACAATTAGTATATATCTATTATTATATATAGTAATAAAACTTTGTACTGATTAATAAATGTCAAACTTCGCATACATATGCAATAATTCCTGCCCTATATACTATCAAAATCAAGTTTTTACCATGGAATCTTAGTCATAATAATTGGTGTGATTTTGTCTGAATCTTTGTTGAATTGTAGATTTGTGTAAGGTACAATGAGTCGAATAGATAGAATTTAAAATGTTTTTTTTTTATTCATTTTAGTCAATTTTTAATATTTTATTTACATTTAATATTGTAGGATTATTAGGCGATGTTGCATTTTTTTAAATATACTGTGTAAAATCATAGCATTCATTGCATTTAGTCTTCATATAATACCTATGAAGTTTTAGTTAAAATTGTACACAACATACTCATATAATTTTATGTCCATGTATTTCTTATACAGTAAATTGCCCAAAGAAGTAAAGATGAGACAAGAAATTGTATCATTATACTACTTTTATATATACTATTTTTCTAAATAAAATTAAATAGATTTTTTTAAACAATTTTTTGCAGAACTTTACTTTTATAAATTTTAAGGAAAAGGAGTCTTAGACCTTAAAAGTTCATTTAAAACTATCGAAGTTATTTAGAATCCAATGTTAAGACTACATCATTCCAGAAGTACAATTATAAAGTATATATATATATATATATATATATATATATATATATATATATATATATATAATATAATATTTATTTACTATACATTTTTTAAATTCTTATTGTGTTTTTGAAGTCTTAGTGTGTATTTTTTAAAGTATTTTTATGTGAATTTGAACTATTAAACATTTGTGATCATTTGGTTTCATTGAAAAAATTGTTAAAAATATGTGTTCAAGTAAACAAAGTTTTTGGGTGTTGTTCCTATATTTGACAATATAAATTCTTTGTGTCCTGCTTTAATCCTTTTAGGCCGCTAATATTTTTTTGAATGTGTATTAATAATCTGTGATGTCCATGTGAATATGGATGCTCTATCTGAATCGATATCTGAAGAGATTCATGTTATGCAATACAATCGACAATTTTTTAAATCCCGAACATAATGTCCAAACAATCTGACAAAACTAAATGACTCATTGTTGTGTGCCCATAGGAAACATAATAAATGTAGGTTGATATGTGGAAGTATGTTACATAAATAATAATAATATAAGCCTTTATTCAGATAAATACATAATATACTAAAATAATGTTATACATCGTCATCCATGCTATCTGTTTGTCTAATGACAAAGACCTCTTCCAACATTTTTTTTATGTTACGGAAATAATGTTATATAAAATTAATTGGATCAATGAGAAACTTGATGCAGATTTATTTGATTATTGGCAAGTAGTAAATTATTTGTAAATTATGAGATATAGTATAAGTAAAATTGAGAAAGAAATAATAGTCTTAAAAAATAAGGCCATTATCAAATTTTTTTTCAAAAAAATAAATAAAATTTATTAAATTTGTAAGCTGTTACGGCTGTTTTTTATTTTATAATATGCTATGGACATAAACATAGTTGATTCAGATAAATATGATTCAGATGGTGTATCCCTTTAATAAACTATGATCGATTCGAATCAAAATATTGTACCTAAGTAAAGATGTCATGAATGACAATAACTATAAAACTAAAGTCCCTTGATTGTCGTCGATGCCGATGACATTCACGTCACAGGTTCTATAAACGTGACATTTTTATATTGTTATAAAGTCGTTTTAATAATTTTTATTACTTTCAATCTAGAAATAGTCAAATATACCGCGTACAATATTACATACATTTTATAAGATTCAAACAAAATTAATACTCTTTGAATATATTAAGAGCAGGTTTATACTCATGCTAGTAACATGATCTGTAAAACGAATTTGGATATTAAGGCGTTTAGTATTATAATGTTCTTGTTATTTATTTAAAAAAAAATGGACTTATATTGTGAAGGATTTGAAGGTTTAAAGAAATGATATCGAATAAACGTGAATCAATTAAAAGAAAACTTTTTGTCTTAGCAATAAATCCAGTTACAACTTATCTTTACTAACTGGTCCATGTACTATTTTTTAAATAATTTAAGGTTACCTTATATATTCCTTAGTAAAATTAAGTAACACGCATTCTATCGGTATATATATAGAGTTTTTATTAATTGTTTTTATTTTCAACGTTATTTCTTTATTATATGAACAATAAGCCAAAAATTTCTAATATAAATTATTAAGCTTTTCAAATAATATTAATTTTTTTATGTGTTATAATTTGGTATATTTTTACTGTATTTGTACACTAGAATACATTATTGTGTAAAAATATTTTTTTACTAATAATTTTCCGATTTAAAATATATGTTCAGTCGTTGTAAATTATACAAATATTTTGTTCTATCAATTGTTGTAATATTTGTTGACTTTTGTATTAAAGCGTACAATTGAATTGTATTTGTCGTAAATTAATTGACGACTAGCCATATTTATACTTGCAATTTTGACAACATAAGATCATAGACAACTTTTTACCACGGTGTTATATGTCGTATATAAATAACATGATGTTACCAACAATATAAATATACAAATGCCTGAAAATTACATTTTGATGGTAAATTAGTGGTTGCCTTTGTCATTCATAATTTTTAGTTGTAAAATTTGTTATCCTGAAATTATAATTATGAAAAATATAGGAAATTAATATTGAATGGTCTTACAATTATGGCTTTATTCGTCATTTAATGGTCTTTTGTGATAAAACTTATGACTTACTTTTTTAAATTATTAGATTACATTTTTTATTGAAGACTACTCTTTATCGTTTACATTATAAAAACATACAATTATGTCTAATTGGGAACACGCTTCCTGTACCATTGATTGATGAAAAGATTGTATAGGCGCTCCTAAGATTACAGGAAAACCATTTTTCCATATATTACCAACAAATTGTAATTGTGAAGTAAACATGTTAAAAAGTCATAGAATTCTATACAATTACTCGTTAGTTTTAATAATTTTAACTAATGACATGTTACAATTGCTAGTATCAAAATACTACGTTGTCATTAAGAAAATATAATATGTAATTGCAAAGGTTATTGTACTGTAGGAAGAGGAGCAAAATGTTATTGTACTGTTGTATGGTTATTGTATTGTAGGACTAAATATTACATGAAAGAAGAATCCAAAAAATAAGTCGAGAAATATCATAATAGTTACTATTTACTTATTAGAATAAAGGACAAAATAATATACCGTATTTTATAGTAGAAGTTAATTTAAATGATTTTTCGAATTATTTCATGTTTTGTTATTGTACTCTACTTTATTATAGTATCCTGTTAGCCAATGTCGACAACAAACACATTCTTTATTAATTGTTTGAGGCCTCCATATTTAGCCCGTATGTGGCTAAAGTAATCAATGTTTGACCTAACTAATAATCCTTACCAGTAGATGAGTAGTAGCGTTTACATGAAAAACCAATCTACTGTCTTCAATCCTTATGTCTAGGGGGGTGGGGGGGATTACGTAGCTCTCATATTTGAGGGAGTTCAAAGTCCAATAGTGGACTATTACAGTTGTATATTATATTGATTGATAACTGGTTTACACGTATATTTAATTATTTATTAAAACACTTCCAATTTAGCTCTTGCCTTTGTCCTCATATATGTTCATAACGATTCTTATTTGCATATGCTATGTGCATATATTTAGTTATCTCAAAGGTCGGCAACGCTTATTCAATGCCAATGGTATTGCAGATGTCTATAGGTGGCGTTGATTGCTTTCCATTAAGCAACACACTTGTTTCTTTGCTCCCATCTTACGAAAAATGAGGTGCTTCCGTCACTATGTTTGATTTGTTTTTTGTTGTTTTTTTAAACGTCGACTCAAAATCCATTTGATAGTGAGCAAATAATATTTGTGCCGTAATGATGGATACTTGATCCTAATGAATATATATTTCTTGTGTACTTTATCTTAGTGGCGCCTATACTAGATATGGTAATATTCGGATTGAGACGTATAAAGGAATACTTGCGTGAATAGCAATGCTGTATTGATAGCTTGTATTTTAAAATATTGGCGCTTCAACTAGAACATTAATAATGGTTCATAACCTTTCATGTCTGTCATATATTGGCTAGTGTAACTGCAATTGTACGGAGAGTAAGTCATGGTTAGCGTATAATGGTATAGCGTAGCGTGTACCATGCGATGCGTATTCGTAGCGATGTACTAAGATGAATGTATCTACTATACTATTGATATCTAGTTCATACTCTGTCATACTGATTCATTAAAAACAACGAAGAAATTGTTGCATTTTATTTCAATCCATTTTTGTGTCCTTTGTAGCCTAAGTCTTTATTGTTGGTGTAATTTCTTGAGTTTTATTATTTTCATTTCAGGGGCCATGAATAAATTACGTCCCATGAATTCGGAGCTGCCCCTCCCTTGTCACACGTGGAATTGAAGTTTAGAGTTTTAGCACTCTAAGTTTATGCCTGTGGTGCCACAATAGTTAAAACTAATCCCACTTGTCATTCGATGTCACATTTTATTGACTCCCTCTCCCTTAACGTGTGTCATAATTTATGGATTTCCTCTTTGAAAAATCATATGATATAAGAAGCATATGTATAAAGCCTTAAATCTTATTAGTTTGCGTTGAGAGACAAATTTTAAAAGTTCATAACTTCCGCATAATCACACTGTTTATGAACTTCTTATTTAATGATAGAAAATTTTGTTCTTAATATTAAGTGACGACTAGTGGCCGACTAGATACTTCTAAAAAAATGTTACAGAAAACATTTGAGTACTTGATTGTTCCAATCAAGGGTCTCTGGGTAGTGTGAAGCACAGGACGTCCAAGGATCGAGTTATTAAGGAAAATACTAATGTTAAGGCAGGTCAAGCTTAGGTATTTGTTGTAGGGTGCAAGAAATGTTTATTACAGAGGTTCCCAAAGTTCTCGCCACGCCTTGGTCCGATGTAGAGAGCAGAGGCGCACTGTGAGGGGTGATAGCTCTTTGGATTTTAGCTTTACAACAATAGAGTTAAACAATGAAGAAAGACTGCAGTATTTACTTTTAAAAACAACTCTGCTATTATTAAAAATAGCGTGATTTTTTTAATAGGAGATTGCATAATTTAAAAAAAATTAAAAAATGTATTCACTCAATAAGCGTCAGTACTGTAGTGATACATCGATAAATGTATCACTAATGTAATAAAACTTTATATTTGAATATATTAAAATCTTTTATATTATATTTCTTCTTTTTAAATTCGTAATTTTTTAAAAATTAAAAATTTAAAATAAAAAATAAATTGTTTTATAAAAAACAAAAAGATTTGTGATAGACATGTCACTTTTCCGGCATAAGAAATTGAGATATAAAATGTAAATTGATAAAGTGTGAATAAAGTATGAGTAAGATATAAATGTACAGTAAATAGAAAAGTAAATTAATTTCATTTGGAAGAATTTCCTTTTTATCGAAGATAAAACCCCCTAAAGATCCCGTGTGTCGCCATAGTATAACGGCTGGCACGCTATAGTACCTGTCACATGTCACACTATCGTAGAAAAAGAGAAGATATCTTTATTTATTATCACTATTAATCGAAGTACCCATGATATCCATGTATCCTATTTGGTCTAGTTAGGACGCCGATACATAATTTTAAGCCTGTAAGTGCGCCGCGGACTGAAAAAGTTTGGGAGCCTCGTTTATTGTATGAAATGAGACTGACTGTATTAGAGCCTTTACTATCGCTCATTGAAACACAAACTGGCCTTCAGCGACATTTGGAACCATCAAAGAACAAGCGTACAATTTTTGTAAAGGCCGGCAATGCTAATGCAATATGCAAGGTGTTTCACATATCTGTGAGTAGTGTTGATTGCGTTCATCAGAGGAAACTATTGCTCGTTTGCCTTGTCATCTATTGAAAACTATAATAGGAGATGTAATTGCATGTAAACATAATCTCACTCCAGGCTCGAATGGGCAATATTATAATGTTATGATATCCTAATGAGTAGGTTAGCTTATTTCATATTATGCTTATATTATTGCATAGGTGACTTAGAAATCTATGTCTAACACGGGACTTTTCCGTAATGTTCTGATGATGTACAGAGAGAAAGATGAAAGATGTCTCTTTTAGAAAATAAAAATAGTGTATCTTTAGTGAAGAATGTGACAAACAAATTTTATCAATTCTTCTCTTGATAACATTGAACAAAAAAGTAATTAACAAGAATTTTTCAGTGTTCGGAACAAAAAAATAACGAAATACATACATATATGGTGATATTGGGAAGTACAAAAAGTATTCGTACATTATTAGACCAAGGACAACATACGATCTTAGGTCGGGAACACTTCGTGTATTTGTTTACATCTTTCGGAAGGGGCTTACTCTCAACAATTCAATCCATAATCGATCGATTTAGCACGCAGAAAATGGTAAAAAAATGTGTATAAAATGTTATACTCTTATATCTCTATACCTAACCTATAAAATGTGTTTAATTGTAATATAAAATAGGCCTTTTCAAAAGAAATTGATTATAAAATATTATGCACGTATGTAAGACCCTACGTCTTATCGTATGTGTCTTGCCGTAGCATAAAGGACGGTCTTTTCAAAAGATTTTTCCAAGACTATAGATGCGCTTCATTAGGTCGAGTGGCTAGTGTTTTTAGGGGCGATGTTCGATTAAGAGCACTTGCTTTTCAGGCTGCTAGTGTTATCTTTACTACCTATTTCACATCGAGGCAATCATCTGACAATAAATTGTCTACCCTAACACAAAGTCCATACAATATATTTTGCTTTATCTAAGTACTATATCAGCTATAGCTGGTTCAGTCGAATTTTGAAATGTGGTAGAAAATATTGTTGGTCGCACTATATCAGCCAGGATTCTCGTAAACACGTACAGTGGAGATATGTATGCATGTGATCTCTATCTCTAAATTAAAAGCGACAGAATTTTTGAATTAACCTTTTCGATGTATTTTGCATATGTATATGTATGTAGTATACGTATATACTTCTTATTTATGCTTAAATATTTATAATACAAATAATATTATAAATAGACAAGTTTTTAAAAACTTCATCATTAGGCTGCGGTAGTCTATTGTTGGAAATAAAATTGCCTAAAAGCGCGATTAGGTAAGTCCTACAATTTAAAAAAATAATTTATAATTATTGTCTTACTCATAGAAGTTACGTCGCATTCCTGATTCACTATATAACACAAAAGACGAAAAGTCATTATTAATGTAAAATTATTCCTGATGTTGATTAGAAATTCTTTTGTTAGTTGTACGTGCTTAAGAGTGGTCGCAGTCAATACTGCGCAAGTGGCTGGATACTTTTAAATTAACGTCTTCCCAATCGAGATTACCCGAGGTAAGGAAAAGGACGGTGTGATGTTCGTGACTTAATTAAAGGGAGCAAAAATATTCTTCGGTTCGAGATGCCGAATGACATCCACTTCAAAATATAAGTGAACGTTTGTTAGGGAAGTAAACCTTTTTCCCCAATTTCCCTGACTGACGTTAAAGGTATGTTAAAGTAGGCTACTTCTATTGGAAACTGGATCTATAGAGAAAACGATGACTCATCGACTATCTCCCATTGGTTCGACTACACTTGAAAACGCTTTATGTTGACGCGAAACGAGTATCGTATATATTATTTACCAGTGGCGTTTTTTATATGATTGTATTGTGAGATAGTTTCAATAATAAACATTCTTCTGCTTAGGAAGGTTAACGTTTTTTTTAACCTGGTACTGGTACGATTTTTACATTTATAATGTATTTTCTTTAAGGTATTTATGAATTTCAATCGGTGTCTTGTATACACATTTCTTATAAATGAATAATGTATTATAATTTTGTATTATAAAAGAAGAAAGGCTTCTTAAACTTAATACACAACATATTAAAAAAAAAGTCTACGACTGTCTTCGTTTTGCGATGATTATACCGCCATCGTTTTGAATTCAGTCTTGCCTGTTTGGCTAACTGTAGGACGCACCGCGCGCAGGGCAGGTCGAGAGTTTGGGTAAGGTGTGATTATATCGTCTACATCCTTTTATTATTAACTTATTATAAAGTATTATGTAAGGGAACGAGATCATGTCTTCAGATCATGAGATCATGTCAACCAGACATAACGTAAACGCATTGCACTTGTCTATACACTCCAACGATCGGGAGCGTTTCTCCCCTGAAAATAAACCTACGTTCAAAATGTTGTCACCAATTTCCTAGCACGGCATGGCTATCAAAGTTTATGATTTATATTAAATCCTTTACAATTTAATACAAAAAACATTTGCTTTTTTATGAAGTGTTGTTTTTGTGAAGGATGCAGAGTAGAATGAATTGCTTGTTAAAGCTTAAGGTTACAAGAAATTATAAAATATAAATACAATTACTTTTAGTTTTTCTAGGCATTTGGATAAATACAATTTAAAACCTCTTTTTTCATTTATTTTCAAATATCTATTATTATTTTGTAATCCTTGCAATAAAATATATAATATTATTATATTTGTTCTTAAATACCCAAATCTTATTTATAAGTTTATAGGTTAATTAAGTCAAAGAGCTGGTTGTATCAACAAGTTTCATCTGTCCTTTCGTTCATCAGTTTTATCAGACTCCAATCGTCTTGTTTGTGGCCTGTAATGTGATTGAGATATTTATCCATTGATGTCGGCTATTAAATCGTTTTGAAATAAATTATTTTTGCACTAAGAACTCTGCTTATATTAATAGTGTAGACTTTAGAACTATGAAAGTCTATGAAAGGTTAACGGTTTGACGTGTCTTACAAAGTACAATGATTCTGCAGATAACGACAATATATTGTAATAA
The DNA here is from genome assembly GCA_031353405.1 of Baronia brevicornis. Lineage (NCBI taxonomy): Eukaryota > Metazoa > Arthropoda > Insecta > Lepidoptera > Papilionidae > Baronia > Baronia brevicornis. Next base: position 119,643 of record JASFAT010000047.1, read on the forward strand.
CCATTCACTTCAAAGGTAAATGATTCGTTCGAATTTTATGAGATGAACACGCTAACTTCCAATTTTCCGCGCCGATATCTATCTAAGATTCATATATTGTAGGATTGGTGAACTTTTTGCTAAGTGAGATTACTTGACTTCTATTTTAACAGTTGTGGGGTCAAATTTGAAGAGTATATATAATTTGGTCATCATTTAAATTAGTAACTTGTGAACGTCCTTACACTCTACTTTTTATGGATATAAGTAATTAGCCTACAGCGTAGCCTACGGGCATCTACAACACCTAACACAAAGAGAAAGAAGATGTAATGAAGGGGAAGAAGAAAGGAATAGGAGGGGAAAATGGGAGTAAAGAAAGGGGAAGAAGGAAGTAATAGGAGGGAAAAGGGGAGTAAAGAAAACGGAAAAGGGTTGACTTTCCGGATATCCGCACTCACCGTATGAAACAGTAACAGAAAATGGTTGCATTTTCATAACGCCAATATTCTGTGAGGGTGTGGTACTTCCTTGATGGAGCTGTGGATCCAAATAATAACATTAAAATTTTTTAATGTCATTTATCATTTGAAAAACCCATTTCCCTGCTGTTAAATATACTTTTTTTCCTTCATATGTATATATCGTTACTTGCATTTTTCTCACATTTGTTTGAAAATAAATTATTATTATATGTTTCTTGTGCATTCAACAGTATTAATAAATTATTTAAAATTCGTTAAATTATGTTATTATGACATAATGGCGAAGTTACCACTTTCGGAACCAACGGTTGTGGGTTTAATTACTGCATCACGATAAATTTTTTTATAGCCTGATTAATGTCCATTGGCCCAAAACTGGGACGTTCCGCGTCCTCAAGTGGGACATATGGATTGTAAAAATAAGTTATTATACGATGATTGTATAACAAAATATATAAAATATTAGCGATAAGTGAGTGATGGCAGCTTGTAAAGGGTAGGGCGATATGAAAATATGCTTACAAAATATTTTATGAACGAAACGAAAGGGAGAAAAAGCACGGTTGGGCGATAAGTTTTCACAGCCTTTATAAACAAAGTTTGGTATAGATGTTTGCTTAATTTCTTATTACTTTTGGCGGTAGACCGAGTTTCTGTGTGAAGAAAAATTGCGCCGTTTCTTACCACTAGCAAAATCGCTCATGTAGTTATCCATCACAACACCCTCAAATGGGCATATTCCATGCCAGGAACGACACAAGGAGAGTTATAAAGGTTGCGCTTAATTTCGGAGCAGCAATTGTCAACCATAACTGCACGCCATGCATGCTGTTAAAAGAGATCGAATAATGAAAACAGATTACTTACCCCAGAGGCTCAGTAACCAAACCGTGTCTTAGCCTCTGACACGAGAATACGCTATTAATTATATTGCCTTGTGCGTTTGTTTCTCGCCATTTAATTGTATCTTCTTCATCTGGTAGCGGATATGCGTAGCTATATATATATCTATACTATATCTATACGTATATATATATATATATATATATATATATATATATATATATATATATATATATATATATATATATATATATATATATCTGACAGTGCCTCTCCGTCTAGCGAAGGTTCGCAGCCGATTCAGCAAACTTTCCTAATTCTGCACGAGAAGTTGCAGTTCTGAAGCACTCGCTATCCCGATTCATTCCCAGATATTACGTAGCCAAGACTTTCTTCTCGGACCAATCCGTCTTTTGCCCCGACTTTTCTTATCATAATCATTATTAATGGAGTCAGGCGTTACTTTGCGGAAATCCATCACTATATGAACAGTCACCGAAAAAAATCACTTTTCGGTTGTCTACCGTAGAGTCTACTATACCTGAAGATGCCTCGTGTTGGGGCGAAACACGTGTCGTTTACAAGATGGAAAAGTGATAATGTGTGTTTGGTGTTGTGAGTAGTGGTTGGTGGGTGGAGATTTGATGGCCGATTTTCGGTAATTTTTTGGTTTAAGTTCCAAATAAATCCACTAAACCCAACGGAAAAACACACATTATTAATTTTCTGTTTTTGTTTTGCTTGTCGCGGATCTTAGCTAAGTAAAACTTTTGACTGTTCATATATTATCATAATCTGCCTGTTCATATATTATAACATAATATATTATAACATAATAATATAATCTGTTCATATATTATCATAAATTGCTTGAAGGTCGTTAAATAGGCAGATTGGATTTTTTACTCAATTTGTCGCTGCTGCCTATTTATTAGTATTCGCTCCCATAGTTGTTTAGGACATAAAGTAAGTGAGTAAATAAAGTTCTATTCTGCGTTGGGAGCCACACAATAAAAAAATGAAGGCTAACTTCACGTTTCATTTATGTAGGTATGTATATTAATAGCAAAAGAGTAACTGACATATTACCCGTAGATATATAATATCGAAGATGAAATATAATATAGGGTCAACTCAACCTTCAGTAATAATAACAGAACAGAAGTATCTTTTATGCCAGTTTTTGTATTTTATATTTCAAGTAAATATCCTTCATAGATATTAAAGAAGTCTTGTGTGCTATTTAATTAAGTCACGAACGTCACACACTTCGTTTTCTTACCGCCAGTAGTCTCGATCGAAAAGGAGTTAATTTAAAGGTTCCAAGCTAACCAACTTGAGCGCTACTGACTTCCATCTCTCTTGAGCACGTATAGTTACCTAACAATTGAGTTGTTGGGTAGCTATTATACTTTTCTATTGCAAGTTCTAATTCATCAAATATTTCTTTAATTGTGCCATTTACGTATAAAACCGAGGAATTGAAAAAGTCATCTAAGGCGTAAGATTTTACGTTTGAGATCTATACATGTGTACATCACGAGGCTTACGACTCGTTTCCCCCCTCTGATCACTTTCTTCTTCCTCCTTGTCTTCTTCTTCTGTTTAGACTATTATCACATGTATTTGGGGTCAACCTTCCTTTATATATAACCTACATAACCATTTATTACAGTTTTGTGCTACGTCTTTGTCATGTTTTTTCGTCCCCGTTATCGTGTGACGTAATTTATGGATGACCCCTTATATACGAATTGGAGTTTAATAAATGTATGTATGTCGTCAAAATATTATCTAAGCAAAAGGGATAAAGGCACGGCTCGGCGATAAGTTTCTCGCGCTACGTAAACAATCAATGTTTATGCAGTATCCACGACCACTCTAATTAAGCGATCGACTCGAGCCACTGTTATATAGATGTTTGGTTTACTTTGTATTCCTCCGCTGGTAACAGGATCTGTGTTACGGCCATAGATAATTGCTATCTCATGTAATAAACAAAAATATTATCAAGAAATTTTGTATCTGTATAGCAGGGGGGCCATCTTGATTACACCCAATATTTACTGTTTATTAACAAGACTGTGCTATCTACTAAGTAATTAATCAGTATTTTTACATTTTTTCTTTTTTTATGGGATAGGAAGGTAAACGAGAAGGCGTGTCACCTCATGGAAAGCAATCAACGCTGCCCATAGACTTCCGCAGCGCCATAGGCAGTGCGGAAGCATTGCCGACTTTAAAGCAAAGTGTCTTATGGGAGTGGGAATGGGAGAGGGAGGGGTAGAGGGAGGGGGAGGGTATTGGGCCTCCGGAAATCGGCCGCTCACCGTACGAAGCGTGGTAAGTCAGCTACCATTCAGACGCCGGTTTTCTGCGAGAGTGTGGTACTTCCCCGGGCGAGCCGGCCCATTCATTCTACAGATTAATAATATGCCATTCTTGACAAAGTATTCGTCTGCAGCGTGGCTTTACCGTTATTAAATATATAAAATATATAAGCGTATTATTTTGTTATATGTGGAAAAATATGTGCAAAATAACTTATTAAATGAAACATCTTTCAAGTAGTATATTTTATTTTATTACGAGCGAAAACGTAATAAAACTGAAGATGATTCTAATATATTAATTACTAGTACTTTGATCGGTTGGCCACACTTTCTGTAGAGTATTTTGCTATGGCAAACGAGCAAGCGGGGCACCTGACGGTAATGATTCAAATGATCGTTTGTTTGCTCTGCGAAAAATAAAATATTATTCAAAGTAATTTACCAGATTTCTTGGTTATGAAGGTCATCATTTTCTTAATGAAAATAAAAGGCAAGAAAGTTTTCTTGTAACTCTATTTTGTAACAACTTAATATCTTTTTTATGTTCTTTATTCTTCATTTAGTTTAGTGCATTGCTGGACATAGGCCGTTACTAAGACCCGCCGTCAGCAATAATAATTTAGATACAACAAATATAAATTGTATCTACTTTTCTAATTTGTTATACAGTAACAGTTGCGGGTATTATAAATAAATACTTATGATTACGCATACATAATTAACAAAAAAAATTCTTTCGAAGAATGCGTTGAAACGACCATGTATGTAATATCGTATTCTAAGATAAGTATAGACACGTAGAAAGAAAACATAAAATTCTGAAGGATATTACTATATTTTCTTTCTATTTTTCATGTTTTATTCACTATCTCATATACTTGAAAATGTTATTAGGCCCATGAAATTTTTCCAAGCAACGATTTCGTATATAACATGCATAAAATAATACAAAACATATGATGAAAATAAATAAGAACTGGCTTAGTTAGATTTCAGCGTAAGATTATCCGCAAACACGTCGACTGAGGATACACAGCCTCCCCCGGCTGGCGTCATTTGTAATTTACGAGGCAAATTTTCTCCGCGCGGAAGGCATTATGAGGAAATTCATTAAGATCGGGACGCGGGCTGACTTTTTAAATGAAACACGTTAATTCTGTGGCTGGCGTGTGCTGTGAGTTTAAGGTGATCACACAACCTTATCATTCACCGTTGAGAGAATTGTTTATTTTTTATAATGTAAATGGAGATAAATGAGCGGGCGGATTATCCGATGATAAGCAAACCAAACGGTCTTAGATTTTTTGCGTGACTTTTTGTATAAGTTATACAACTTTGTTGCATAGGATAAAATAGCTTGTTGTACGGGATAGATAGGCAAATGGGTTAGTGGGTCATCTGATATTAAGTTAACAGCATCGCTCATAGACATCTGCAATACTTTAAAGATGCGTTGTCTACCTTAGTTCAAGTATGTAATGGGAAAGAATGAAGGCGCTAAAAAGAGAAGAAGAAAATTTAGGAAGGGCATAGGAGTTGCACCTTTGGATCTCTGCATTATCGTACGAAACGTGGTAACATAGAAAACTTAACGTCGATATTCTCTGAAGACGGGGTATGTCTTTGATTGAGTTGGACAATTCGTGTTACCATGGCTCTACCACTATACTGCTCCTTTATTTTAAAATATTACTGAAATTAAGAAATATTCATCACAACAGCAGGGGGAAAGGTGGTAGCGGTCCTAGGACTGAGGTGTGTTCGAAAGTTCAGCCTTAACTACACTTGGAGGTGTCATCCAAAGCTTTCTACAACATCGAGATGATGGGGATCGCATTTGAGATAGGAGAGAAGGAAGGTGATTAGTTAGAAGTCGCTCTTTTTGACGAGTCGACAGATGAAGATAGACTCACACAATTACTTACCGACGCAGGGTAATTGGCAGAAACTGGACGATTGTAGCCGGAAATCAAACTGATTTTTCTTATGATTTTAATGACGATCTAAGTTGGACATGAAAACTGTTAAAAATTATTCATTATCAACGTTCAATTTACATATTCAACAAGTAAAACATTATTATATGGTTTGCTTGTACTGTTCAGTTAAAATTCTTCGAAATTCCCAAGTAATTTATTATATAATAACAGAAAGTAATACAGACACCTGTGAACTTTTCTTTATTCTTAAGTTCCGTTCATAATGGCAAGGCGCTGACTTCCACTGCTCGAATGAAAACATTTGTCTTCATTTACTGCTGTACGCCAACAATCACAACGGCGTCTTATGACTTCCGAGAGGTAATTTTCTGAAAGGAATCTTCTTATTATATTACAAAAACAAAATGAACCCCTATCTTTAAAACAATGATAAATGCTGGTAAAGTTATACTAGAATCTTTAAATATGCGATATGGTGATGTTGTTCAAGCCGATTCGGTTACGACGACCGCTTGGTTACATTTGGCTGTGAAGCTCACTGTGACACTGTGTGTGTGATCGATAATGCGTTCTCGTGTAAATTGGTTAAACCATGCTTTTCCATATTACATGATATGATTGAATTATAAAAGCCAACAAGTACCATTACCAACAGTATCATCATCATCAACAGCCTGCGGCAGTCCACTGCAGTGCACTATGCATCTCCCATGAAGCGCCACCTAGCCCGATCTTCGTCTATACCCATCCAGTTTCTGCCAGCCATCCTGCGCAGATCTTCGCACCATCTAGCCGGGGGGCGTCCCACACTACGTTTACCGAGACCTGGTCTCCATTCCAGCACTCGTTTGCTCCAACGATTGTTGGATTTCCGACAAATATAACCAGCCCATTGCCACTTTAGTTTGCTAATCCGAAAGGCTATGTCGGTGACTTTAGTTCTCTGGCGGATTTGATACCAACGGTAACATCATCGAATGTAGACAACATAGTCTCCCAAAACCTATAGGGAGAAGTTATAAAATACTTTTTTGATTGCATTGTTTGATTATTCCAAAGAGGATAATCGCGTAGTTACATAAGGGTTTCCTCACCTTTTAATCGTCGCGGACTGTTCATGTATTTTAGTGCCATAAGTGTGGTAGACGAATGCTGGAGTGAGAACCGTGTAAACGTAAACGTGTCTTGTAAACGTAATGAGGGAAGCTTCTCGGCCTGATGTTGAGACAATATCTGCCGGGCGGATGGCAGACACAGGTTGTGTCGCTCGTTGTAAATCAGACTTGGTGTCGTATTTTGGGGGAACCTTTGTCCAACAGTGGACTACCGTAGACTTTTACTGTATATGATGATGAATACTGTGGGTAAAAAAAAACACTCTCCTCCCTTATCTAATAGAGCGATTTTTTGAGATCGTTGAAGGACAACTAGAATGTACTGTGTTTGTGCCATAAGGAGTATATATAATATGAATTACACCCGAAAAGTATTTTTTATTTGAAACATTATAGCTTTTACCGGGATTTGAATCAAACATTTTATTTAAAAGATCGGTAGTCTAATCACTGATTCAAATGCTCGTCATGGAGATATACGATATGCACAGGATTAAAAAGAAATCATTAATACGCAAAGAAACATATGACAGATATGTTGAAATTAAAAATTCCATTTTTATTTTTTTTCTTTCCCAGCCCATATAGGTCCCTTTGCTGGGCGTGAAGTCTTCCAATTTCTGAAGGAACGGACATTGATCCGCCGTGCTTCACCAAAGCGAATTTGCGGGATCCCAAACCTCCATTCATTTAGGCCACATATTTTTATTTCGATAGTATTAATTGTTGTTCAAAAGGATAAAAACAATTCAATCATAAGGTATTCGCCCTGTATACTCGTACATAACGCAATGTTTGTATAGTTTCCGACAACGTTTCTAATTAAGCGATCGAAGCTCCACCTTCTACATGGACGGTTTAATTTGTACTGGAGTACGGTTTTTGCGCACCAATTTCTTTTGGTTGGATTACCACGTTGCTCGTACGATGAAAAATTTTAAAGTGTTCTTCCTGTATCTCACAATGCGTTCGTAATTATCGAATATATAAATTATAATACGATATAAAATGATGAACGTCATTTTTATTTAATTTGGAATTTTTGCAGTGATCTGTGGTCTGTGCCAACCCCTACGACAGATAGGCGTGACATATGTATGTATGCTTTCCTATGAGATATCAGTAAATACGTTAATTATAATTTTTAAGATACAATTTTTTTTAAGTTATTGCATTATAACAAAATATATTAAAAGAGATTTAAAAATAACTATTACTATATAGAATAAAGAAGATTGTCGGATTAAGTTCCGCTTTACTCGAGGCCATAATTTGCTAGGTGATTGATCTTTATTTAGATATTCCTATACTATAGATGTAGTGTCGACTTTGTACATCCGATCTGAAAAAGGACGATCGGTCTGATCCGAGAAATTATAGGCTAAAAGCTATCACCTCTTTGTTCTCCAAAGTAAGGGAATCCATTATTCACCGCCAGCTCTTATGGTATCTCGAGGAGCATCAGCTAATTAGTTACAGTTAGTATGGGTTTTGTCAGGATCATTCAATTGGTAATCTTTTTGCTTTTATTAATATTATTTCATTTCCCATTACTCGAAATATCTTTATAGTCACAGAGTTTTCTGGACAATCATACGATATGCTGGGAAGGAACGTCAAAATATTTTCATTGTTTGTAAAATATTTTTTTTAAATTACAAAATTTAAAAAATTAGTAAAAAGGTAAAGAAAAATATGAAAACAGGCTCTTAATCTTTGTAATGAATAATTTACATAACTTCATTGTAGTACTTCGGCTGTCGTTCATGAGATTGGTACTACCTACACCTGTGGTGTAGGAATGTCGGGGAATAGACGACCATTGGTATATAAGTGAGTAGGGATGTACTAATTTCTTTGTCATTTCGATAGCTGATATTATTTCAATCAGCATGACGTAATACCCTAAATTATCTGTTTTCATAACTTTGGTGAACCCCATTTTATCTTAGTATCCTTACACCAAAAGAAGCTACAAAGCTTTAGCTGACTTAGACCTTAGGATCAGTTACGGGCAAATAAAATGTTCCTAAATGACGTCAAAGCAGAACTCAGTTTTCTCGCAACAACAGTTTAAGTCTCTTATTTCACAAATTAAATTTCGGATTGAAGTGGCTTTGTGCCGTTTGTGAATGATCGTCTGAAAGCGCTTCCGTTCATCCAGTTTGCGACAATTTCACTCCGATTGTTTTATCTCTTGCGATAGCAAGTTTTACAGCCTTCAGATACAAAATAATTTCAGGTCTTTACGTTTGTCTCATGTTTCATCAAACCAGCTGTCTGAACTTGATCGATGTTATTATTCAAAAATAATTGGTTAATTTCTATATCTTTTTATTTTAAAACACAATCCATCCTCTCTTTTATATATTATTACGTGAAGACAAAACTTTATATTCCTATTTTGAGCACATTGTGCTCGCAGAGGAATGTGAGATTTGGCGTTTTTTATGTTTTTAATTTACATGGAGAAGAAACGCAAAAAGCTAAAATAAAAATATTGAAATGCCCATGAATTTCGACTACTGCACGACATCTAGTTATCAGAAATCGATCATTTTGTCAATCTCAAATGCAGATTTGAATTACTGTTGTAATGATTGGTTTGATTATAAGGGAAGAAACTACTTTTGAAACTATAATAAATTAAACGCTTTACCGGAAACTATATATATTTATCTCCACATCAAAGTTTCTTGAGTTGTAAGAGTGTTACAACATCTATAATATTTTTTATAACCTATATTGTGGGGAAAGAGTCTCACGTTTTTGGGGAGGGGGGAGATAAGGAAAATGGTCATTAACCTGCTCTATTTGTCCAGTCTAGGTAGATTGGGGAAATCTAGATTCAAGAACAATATAATGGCCATACATATACATATTTATCCCGGCGTGGGATCCAAACCCTCGACAATTGACTCCAAAAGCCATCGCCACTGACTATTTGTAAATTCATAACTGTCAATGTTATGTAATGTAAATTTATAAATTACGATAAATAGAATAAAATATTAGGATAATCGAAAGATTAGTATTTATTTAGACGTGGGAACCGAATACGTCACTTCTGGTCTGAGTTCTGTTCCGTTTCTGATTTAGTTCCGTTTGGACTCGGTCTATATACTCATTTAAAAGCAGGTGAGTGCAAGCGATACTTGCGCACGAAATGTTCCGTATAATGTCTTTTATGTTTACCTACATTGTCCACTGCTACGTCTCTGGTCCTACAGTTTATGCAAATTAAATTGTTTTAAGCACCCTTGTATATTAAATATAACATACTAAAAATTTATTTTTATATATTGAAAACACTTAATTGCTTTTTTCATAAATATCACAACCTACGTATTCAAAGATATAATAAGTATGTTACATATCAGGAGTAATCACCCAAAGATTGGTTATTAAAAGTAGTCTTGTGTATGTATTTAAGATTGAAAACCCAAAAAATTTGATGAAGATTATTCTAAGTATTTTATTATATTTTTTTAATATAGTTTTTTATGGGATACGAAGGCAAACGAACAGGCGTGTCACCTGATGGAAAGCAATCAACGCCACCCATAGACATCCGCAGCGTCACTGGCAGTGCAGAAGCGTTGCCGAGTTTTAAGGAAAGTGTCATTATGGGAGTGGGAATGGGATAGTTATTAAGAACTTAGAAATTTTTACAAAAAATATTTACATATCGTACAGCCAGTTAAGGATTTACATTATATATAAGAATATTATTTAAATGTAATTAAAAAAGAAATTGGACACTAAGCTAAACCAGAGTTGATACACTTGTTTAGCTTAATGTCCAATTTTGTTGATGCGTTTCATCCTACTTCCTATTATAAAATTATAAATGCGAAAGTTTGTGAGTATGTATGTTTGTAACTCTTTCACGAAAAAACTACTGGAAGGATTTGGATGAAACTTTACAGTATCTATACATCGAAATACCATATAGACTACAATTTATAATTATTTTATGTAATTTTTTTGGTCGTAATATGACGATGTCAATTAAGTAGGAAAAAATCTGGCATCTGAGAGCTATCTTGACGTACGCTGCCTAAACCATTGCAGTTACACAAAGATGATGTACCGTACGATTGTTTTTTATATGGAAGCCACTATGACTAAAATTGTGAACCATAAATTGAGTAAAAAAAATATATATTTATTTAAAATGATCTGTCACGAAACTTAATGTTGCAGACCAAATTCCACGCGAGCGAAGCCGTGGGCAAAGGCTAGTGTATAAATATATGACTGATGCAGTAAGTGTATGTATGTGTTTGTGAGTGAGTGTGTGTGTGTGTGTAGTAAGGAATATTATATTACACACACACAGTGTGTGTGATATAATATTACTTAGTAAATTACTTACTATATGAAAAATACATTTTTTCTAGCTTTGCTACTTTCGATTGGACTAATAGACAAGCGATTAGCCACTCCTGATATACATATATTATATATATATATATATATATATATATATATATATATATATATATATATATATATATATATATATATATATATATATATATATATATATATATATATATATATATATATATATATATATATATATATATATATATACATATATATAGATGTGTAAATATACCGTTATACTAAATTTAAGACGTTGTTGAAACAGCATCTTCTTATTTGAGCGGAACGATCCTGCACCTGAGCACGAGGGCTGAGGGAAGCGAGAAGGCCACTAAAAGATAACGAGCGAGCCTTACCAGTTAAGTTTTCCCTTGCAATGCTAACATACGGATAATAATTTTGCGGATTTTTACAATTATGGGACTTGAAGTTGTTCTACAATGATTAAGTTTATATAAAGATAAATCTTCATTAAATATTAGAATGTAAATACTGACTTTGATTCTACTATTTAGTTGTACAATTCAATAAATCATGGTTCAAGTATTATAATTTTCTTAAAGCCTACTTGTCTTTGTTCTGTGTTGCAGTTTGTTCAATTGATTTGTTTTTCGATTTGTATGGCACATGGAAACTTTAAGAGTGGAATTTTGGGGTTGAAATTTAATTTTTTGATATGAATATTTTCGATTATTCATGTGTATTAGTTATGGAGTTGAGACCGTAACTTGGCAAGCGTCATGGGGAGGCATATGGAGTGACGATCTGCGTAAGACACTTTATTAAAACTTTATACTTAGAATCCTTTTATTTATGTTCATCAGTGGATTGCCCTAAGCCGTTGTTGTTGATGATGATATGTTATGTTTTATATTTATCGTTTAGTTGTGTAAAGTCAGTAATGTACACGAATGTGAAGTACGAGTTAATCCAATTTGTAATTTTCCGTTTGGCTGGTTCAACTCGTTTACTTGTCGCGTACACTAGCTTTAAAAGAATAATGGCATGGCAAGATCTAAATGTTTTCACTTAAATAATTTAAAGGATCATTCTATTAAAGTTTACTTAAGACATATGGATAGATAGATAGAGAGATTTATGTTTTCCACAGACACAAAATAAATTTGATTTACAATAAAAGAATAAAGAAAACAACATCACCTAAAACTAGATTCATTACTCTATTTAGAGCTAAAACTAATTTAAATAAATAAAAAACAATGCTGCGCTCTTATTTGCAGAAAAAAATGGATCATGACTCAGTACAAAACTTATGTTGTAAATATTATCTACAAACAATTATTTTTATTTTATTTATACGTATACTCACTATATTTTATTTATTTATTTATTATTTTTCGTAATTAGTTATAGTATATTTATATATATGTTATTAAATTACTTATGGATTTGAAACGAATCTAACTACGTTCTTATTTTATATCAATTTACTACGTATCATACTAATGATCTTTATACTTCGTAATAGAAATCTTGTTAGCCTAGTGGTTTTAAAAAAAATTACCGAGCCATAAATTCAAACGTACTAAACAATAGTAAGTTTGCAAGATTTAGGGTATCCAGTAAAGCTCCGACGTGACGGTAAGCTTGTACTAACACTCTCGTGAATGAAGAAGAATGGCCACCATTATATATTGCACTTGAGTACGTGACACTGAATGGAATACAAATTAATGTTCAATGGTAAAAGTAAGGTTAGATTGAGGATTTTTAACCTGATCCAATCTTTACTGTTAATGTGATCTAATTGTATTATAAAATTCTTTCAAAAAATTACAAATTTGAAATTAATCAGTTATTTATTGCACCCTATACTTCGATTTCTAGTGGAAAGCTACCTGAGATCACGCGAACGAAGCCGTGTGCACCGCTTGTCATATTACACTTTACAGGCGAGAAAGGCAAAACCAGGTTATTTTGTATGAATTTATGTAACTTCAAGCCCACACAGTTGTTTTCCTGCTACAGACACTATGCTGTAAGATAGTGAGGTGAAAATTTGCGATTGTAGTTAAGGATGAAGAATCTGAAAACTTTATTATTTTGAAAGAATAAAAGATAAAATTTTAGAATTCAACAATAGTGTCACCTATCGGATCTGAAAGTATCCTTTCTTTCAAGCTGGAATCAACTATACATACTCACAAAGTTCTATTGAAATTGGTTGGGTCGTTTTAGAAATTATTGTGTACGAACACAGTGACATGTGATTTTTTATATAATAAGATACAGCATATTTATAGCATCTAAATCTTGTAGTAGGTACAACTTTAATGAAAAGCATGACAAGTTAGAATTGTTAACACATGATATGTTAAATCGTGAAATGAGATAGACTTAATGCCTCCGTGACACATTCACGAGATTACAAATTATTATAATTTGACCTTTGCAAATTTAAATTTTTAAACCTATTCTACATACATACATATCGTCACGCCTGTCTCCCGTAGGAGTAGGCAGAGACCACAGATCTCCATCTGCTACGATCTCGGCATACTTCCCTTGCTTCCTCCACACTCATTATTCTCCTCATGCAAGCCCGCCGGTTGAGGGTACTCTTGACCTGGCCTTTCTTAAAAAGTTCAGCAATTTGGTCGATGTATGTTCTTTCGTGGTCTTCCTCTTCCGACCCTTCCATCTACATTCGCAAACCTATTCTTCGAGGTAGTAAATGTAGTGGCCATAAATAGAATATCTCCCAGGGTGGTTTTAATATTATATTCGGGCATTTAGGTTTATACCTTTTCTATATTAACATATCTTCCTATTCCCAAGTCGATTACCCTAACTCTGTTTTTAAAATAAAATATATGAATATAAAGGAGAATCTCCTTTATGATTTTACGTAGACGATAACAAATAAACATCATTTACATGTAGGTATAAACTTTTATATATTTTGTATAAATGCATACATACATTATACTTTTCCAATTCTTATATATACAGTGTATTTATGAATTCGAATAGGTTTTATTTTAGAATTATTTTTGTGACGTCTCAGCGTCAGATCTATATTATATATAGGTCTTTACGTTGAAAGTACTCACGAGCAAGAGTTTTATAACCTGCGGACTGGGAAAATGACGATGATGACGATTTGGCGATTGAAGCTGCTCTTTACTTCTAAAACAAGACACATATATGACGTTCTTTTACGTACTATTCATATTAGACTTATTCATATGTGTCATACTATAATATAATACATATAGACGCAAAAAAGTGATAACGTAGTAGATTGCAAAATCAAAACTTACCACCAGAGCCAAAAAAATCTTAAAATTTCTGAAAAAAAATTGTATTTGATCATTTAACAGTCAGCTTAAACGCTGTACAAAATTTTCGATTGCTCTCTTATATCTTCATATCTTATTCTATCATTCAAAGATGTTTAGATGGTATGGGCACATAGAGAGGATGGATGAAAGACGACTGGCAATAGAAATTTACCTTGCGGATGTGAATGAAAGGGTCGGTAGGGGAAGACCACGGAAAACATACATTGACCAAATAACCGAATTGACCGATTGAAGCAAGGAAAGTATGCCAAGATCGTAGCAGATGGAGATTTGTGGTCTCTGCCTACCCCTAAGGGAAACAGGCGTGACGATATGTATGTATAGACTTTCATTCTCTGATAATAATTGCAAAAGTTAACAATCATATTGATTCAATATTTTCGTATTAATTTGAAATTTGTTCGATACATTTAATACTTAAATTACTATTTATTTATTTATTATGTTCAGCAAAATCGATTTTAAATATAATTTAAGTATTTATTCATATAACTGTGGTCTAATAAGCGTTTATAAACTCAAATTATTTTATTATTTTAGACACATCAGTTTTTCAAATAAAGTATTTTCCCAGAAACAACGCCACCGGAGAATTTATTAGCAAACACCCTAAATCAAGATTAATGCGGTTGGCTGAAACAATTTCACTGCACGCGTGAATTGTTGAGTCAAGGCATTATGTTTAATTTCGTTTTGTAAATAGAGAAGATATCAAACAATTGATATTGTACCTATTGTGGATATGGAAAATACCTTTTATAGAAGTTTACACATAGTTATTTTTAATATAACCCATAAATTACGTTTTAAAATATATTTCATTACCACGTCAAAGTTAATATAAAAATTGATGAAACCTACATATTTTATTACAAATATTATAAATAATTTATCAATTTCTCTCTTTTTTTTCTTCTTTATTAGATGTATCAAAAAATGTTGTCCATCTTAAATTTGAAATATATTTTACTATCTTCTATAGTTATGTATTATTTTAAAGGTTTTCATATGTCGTTTTGATTACTTCGAAATAAATAAATAAACAAATTTCCATATTACATACTTTGCGGACCTCAACGACACAACTACGCCAAAAAAAAAACTAATAGGTTAAATTTAAGCTTATATTATAATTTAATGTATTTTATATTGTAGCTTTTAATAGCGATCGAGTTATGCCGCCTGAATGAGCCAGATCGACTGGAGGAATACCTTTGAAATAGCAGATGTTCATGGGAAGTGTTGATAATTTACCATCAAATGGATGACCCACTTGCTCCATGCTTAGTTATTCCATGAAAAGCTTTACTATGTCTGATCTGTACTGTGTTAAATTTGTTTTTAAAGTAGGCAATGTTTTTAATATTACGATAATTCTTGTTAATCATTCGACCTAAGTTAATAATGCTTGGGCTAGGATATAATTCACACGCATAGTCCAGTGGAAAATATACACTTTCGACGTTCAGATCTTAAGGTCGAGGCTTACCTACTAAGTTATTGCTGCTCAAAAATAGTAATTAATCTATTGTGTACAACATTAAATGATATCAGTGTTTGCGTAACAATATCGCACCAGTTAGGCGTTAAACATTTCAGAAGTGGAGGCAACGTGACAGTGAGATTGTTGGCACATACCGAAGACAAATGTTCGTCTTTAGCGATTCCACTCGCGGCATCGTGCTCAGAAGGGATTTGTGTAACCACACCAAACAATGTAGCTTTATAACGGCTAAATGTGATTTTTTAAAATATTTTATGGGTTTTTTAATAATTTTCGCCTTGTAAATTAAACATTTGTCGGAGAACCGACAACTGTCAGTGTAGACGAGTGCTGGAGTGGAGACTGCATTTTGGTAAACGTAGTGTGGGATGCCTCTCTGCTAGATGGAGCGATGAACTGCAAAAGGTGGCTGGCAGACTAAATGCGTCTAGCTGAAGATCGGACGTTGCAAACGTAATTAGGTTTGTCCCTCGGATAGATGAGGCGAGTATTGGCGCTGTTCTGGACGGGCTTAAAATGTGTTTAGATTTATAGAACATTCCAGATAAAATATTTAGATAATATTACAACAAATTAAACCAAAATAACCTTTTTATTTTTTTTAGGCAAGGTAAACATACATTTTTTTCATTTTGTTATATATAGACTAAGGGGTAAAGAAAGTGTACCGAGATCGTAGCAGATGGAGGTCTCTGCTTACCCCTATGAGAAACGGGCATGATCATATGTATGTATGTATGGGCTAAAGTACAGATACTTTAATATGCAAAATATTTACAATGATCGAGGTTAGTTTCTTAAAAACAGTATACGAATTTCGTAAAATATGATTTATTGCGTGAAAGCAAAAAGCTGACTACGTATCTGAGACGTCTCTGTCGTTACTGTTGTCTCCGCTATAAAAAATAATATCTGTATCGACAGTGATTTAAAAATATATTTTGTACAATTTTAAAAAGGTAAAAAAACTCAATTGTAATTCTATTTTGGAAATTATATCTCTAAATTTTGGAAATTATAAGGTGCTACCATTTTATAATTCAAGTTTAATCGGACGTC
Source organism: Baronia brevicornis (assembly GCA_031353405.1). NCBI lineage: Eukaryota > Metazoa > Arthropoda > Insecta > Lepidoptera > Papilionidae > Baronia > Baronia brevicornis. The sequence continues at coordinate 136,619 of JASFAT010000047.1, forward strand.
AAATATATTTATTTTAATAAGCACTCTCCAATTAAGTGAACTTTTCACATATTGATTGTTTTCATTGAAATGTTTCTATTTAATTCAAAACCACGTTCGCAAAACCTATAAAATATTCAGATCAAGCAAGACCTCGTAAAATAAATAAGTGACTCTTGAATAAGTGCATTACTTATATAATATTGTTTATCGTTCGCTACTTTTAAAGGTAATAAAAAAAACCGATTAAAGAGCACAATTCAATTTGATATTCAAAGCCTTTGAAACATGCTGTCACAAGAGATAAATAATCTCAGTAAAATTGCTGTCTACAGATAAGCGGCAACGGATAAGTCTGCCAGTTGAGAGGATTTGTTAAGCTGGCAGGCAACGCTGCTTACGATACTAACAAATACCCTGTTAATTTTTTAATCCAAATGCTAATAATTATTAAAACCAAATAGGCCAGAGGCCACAGATCTCCATCTGCTACGATTCCAGCACACTTTTTTCACCCACACTCATTACTCTCTTCAGATGAGCTCGTTCGTTAAGGGTCCTTTATTTATTTTATATAAACAACTTTTTGCACAAAACCCACAACAGGCGGACTTAATACCTTTATTACTATATTTTTGTAATCACTTATATTTTACTAACGGTTAACTTCTTAGAAGACTGAAAAGACATCTAAATAAGAAATATGTTAACAATAATTATAACATAAAAATTGAACGAACTTATGTCTATCATAATGTTCTTTTCATTTATATTTTACTAACGGTTAACTTCTGAGAAGACTGAAAAGACATCTAAATAAGAAATATGTTAACAATAATTATAACATAAAAATTGAACGAACTTATGTCTATCATAATGTTCTTTAACTGATTGAGTTTATCTGAAAGTTTATGTGAAAACTTTTAGTATTTCTGAAAATTTTTGTGTAGGTAGTACACATGTATAATGTAAATTACCGTATTTTATTTTCATTCTCATTTGTGCATAATAAATTCAAGAAACAAAAAAAAAAATCAAAGCGAAAAAGAACGATGCCTGTTAAAATTTTTCCTATTTTTTGTTTAAGGCACTTTTCGAATATAAAAAACATTGCTTTCCTAACAAAATGCAGTTATTAAGTATTTATGGAAAAACAAATTAATTACAATCATATAAATTTTTAACTTATAGTATATATACTAAAAAAAGATAATATTTCTTTCTCGCAGGCTTCATTTTAATTCAGGAAATGAAATTAATTTATTTAGAAGAAGTTACATGCTGGTATGAAATAAAGATTCTGTGTAGAAGGGGCGAGCCCCGTCCGCTTAATTAGAAACGTTAGAATATTACAAACTTTGTGTTTGTTTAACATGAGAACCTCATTAATGAAATTTCCTTTCCGTGAGGACTTTTTATATTTATTTTTTTATTTTATTTCTATTTTTTTATATTTTAATTTATATTTTTCGCATATTACTACCCAGTCGAAATAATTATCACGGTAGCTATTTTATTCTTACGGTGACGTTTGCTAAGAAGCGGTCTCCATGCCTGCACAAGTCTACAACGTTTTTCGATTCTCCAGCAAACATAAGAAGCTAGCTCATTGCCACATCAGTTTGTTACTTCCTACCTACCTATGTCAGTAACTTTGTTTCTCAGAAGTATTTCTTAATATTAAATGTTATCTATCAAAGGAATTCCAAGGATCTTTATAGCCCTCTCAGTTATTTTGAGCGTTTGAAGCAGACAGACCGTCGGTTTCCACGTTTCGTCATTTTAATAAAATATAGGCTTGACACAGTTGTTTTAGATCTTTGTTTTCAGACATTCAGTTATGGACGATGAAGACTTGAGGAAGCTGCCTTAATGAATCACATTACATTGTCTGCTGTAATTGAGAGACAATATATATTATCTTTATTTTTTATATATTCACGCCTATCCCCCGCAGGCGTTGGCAGAGACCATAGAGCTCCAATCCGCTATCATTCATCGAAACGGCTCTCCATTAGTCGCTTTTCGCCCTCGTAAGAATCAAGACGTGACGGGTGGCGAACCACGTCGCCGTCATATTCAACAAATTAGGTATATTAAATCCCACGAGGCGCAAAGGAGGATGGAGGTCAGCCCCAGCAGAGCGTTGCATCAACATGCAGGTAAGGCACCATACTACCCGGGGGAACCTGACCCCGGGACGGTCGGCACGCTTGCGGTTAAGCTCGCCCCTAGCCACGCATCCATTGGCATGACAGACCGTGGATTGGCGGAGAGGAAGGGAAAGGATAGAGAAGAAATAAAGGGGCAGGAAAGGAAATGCGGATTGGCCATATATTTATTCCGATGCAGGGATCGAACCCGCGACCAATTAACTCCGCGAGCGGAGGGCCCCGCCACAGAGCCAATCGGTTGGCCGTAATATATATTATTATTAATATTTTTCCGTAAAAAATATACGTTATAATGAAGGAAGGTTATTAAATAATCTTCAACATCAGCTGAACTCCATTATTGCGAAATGTTGCCAAATACTTTATTTTACAAAGCCTCGTGCAATACTTATCGCATCTGTTAGTTTGTTCGGTCAATAAATGCAGACGACTGCGGGGCACGTTCACCTAATTGGTAATTTTCCGCTTGATCTAGATTACTTCTCTGCTTGTCTCTTACTCAGTATTGAGTACTATATCAGTGTTTCTATATTAATATTTTTTTAATGAAAAATATTGATATTTTTATATTACTATGTTCTTGTTAAATTGTAACAAAGCTAATAATAATTAAGCTAGAAAAATATGGTTCACATCAGAAGCCCAATCATTAACCTTAGATTGTAAGCACAGTGATTGCAGTAATATTTTACGTTACTTCAAGAAAACTACTACGAATATTTAGATGAAAAGTAAGGGTTGTTTTTCTTTACAGATTTTATAATGTAAAGGATTACTTTAACAAGTAACTGTGAAGAGTAATTATAGTATTAAATGTTTAAAGAATTGTGAAATCTAAATAGTTTAAATTTGATAAGTTTATATAATATTTTAATGAAATAGTTTTGCATGTTATTGTAAAAACAACATAGAATATTACATATATATATATATATATATATATATATATATATATATATATATATATATATATATATATATATATATATAGTAGTAGAAGCCACGGAAGCCCTAAGATGGCTCAGATGGCTGGATAGAGTCGAGGACGACCTAAAGTCAATCTGTGTGAGGGGCTGGAGGGAAAAACCTAAACGTGGATCCGACTGACAAAATTTACTGAACCAGGCTAGCCAAGGAAGCCAGGCCCACCCGCGGCTTTAATGCCTTGATGATGATAAACATTAAATATCAATAAGTTTTTATTGATTTTTAGTAAGGTAACCTAAAAGGTATTTTTAAGTCCAACGAAAAATGAATGACCCCATATATGCCCAATTGCTGGTCACGGACCTCCTCAGTTCGGGAGGAAGGAGACGTGCTATTAGCGAGGCATTCAGTCTCGAAAAAAATATCTGTAGGCCATATATATTTCCGAAAGTCGCAGCTTCGATAGTTAGAAAAACAATTTACATGCTTCAAATCTGCTTCGCCTTGCGAAAAACGAGGAGAGTTATTATTCTGAATTGGTTGACAGCCTTCGCTAGGTGGAGATGCACTCTCAGAAGTAGAGAAACAACTTAGAAATATTAGATGGTAATTATGGTGAGCTACATACGGTTTTATTAACGTTTATGAATTGAAAAACAAGGTATACAAAAGAAAATTTAAATGTTAGGTTTCATGAGATAAGGAAAAGAAATACAAATTTATTTAGCTTTTGTAAATACTTTTAAAGTGCTACGTGCTTAAGTATGAATTCGGTTAAATCGTTAAGAAATTTTGATTTTGCATTTTGCCTTTCCGTTTCACTTTTTAGCATTAAGTACAGCTGTTAGAAGCGAGATCTTACAGAGAATGTCAATATTTTTTATTTATACTTATAATTTCAATCAATCGCCAACTTTGAAGGAAGATTAATTTTCTATTCTGTTTAAATTAATATAACATGTTTTAAAATACATATGTACATATATAAGTATCAATATTTTTCCTTTTAATATAGTAAAGCTAAACTGCAGTTAAATTACTGTTAAAAATTTTCACAATTTTCGAAATATCGTTTAGTATATTATTATTAAGTTTTTATTTAACATTACATATACGTCCCACTGCTGGGCGTGGATCTCTCGATTATTAGAGGAATGGATATTAACCCACCACGCTTGTTTAAGGTGAATTCGGAATAAACATTAGTAATTTTTATCATAATTCTCATATACCTACATATTAATACTTATTTTACAAAATTAATGTCGTTCTCTGCTACGAAGCCTCAAAGAGCGAGTTCGGACGTCCCTATTTAATAAATCTTGGCTCACTACGTCGCTCGTGCAAGTGGAATTGCTTAAGCCAACCACATTATTCTTCATTTACGGTATTTACTAATATACTCTCCTATGGCGAGGAAAACGTTTTGGTTCCATATACCAAATATATTAACAAAGGTAAAGTTAATAATTTCAAGTCGTGAAATGAGAAGATAGCATTAATTTATTTTCTCTGCGTTTCTTAAGTTTTTTTACGGGCAGAGAGATAAACGTGTTTGTAATCTCTGTAAAACCAGCTTCCTCCAGTAGTATTTATAAACTCATATGTCATTTGAAAAAGAATTTTCTAGAATGTGGACAGTCAAAACTTTTACTTAGCTAAGATCCGCGACAAGCAAACAGCAACAGAAAATTAATAATGTGTGTTTTCCTGCTGGATGAAGAGGATTTACCTGGAACTTAAATTAAAACTTACCGAAAAACGGCCGTCAGCAATGCTCCACCCACCCCACTTAACGGTTGTCTTCCGTAGAGTCTACTATACCTGAAGATACCTCGTGTTGAGGCGAAACACGTGTCGTTTGCAAGGTAGAAAAGTGGTAGTGTGTGTTTGTTTTTGTGTATAGTGGTAGTAAAAGTTTTGGCTGTCCAAATAGTAATGGATTTCCGCAAAGTAACGCCTGACTTCATTAATCAATCTTCAAGAAATTGACCTACACCTTTCTTAAGCGTACCGTGTCTATAGCTTCCGTGATGTAGCAAGTAACAATGGCGGCTACAATGTTTACGAACATTAAAATACAGACATATTAAAAACACACATTTTTCTGAATTATGATTACTAAATAAAAGTAAAATATAATAAATATTCATTAAAATAGACAAGCAAAGTACATTAAAATAATTAATCATGAAATAAAAATAAAATGAAAAATATCATTATATTGATATACATATATTGGAAACAAAATCGGTACTTTTTTCTTAATAGTCAGAATTTATGTGTATACATACATACATCCATACATTCATACAATCACGCCTGTTTAGGGGTAAGCAGAGACCACAGACCTCCATCTGCCATGATCCCAGAACAGTTTCTTTACTACTTAATGTGTATTCTAAAAAAATACCTTTTATTTTTTTCGTTTGATATATTTGGATAAAATATTTTCATATTACTAAATAATATTAATAATGGTTTTGTGTTTTAACTAATAATGCTTTTTGTTTAATAATACTAATAATTTAACCTTCAATCGTAATCGTAATCCTGACCAATAAAATTATTTCTGTTTATTTATTTTCAAATCACTTATATATTGTATGAATATTATTTTCTGTAATTTAAGAATAATAATAACATTGACCGTAAAGGCGATTGCACTCACGACCTCACCTGTGATATACAGTTATAATTAACAACTATTATTAGCGAAAAATAACATACTTGTGGCGTAACAAAAATACGCATAAGTCATTTTTTATGACATCTATCTTGATTGTTTTTCGGTTGCTATTGGAAACATAGTTTTCCGTCTTTTCAATTCAAATAATTCGGACAATACTGCCCGCATACTTAATTAATACTATTACTATGTATTCCCAGAACAGCCATGAGTAATTAATTGATTTGTAATTTACATAGGTCAGAAGCTAATTAATGCAAATTTAAAGCTCGATAAGTTATCATATCGTTGGCCTAATTATCAGAATTCGTAATTCGAAAACAACATTTTTTCTCACTTCTCACTTTTGATTCCATATAACGGATAATATTAAAGCGGATATGATTGAATACTTCGTATATACTTTAAAAAGAATAAATATATATATATGTGTGTGTGTGTGTGTGTTTAATGAGTTTTAAACATTTCTCAAATTATGAAAGAAAACCAGTGTTTTGTTGTAAAATTTACTCCTATGGTCTTAGGAATCCTTATAATAGGTCAATGATTCTTCTTCTTAGTGTGCCTCTCCAACTAGTGAAGGTTGGCAGTCAGCTCCGAATACTTTCCTTTGTTTCTAGCGAGGTTAAAAACTTGGGGAACACTCGCTAACCCGGTTCACTCTCAGATGTTCTTTAGCCATGACTTTTTCTACTACCAACATTTCTTTTTCCAGCAACTTCTCTCATCATTATGAGTTGCAGAAGCTCATATCTAGGATGCCTAAACGAGTGTCCTAGATAAGTAACTTTCTTTTGCTTAATGACTTTCAAAAGCTTGAGTTTCCGGTCAACTCATCGTACAACTTCCTCGTTCGTAACTTTAAGTCATTTAGCCATATACCTACATATCTTCTTGTAGTGAGATCAATTGCTGCTAATTGTTTATTTACTTCTACCGAGTTTTGTGAGTCTATAGATTTTTACTTTTTTGTTGCTTGGCATTGTTGGTTTGGCTTTACAGCTTTGTCAGATGGACTCCCAAAATGGGATCCATAAGTTGTGGACAACGATGACAACGTTAACTTGGTAGAAAAGGATGCTGGACATTCCTCGGGTGCTATTGAGATAGGAGACTTCCTAATTTTAACAAGAAGATGTTAGTTTGTGAACCTAATGTTCTGTTCTGATTATGTAAAAGAAAAATAAGAATTATTATACCTCACACTATTTAATAGTGGTTAACATATGATACAACGATCCCAATGGAAAAGCACTGTGGACGCCCTCTGTCCCACCTCGGGGACATAGTACCATAAGAAGAATATATGATAGTCCGAATCCACCAAGTCGACTAGAGAAGTACCACAACTATTACCAACGTCAAGCATTTTATTATGTTACCGTGTACAACAAACCACCGAAAAGTGTAGTAGACTCTACGGAAGACAACCGAAAAGTCCTTTTCGGTTGTCTTCCGTAGGGTCTACTATACCTGAAGATGCCTCGTGTTGGGGCGAAACACGTGTCGTTTACAAGGTGGAAAAGTGGTAGTGTGTGTTTGGTGTTTTGTATAGTGGTTGGTGGGTGGAGAGTTGATGGCCGATTTATGTGCAGCGGTGAATGTTTTCCATTCGGCTTTCTTATCTCTTTCATAAAAAATATACTCACCTTACTATTTATTATAGTTTCTCTTTTAACTCAAACAACTATAATTAATTCAAGCAAGCTACAGGTATTCTTTTAAAAGATAAAATAGCGTCAAGAACTGAGGAAGAATAGTACCCCCGTTTAAATCCGGAGCTCAACTTACATTTAAAGTATGCTAGAATTGTATTAAAGTGATTACGCAATAACAATAGATTTAAACTTATTATGCAGGAACAACGAAGAAGATTTTATACGATATCTTTTCTTGTTATTAACTTCCAGTTATATTATAATTTCATTACATCCTGTTTGTACATTACTTTTTAATTTTTGTGGTTGCAGGCTACGAAAAATTGATGTAAGATTGAGTAAGGTATTTAAAGCAACATGAAATATATATCGTCAGCTTATCTTCCGTAGGGGTTGGCAGAGACCAAAGATCTCCATTCACTACGATCCCGGCACACCCTCGCTGCTTCCTCTACACTCATCCATCTTTTCATTCATTCTTCCTCTCACATTTATCGTAGCGAAACGGCTCTCCGTTAGTCGTTTCTCGCCCTCGTGGGAATCAGGACGTGACGCGTGGCGAACAACGTCACCGTCATTTTTTAACAAATTAGATTTATTAAAAATCGTCATAGTGAATCTTACGAGCCGCAAGGGAGGCTGTTGGTCAGCCCCAGCAGAGCCCCGCATACTGAAGTAAGGCACTATAGTCATCGGTACACTATAGCCCTCTGAGTGACTTTGAGCTTGTGAAGGAGACGGACCGTCAGTGTCCACGTTTCGGCGCCGTAAGAGAGTAGAGGCAGGACGCACTGGTTGAAAACTTTTGTCTTCAATTAATAATAAAAAGTATTTCAAACTATTATATACCTCTTGATATAGCCAAGATCTACGTCCGAGAATTCTAATCCGATAATTATTAGCTTATGCATACATCATTATTATCATGTATATGGATGTAGGTATCAGCCAGTAGTCTCACGTTTACAACTCATTTGGCATCTCCACTTCAGCATCAGCGTAAAATTAATATTATAATTATTATATGAAAAGAATAGCTGTACTATAGTTTCAAAATAAAAATATTAATCACGCAGGCCGTTCACGCGACGTTCAAATTTTGTAAATATGACCGCAAATGGAGAAATATGTCGTGGCTTAAGGCATTGTGATTGCGGGCGTTGTATTTGAATATAGATGTATAAAAGTTAAAAGATAGAACATGGCTTCGTAATGTGTTGAGACTGCATTCCGTTTATTTCATTCCTTTAATCAAAAGAGCTTCGTCGTTATTACTTTTAATTTTATATTTCTTTATAAGCAGGCACAAAAGTGAGCATATTTATAAAAAATATCTAGAATGGAATTATTATAATAGATTTATATAGACTCTATACATGAAAGATTTATATGCAATATTTCCTTATTTATACTCTACACTTCTTTGGAAATAACCTTATTAACTAGAATTCTTATTTCTATTTTAACCTTTTTAAAATCCTTGTTAACCGTTATAGCTAAGATATTTATGCTTGTATTACAACAAAATGCCGTATATCAATTGTCTATTGATAGGTAAAATTGAACCCACTACCTAAGACGATAAGTGCAATAAGTCGGGAATTTTTTTATTGTGATAAATAATAGTGCTATAAATTAGAATAAGCGGAAAAATATTTATGCTTGATTATTTAATACTCATTATAATTCATGAAAAATATTACTAACGACATATCGACGAAGAAGAACGTGATATATATACGACCGAAATGGCTCAGTGGTGAAGTTATTTCACGGTATTTTGGAGTCAATGATCGCGGGTTTGATTTTAGAATCGGGATAAAGATGTTCTATAATACAGTAGTTCTGTAGTATTTGTTCCGAGTTTAGTTTTGTCAATCAATTCACCGTGGACAAGCAGGGTGGGTTAGTATCGATTCCTCTAAAAATGGGATGGGCAGTGGGATAAGCAATGGACCATATATAGGCTTTAAAATTATTATACAGTTCAAAATGTTTCATTAAACATTTAACTACTGTTTCCATTCATTTATCAATATTTTCATCTCTGTTACTCTTTGAATCTGAAATTCTGACATTCAGGTTGACCACGAGCCTTTGGAATTTCTAGCTCTAGGTAAATTAAGTTGAATATTAATAGGATTGTGATCATAAATCTGTTATCATCTGTCTGGGTAAAACAGATTTTTATTTTTCCCACAATGTATTTAACAGTTTTGTAGATAATTAATGCATTTAGATGTGTGTAATGTATGGTTTTAGATGGAGTGTAATGTTGTGTGTGATATAAAAAACATACGATACGATGCCCCTGGCTAGGTTGAGAGACATTTTGTGCAGGTCGGCTGGCAGAAACTGGATAACTAGGTGGTACACTTTGAGTAAGGCCTATGTCCAGTTGTGAAGGCACGGCTGCACCCTAGGATGTTATGTGTAATATTTTAAGGTACGTAACATGCAGCATTTTTCGTCGACTAACATTTTTTGACGTATTGCAATCACTTGGCCAGAAATGGACAAATTATAAAAAATATAAAGGAATCAAAAAATTTACTAAAGTCACTAAGATCAGGCTCGTCAAAATCTTAGTTTTCTCTATATTTTTTTTATGCTGCAGAAACGTGGAATATGAGAGAAGTCGAAAAGAAAAGAAAAATGCTCTGGAGAAGATTGCTTGGGATTTCATGGAATAAGCTTCGTACAAGACTATCTATTCTGCAATAACTGAATATTAAGTAGCGTCTATCCGCGATTATATGACCTCGAATTCACACATTCTGTAGCCACGTTTCCAGGTACGGCAGCAAACTCCATTGAACGCCTTGTTATTCAGTTTAGAGATGATACCGCGCGGGAGGGCACCCATGCCTTGAACCGTTCAAATTAAATTTGTTGTGGGTGGTTCCGTTCATGAGTATACCAGAAAAATTGCAGACAAAGAAAAGTAGTAAGGCATTGTGAGGGAGGTCTAAAAGTTGCCACGACCGCTACGCTAAGAGCATAATGATTGAGAAAAAGCAGAAGAAACCTTTTTAGTTTTAAGTTTCGGGGGGTATCTATGTTTTAATTTGAGATACTTTTTACAATTAATATCAATTTTTTTCAACAACGACAGGCTGTTTTGAGATTGCTTAAAAGCACGTAAGTTTAATGTTTGTTTTATCTTTTTGATTTTTTGTTTCTTTGATTTAATTGTCTGTTTTCTTGTTCTTTTCTAACTTTTGTATGTTTATGTTGTTTCGATTAGTAAATTTATTAATCGTCCTTCCTCCCTTAATACTCCGCGATATTACTATTTAGACGTAGAAGAAGCATAGGATTTCAAATGTGTCAGGTTTTGATGTCCTTAAATAAATAATTAAATAATTTATATAGCACGTCATAATGGAAGATTTATCGAATATCATGGTGGGATTATGCCCCACACTATGATACTTCAATAACGCGTTATAAGAGTTGAAATGAGAAAATAAGGATAGCGAGCGAATAAAAGGACTTCAATATCATTTAAATTATTTCAAATATTAAAAAAAATGTAGAGTATCAGGTTAAAAATTATAACTTATATAACATGAATAGTTTTATTTATCTTGGCCTCTTGTAATTGTTTATTTTAAATCTTGCGACACCATTTTCAACTACAACTACTTAACCAATTTATACTGAATTCGATTACTTTGCGGGTTTTTCGGGACGTGGAGAGTGGAAACTTTATATATCACTCTTATTACCATTATTAGAAATACCCACGAGTTTGCTCTTATTTGAATGCTTTTCACGACTCCTATATATTTTAAATAGTTAATAAAAATAATAACTAGAAAATAGAAAAAGGGAAAAATCTTCTTAGCTAAAAAGGCGGGTTCATCTGTATAATTGATTCAGATTCTAATGCACCTCACTTTTTTTATTGTAGTGTGCTAGTAAAACTATTTAATAAGTAAAAGTATTTTTAATTATTTTTGGCTATTGTTAATCACATTAATGTGTAAAGCTAAAAGATATCTTAAATAAATTCATGTAACAATAACTTTTGTTACGTTTTGAAACACTTCGAACCAATGCATCAGTTGAACAAGACGAGACACAAGAGCACAATAGACACGTGAATTTATATTCCACAGAGGCATTATGCAATTCTATTGCAGTACAGTCATCCTCCTACATTGTATTTTCCGCTCAGTCGATTACGTGTAAAGATATATTGACTTTACTGTCTCTATATGTCAATAGAATAAAAACTATTGCTACAAAGCATAATATATATTTTAACGATTAAAAATATCAATATATCCATTAATTTACAAAAGTAAGATAATTTTTTTTACATAGAATACACAGGCAAACGATCTAATAGCTCGCCTAATAATAAGTAACCAGCGCTGTCCTCGGACAGCTGTGATATTAAGGGCAATAAAGATGTGTTGCCTAGTGTATCCAAAGAATGAATAAAGGGAGGATGAGAATTTAATGAGAGATGAAGAAAGAAGTAATGAGGGGTAGATAAGAAAGTAATAAAAGGGGAAGAAGGAAATAAAGGATGGGGAAAGGAAGTGGGCCTCAGGTCGTGTAGCACTCCTTCCATTATTTTACGCGAGCGTTTCTTTATACACAAGTTGTTCATCTAACGCTCTTTATCCATTAAATATGGCTAACTTCAAATTACGTGTTTGATCCACTTTATCATACGTTTTAATGTAAAAGTAGATCAATGTCAATGAAGGGCATTGCCATATCAGTGGTCATTGTTGTGTTGTATGTATTACATAGATACATAATTATCGTCACGCCTGTCTCCCGTAGGCGTAGGCAGAGACCACAGATCTCCATCTGCTACGATCTCGGCATACTTCCCTTGCTTCCTCCACACTCATTATTCTCCTCATGCAAGCCTGCCGGTTGAGAGTATTCTTGACCTGGCCTTTCTTAAAAAGTTCAGCAAATTGGTCAAGGTATGTTTTTCGTGGTCTTCCTCTACCGACCCTTCCATCCACATTTGGAAGGTCAATTTCTTTTGCCAGTCGTCTCTCATCCATCCTCTCTATATGCCTAAACGATCTAAGCATCCCTTTTTCTACTTTTGTCACAACACCTTCTTTTACTCCGTGTTGTATGTATTGTCTAATCTAATTCTTATATGTTTTACTAACATTTTAAAGGGCTAACTTAAACTTTGTAAACTATAATTAAGCATTCAAATTTATGTTTAGCCTCTGCGGGTGCCGTGTGACAGAGAGTTTGGCTTTCAATTTCCAAACTTTACTAATCCCAACATGCATTATCACCACCAAAACCTTGTAATGGTAATACCTTCCTTTGGTTAATAACTTTAAACAATTTCAAAAGCAATTAACGTGTTTCACATGCCTTAGTATATAAAACCATAATAGATTTTTATAATTCAAGCACACTAATACATCTCTATGATGGCGACGTGGTTCGCCACCCGTCATGTCCTGATCCTCACGAGGGCGAAAAACGACTAATGGAGAGCCGTTCCGCTGCGATGAATGGTAGCGGATGGAGCTCTGTGGTCTCTGCCAACCCATGCAGGGGATAGGCGTAAATATATGTATATAAAATTCATCTCTGCCTACGCTTCTTCTCCCGGTTCTTGGCGTCCATTCAAAAACGAACTTACTCCATTTCCTAACCCCCCTGCGATCCACGTGTCCAGCCCAGGCCCACTTCAGTTTAGTGACGCGGTATCCCACATATATCACTTTGGTGCGTTCTCTAATCATTGTGTTCCGCACTTTGTCACTAAGATATCCCTAATATTATACGTTTTATGGCCCTCTGCGTTACTTTCAGTTTCTTGACTAGTTTTACAATCCGAGACTAAGTCTCACAGGCGTATATGATAACTTGTAGAACGCACTGGTTGTACACTGGTCCGATGATATAAAAATTCATGCCGGGACATTCTGGATAAGAGATACCAGGGACAGAATGCTGTGGAAACAAATTGGAGAGGCATATGCCTTGCAGTGGGCAAACACACGCTGAAGAAGAAGAAAACATACATAAGATTATAATATTATCAGGAGCCATCAATAAATTACGTCAGACGAATTTAATAATTTTGATTATTTCGCTTTATTATACGTGGAGTTAAAGTTTAGGTAGTGCCACTAAGGTAAAGACAGACGTTCAGACTTTATTGACCCCTTCACACCCTCTTAACGTGTGAATTTATGGATGGCCCCTTATTTATATAAAAAATCAAAATTTAACGTTAATTTTATATCATTATATGGACAGTCAAAAGTTTTACTTAGCTAAGATCCGCGACAAGCAAAACAATAACAGAAAATTAACAATGTGTTCTTTTCCGCTGGGTTTAGTGGATTTATTTGGAACTTAAACCAAAAACTTACCGAAAATCGGCCTTACATCGGCCATACGGAAGATAACCGAAAAGTAACTTTTCGGTTGTCTTCCGTAGAGTCTACTATACCTGAAGATGCCTCGTGTTGGGGCGAAACACGTGTCGTGTACAATATGGAAAAGTGATAGTGTGTGTTTGGCGTTGTGTATAGTGGTTGGTGGGTGGAGAGTTGATGGCCGATTTTCGGTAAGTTTTTGGTTTAAGTTCCAAATAAATCCACTAAACCCAGCGGAAAAGCACACATTGTTAATTTTCTGTTATTGTTTTGCTTGTCGCGGATCTTAGCTAAGTAAAACTTTTGACTGTCCATATAGTGATGGATTTCCGCAAAGTGGCGCCTGACTCCATTAATAATTTTATATCATTAGTCTCACTGTATACCGCTGTAAAGTTTAGAGTTGCACCACACATGTACCAAAAACTATCACACACACATACACAGGTATACAAACAATTTCACTTAAACGTAGCTTCAGTTATAATTGTATTTTCATTTAGAAGTTGAATAGAAACAATTGAAATAAAAAAATACATATATGTGAGAAAATGAAAATGTTTATTAAAATTTATATTGTAAATTAAATACATATATTTGAGAAAATGGAAATGTGTAAAATAAAAGTGTGTATTTGGTTTTTTAAAATTTTATACATTACCAGTGATTTTGTATTTAAAAACAAAAATTTCCTCCGGAATTCGAACGAAAATTAAGTCAAGCGGTTGCCAAACGGCGCTAACAATATTCATCCTAATATTTTTTTAAAGAAGATTAGCAATTTTAACATCACCAGCATTCTTCTTATCCATTCTAAGTGAATAGCGCTAGGCTACGAAATTATGATTCACTCCAAAATAATGTAATGTTGGGAATCACTCCCAGATTACACAATTTCGTAGTGAATGACAGTTACGCCTACCTCAAGACTGCTTAATCCGAGTCACGCTTAACGTTAACGTGTCTAATTAGAAAAGTCAGCTCCGTCACCGTTTTAATTAGTTTCAGTGTAAAACCGTTATTACGAAGTAAATTAACGTCAAAAATAACAATATAAGTACAAATGAGGCTTCTAGTTCTCATTGCTTAACATTGTGAATCTTATATTAATAATAAAAGTAAAATATCGTAAATATGAGATATCGTGTATTTTAAATTAAGTACGTAAAGTACGATTAATTTTTTAACACTATTTTTTATTACCAACAAAAAAGCATACCTGCCGTTTTCTACTTGGTGCTTAAGGAGTTGAAAGCAGTAACGAGTCGTTAAAAACTAAGATAGCGTAGCAAATGATAACGAGAAAATAGCTTCTTCGCTTGAAACCACTCATTATTTTATACTTTTTAGAATTACCTTTTCATTGCTTGTTATTATTATAAAATTAGTATTAAGAGGAAGTATACAAGAAAACTCAATTTTGAGTTAAGCTCGCCCTTGTACATCTTCTTTCCTTTTAATTCTTGTATTTCCTGTTTTGTGTACATTAAAGTATTAAATAAAAAATAAATAAAAGTCAAAGAGGTTCTTTGATACGATAATTCAAGCAAAAATATAAACTTTTGTAGACCGTCAAAGGCAGAAAAGTTGCTTACCTGGGGGACATGAGACATGACTAGTACAAATCATTTATTGCACCTGATCATGATGGCTAAAGTCGTGAGTAAAAGTCGGGTTGGTTGAAGAAGAAAGTCTCGGCTATGTAATATCAGGGAGTGGAACGGGATTCACAGTCACAGTCACACTCACACTCACTCATACTCACAGTCATATTCACAGTCACACTCACATCCACACTTATACTCACAGTCATACTCACAAATATATTCACAGTCACACTCATAGTCGCAGTCACAGCGAGTGCTTTGCATCGCTGAGTTGCCATGGTGAGTTGAGCTGAATTGGCTGCCTATCTTCACTAGTCGGAGGCACTCAGAGAAAAAATCATTCCAAGTGTATTTTAGGTAAATTTATTGTTATTGTAGTGTAAATTATGAGACGTATTTTGTACTGATGTTACTCTATTATATATGTAATAGGTAGGATATAGATGTTTCAACTTTTTTGCGACATTGACGTTTCATTTTTTTTGTAAATATTGATACAGTTTAAATGGCTTAGAGAAAATCATTCAAATGTCATCACCATCATCAGTATACGGCAGTCCACGGTCCGATAAGGCACACTGCCTGGATACATTTCGAAAAACGCCTTGTAATTTAGTTTCTGTTAGCCATGAACCAATCCTCGTTCTAATCAAATAAATTGTTCTGCACTACATTTGTCTCACTCTCCAGACTCACAATCGCTTACTGCAATAGTTCATCCGTAAAAGATGACCAGCCTCGTTCCCTTATACCATTAATTAACCCTAAGATCTATATCGATATCTCGTTCTTTTTCAATTTCGAATCTTTTCCACTTTAATTTGGTCATATCTCTAATATTAATTAGTTAGTATAAATGACACCTGGGGTACTTATCAAGTACAATAACTATAGAAGTGGCACCGACAATTTCCATGAAAAAAGGTAACCTTCTTTTTTCATGGAATTTGTTGAGCTTCTTTAATTATTTTGATATTTAGCGATTTCATCAAAATATAGGTATTAATATTTAGTATTACGCAAAAACGGATTTGCTACGATAATCCTTCCCCCTAAGTTTTTGCACCTACAGGTGTTTAATTAGAAAAGTACCGTTCCCGTCTACGCGATCTTAATTAATCAACGTGTAATATCTTCATTGCAAAACAGATTTTCAACGCGAAAAACGTCAGAGAGTAACGGAGCACGCTTATATTAAAACCGATATTAAATTTAACTAAATCTAAGTTTAGGTAATGATGACGATCTGAATGACTCAGTGGTGAAACTACTGTTTTCGGAGTCAATGATATAAAGTTATATGTGGCCCACAGGTATTTTATTCGTACTCTAGGTTCCCCGGTAGTCTGTCGTGAACAAGCGTGGTGGGTTAATGTCCACTTCTTCCGAAATGTCTAAGTTATAAAATTATAGTACATGTACTATTCTTTGGCGTTTAGCTTTCGCAGTTCGCAATTTCCTGCACAAGTGAGCAAGCAACAGTTTCATACACGCTTCAATTTTGCATACACGATGTCTTTAAACTTTAATATCGTGTGATGTCTTTTGGCATTTTGTTTTTAAATTTAACATTAATATTTTCTGTTAAGGATCAAACGTGTAACTTTAATATCGTGAAATAACTTCTTTTTCATATAATGATTTTATTATGGAAATTGAGGCCAAATATTTGCATTTCCAAATGGCGTTGTGGCGAACAGGCGTTTTCGGACAGCCTAGGAATCGATTTGTATGGTTTCAATCTGGGACTGGGTGTTTTTACTTGCTATTGGTGTGTTTTATCATAATAAAACCCTATTACTGCCATTGTACCTATTAGTCTGAGAATCTAGTGTGAGTTGTATGAATGTAAAGTGTTGTATGTTTTTCAAAATAATTGGTATATATTACTGCAACAAACTGCATCAATCGATACTTAGTTTCAAGTAGGAATTAAAAAAATATCAAGAGTCATCTAAAACTTTTTAAAAAAATTAATTGACACTAGCCGCCCCGCGCAGTTCGTCATTCTATCGCACTATCTAGTCGAGGGGTCGAGTCTTGTCTTCTCCTTTCGTTCGGATTTTTTCATTGCATGATCATATCCAACTGAACAACTCCGAGTATAGCCCTTTCGATGTTAACATAATTTAAAATGCTGTTAATAGGTTAATCTAAACGAAGGTGGGCTAATTTGTTTACTTCGTTAGTCTTTATTGGCGACTTGAGGTGTTTAATTTCAGAAGTCACTTCACGGTTACGTTTTAATTAGTTTACGTGTAACACAATCATTCCGCAACGAATTTCAGTCACGAAATATATTAAATAGTGAAACAGATTGTATTTTCAACTAACACGAATTATCTTAATTTTAGGATTATATGTTTATGTATATTTTTATGAAATAGGCGAAAGAGCAAGCGCGTCACCTGACGGTAAGTAACTACTGACATCCATGGACCTTCCAATACTAAGGGTAGTACGCATACATCGTCTACTTTAAGGTCAGGATGTAAATAATGAGACGATAAGAAGGAAGTTGACGAACAATTGGCTCAGTGGCGGGGCCATTTGCCTGCGGAGTCAATGGTCGCGGGTTCGATTCCTCATCGGAATGATGTATGAATGTATATATGTATGAATCACAAATATTTATTCCGAGTCTGGTAACTCACAATCCGCATTAGACAAGCGTGCTGATTTAACGTCCGTTCCTCCAGAAATGGAGAGGCCCGTGCTCAGCAGTAGGACATATATGGGCTGTTAAAAAAAAGGAGTTGAATGGTTTAATGTCAGGGGAAGAAGGAGATAAAGTAAGGGGAAAGAAGTTTCTTAACATGTCAATAAAAGTTTTCTTTCAATTTTCCATAATTGTTGGTTGTGGAAAAGGATGCTGAATGTACAAGCACTAAATATTATATTTATCGAAATTATCTGATTATAATTTATTACAATAAGTGTTTGTTTGGTTTTATAATTAATAATAAACAACGGAACTATATCAATAAAGTTATAAAAATCGTATTATAACTTTATTGATATAGTTCCGTTGTCCCCTTGCTTCCAACTTGAAATTATCATACTGTGGTATTGTCACGGTAACTCAATGTTTGTGAAAAGTTCCTACCTAATCCGTTGAAAAATGATGGCGACGTGGTTCGCAACCCGTTACGTTCTGATTCTCACGAGGGCGAAAAGCGACTAATGGAGAGCCGTTTCGCTGCAATGACTGGTAGCAGATGGAGCTCTGTGGTCTCTGCCAACCCCTGCGGGGAATAGGCGTGAACATATATATATATATATATATATATATATATATATATATATATATATATATATATATATATATATATATATATATATATATATATATATATATATATATATATATATATATATATATATATATATATATGTATAATGGAAAATGAAAAGTTCCATCGCAATATTAAAACAAATAATTATACGGGGTCATTTTATTTTAAATCGACTTAAAATCTGGATGAGTGGCGATCCAGTACAGTGTGTTTTTCCAGAAACTTCTTCCCACGCACCACTAAACGCTGGTTCCCTGTAGAACCAGCTACCTCTAGCGGTGTTTCCGAATATTGGAACATTGGAACCTTCAAAAAACAAGCCTAATTTTTCTTTAAACGCCGGCAACGTTTCTGCACTACCCATGGCACTGTGGATGTCTATGGGCGGCGTTGATTGCTTTCATCAACACGCCTGCTCGTTTGCCTCTACAAAATATATAGATTATCTTTTACAAAAATGTTGTTAGGTTCAAGATCTTTTAACGCTAGTGTCTTATGAAAAGTCTATTAGCGTCTAACTTGCGTTAATAAATCTACGTGTCTAACCCTTATTTCCAGAGTAGATTTCATTTAGAACAGTATTACAGAGTAACTAGGCACGCTTTCATTTAAGCAACATTCATCATATGGATTCATCACCTGAATAATAAAATTATCAAAATATTTAATTTCTTCTGCCACTACGACTTACAAAGGCGCGGAATTTTCTTTCTTTCTCAAGTTTTTCAATATTCCCTATCAATTATAACCAATTTCATCTTCATGTTTAATCAAGTTGGTTAACTGTGAAACACGCGCCCTAAAGCAGCCTTGTTTCATAAAACCTACATGTTTAAAGGTTTGTAATGATTAGCCCCCATTTCATCATTATTTGCCGTCTAGTCCTTCCTTCAAGGACGATGTGATTATTCATAGGACAGAAAGGAATCGAGCAGGCGTGTGACTTGAAGAAAAGCAATCAACGGCATTGCAGAAGCATTGCTGGCTTTTAAGAAACATGTAAGCTTGTTTTTTGTAGGTTCCAATATCGTATCACGAACACCACTGGAGGTAGTTGGTTTCACAGAATAGTGGTACGTGGAACAAGATTTATAAATATAAAGAAAAAAGCATTATGTATATAAGAACGTAATGCTAAACGGACTTAAAAGGTCAGTGATGAAAAATGTCATTATTCTCCTTTTGGTTGTCTTCCAGGCAAATTATAATAGAATTACTAAATGTTTAAGTATTTTTTTTTTTAAATAGATTACCTCAACGAAGTTCAAATTAGCTCCTCAAGAACGTGTCAGGAGTGGACTTAGCGATTCTTGTTTAAAAACCCAGCTCGCGTATTGCTTTTAATTAGTTTAGTACTCACCTTGCGCAGAAAATTATGTCATGAATAATAATGGGAAACAGGTACTTTGATGTATTAGAACGTTCGAATTATTAAAGCAATTTAGTATTGCGTAGGCATTTAAGAAGTTATGCTGATGAACACAGTAGAAATGCTTTGTATGGCAAATTCAAAGTCTCTTTATTTTCGACATACGAAATTACATTTCATTCTGAAACATCAGTCCGTTAACAATCAAGCTTTCAAAATTCTGCAATAAGGTTCCGCAGAACGGAGAAGAAACGGCGAAAGACTCCGCAGATATTTTCCTATTTGTATTTAATTTTTTCTCATCTATTGACAACATGTAAATCAAACTTTATAGTCTCACAGATAGCCGGGAGAAGGTTCGATTATATTTAGGTAACATTCAAGTATCAAAGATAAATGATTATATGTGAAAAACAGGCCCGGGCAGACCGGCACAAAAGGATAAAGGTAGGTTTTTAGTTAGAAATAAATAGGTTTTAGTTTGATATAATAACCGGATGAATAAAAGGGCAAAGAACAATAAAAACACCAGGGCTTTATAATTGGTAAAGTTATGGCTGCATGTGCCCACTCGGGGAAGTACCATAACCTTATAGAATAACGACGTTAAGTAATAGCATGTTATTTTGTTACGTTTTGTGCGCTGAGTGAAGGGATGCGGAGACTCAGTTACTTCCCTTTCTTTTCCTCTATATGATTCTTTCTTTCCATTTTAGTTTTTCTTCACCCTTAATTTATATCCTTATTGTAAAGTAGACAACACATCTATAGTACTCTTATTTCGGATGTCCATGGATGGTAGTGATTATTTTTTAAGCAGCGTTAAAGAGATGAACGTATCATCATCATTATCAATAGCCAGCGGTAGTCCACTGCTGGACATTGGAGCACCACCTAGCCCGATCTTCAGCTACACGCATCCAGTTTCTGCCAGCCGCGTATTACGATGAGTTGCCGCCAGTTTACGATGAGCGTATGTGTTCACTAAAGGCCGTCAAAGCACCTGAGTTATCTCCAGCCCTGCTAGGTGACCCGCATGCTCGTTTGACTACTCTGCTATAAAAAAAAACTTACTTACACACTATTGCCGTTTGCCGAGTCGCGGTCTCCACTCCAGTACTCGTCTTCTTCAACGATTGTCGGTTCTTCGGCAAACGTGTCCAGCCCATTGCCATTTCTCGTGACTCTGGTTCTCCGGCGAATTTCTTCATTTCGAATTCTATCCAGCTGAGAAACTCCGAGCATAGCCCTCTGAGCGACTTTGATTAGCACGTTTCGGCACCATTAGAGAGTACGGACAGGACGCACTGGTTGAAGACTTTTGTCTTCAGGCTTTGTGGAATGGGCGACGAGAAGATTTGACGAAGTTTCCTAAATGCTGCCATGCAACAATCCTTTTCTTAGCTTCTTTATCTAAGTTGTCTCCATCCAATCGCACTATCTGACCAAGGTAGACATTCCTGGACAACTTCGAGAGCTTTACCATCAATCATGGTCATTTCTGGCTTAATATGGTGATTTATCATGATTTTAGTTTTATCCAAATTCAAAGCCAGACCGACCAGTCCTTTTTTTGCTTATTTATTTCTTATCTAATGAAGGAGGAACGTCAAAGAAGAATTGAGAAAGGAGGAGAATTTGGCGTTCTGGTTCATAACTCTCACCGAAAAAAAATGCAATGGAAAACTTGTATCTGTGAATCCTCTCTCGAAATTATAATACTTTTCTAGGTAAGGTGTCCCATTATATTAAAAAAATATTGTAAAAGGATTAAACAAAAAAGTAAATAACTCACTTTTACTCATATACTATGAAATGAGGCAACTTTTTGTTGGAGTTCTTCGTTTCAGTTTCTGTCAAAAATGTAAATTGTTCATTTTAAGGGCTGAACTAAATGTTCGTTTGGTTTTTTTGTTCACGCAATACATGCTGACTGCAAGGATGTGAATAGCAAAATGTAATAACTGTGACTCATTTCTGAAGTCGTTTTGTCATGCATGATGACAACGAGTAGTTGGGCATTGTTTAAAAATGGCAACTTTTTTAATATCCTTACTACATTACCGTTTTTCTCTACTCGTATCAATGTAAAAAATAATACTCCCTTGTAGTTTATCCCAAAAGAAATATGTTTTATTTCATTTAAGTTAAAGCTTATGTATGTACTCGTATTGTTTTTGTGTAAAATGACATTGTGTAAAATCTAGAATTCTCGTAAACCTTTTCAAAGAAGTTAATACTGCTTGTGTTAGGATAAATGACTCAACTCAATAGTCCAGTTTTATTTAGAGTAAATCAATGAAGTTATTTGAGAAACGCGACTGATATCGCAATAATCTTAACCGTTTTGGCTATTAATTTTATTAATCTCGATTTATACAATTAGAATAGGTATATATAATGTTATAATATCATTGTATAATTTGTGAACAAATGTTTAGTCAACTTGTAGTTTTTTCGTCCGCCTAATTTTAGATTTTGAAAGTGACATAATAGTATTCGTAATGATATATTTATAGTAAGCAAAAAAAGTAAGTTATAATGTTGTAATTATAGTCAAGTATTTACGTTTAAGTAGTTTAAAGTTAGTAAACTTTTTAATACCTGGCCTTTGACCAACAGAGGACTGCCGCAGGTTATTGATGATGATGATGACGAAACTTTTTAATACTTATACAATTAATATATTGTACTGGTCGCATTAATGTTAGAAATGATTTATAAGAGCAATTATAATATTAATTAATCGACACCACTCAATTAATTTGAAGATGACTTCAAGAGTCTAACCTCCTTGAAATATAATAATAAGTAAAAAGCAAAGTTTTCAAGATTCGCATCTTAACACGCTTACATTCTCAACTGCGAACCTATTTTAATCGATTTAATTATAAATTTAAATATAAACCTTTTTGTTTTTTAATACTATAGATATGTAAAATATATAATATTAATTCGTTGTTAAGTTAACAAATTTTGTGCATTTTTTTATTGAATTTAATTAAAAAAAATTGTAGCTTCTCTTTTATATGGGTCTTCCCACTCCTGGAGAAATGGACATTATCCTATCATGCTTGTCCCAGACCGATTGGTGAGGCACTTAAACTCGGAATAAATATCAGTAGGTAATTTGAATCATAACCAGGATTTTATATATTAAAAGTATTGCTAATTTTGAACACAGTGATATATTTGAAAATTCTACTACAGCCACAATAGTTCTGTGTCACAGTCTCGATATTTTTGCAGACGTAATGGTCTGTCGAAGCAAGTATTAGAGTAAATAAATGACTTTTATATATTAAAAAATGGAAATGGGTTATTAACCATATCAATGAATCAGTTAATGCCTGATTTTCATTAAAATTGAGAGAAGCTACTATAATCTACGTGCTTGGATCTTGAATGGAGCATTGTAGATTAGATTTCATTGCTTAGATAGACTTTGCTGTTATTTTTTGTGGGTTTACAGGAATTTGTTACGCACGACACATATAAATGAGTGATTATATTTTGTGTTGGGAACATACAGTCAGCACAATTTAATGCAGTTAACTTGTGCATTCGATATAAACAGCTTAACAAATTATTTGATTAGAAGACCTTTCCGTGGCAATCTAAGTTACTGAAAGTGTAATACGTTCGTTGTGGAGTGAAATTTTGTCACGAAAATATTAAATAGTGTAACCTGAAGAAGTTTGAATATTTACACACGCAACAAGTTTAAGATTATACTATTACAAAAATTGTTATAAAGGTGAATATTATATAAATAATATACAAAATTACAGTCATCCAAGGAAAATATGATAATATTAGAAATTCGATGAAATAATTACTCAAATTATATGTCGTAATTCGAGATGTAGAAAAACAAGAAAAAATTATGTTATTTCATAAAATCGTAATTGTATGTTTATTGATATTTCTGTTATATCAAAATTTCTTTCATTTTCTAAGCACCTATCATATTTCGCTTTTAAATATTTTGTATTGTTTGTGTGTTTGTATGATTTTGAAGAAACATTCATTATAAAATAGACGACTTTATAAGGGATAATTCCATGAAAATTTATTTACTAAAATGCGTGCAAATTCAACAAAACTTTTTTTGTGGAATAGGTAGGCAAATGACCAAGCGGGTCCCCGATGCGAAGTAGTCAGTCCCGTGCATAAAAATCTATAACACTAGAGACATTGTAAAAGCGTGACCGGTCTTTTAGTAACGTATGGGTTTTCGAAGGCCGTATCACGTCAAAAATACCGTTGAAATTTTGGAAAAAACGCATCGTACCGGATCGACACTTATTTAGATGGTAGGGATGAAACATTTATCGTTTACATTTATTTAGTATAAATAAAAAAAATAAATGTTTTATGAATGAGAAGATAATATATTAAAGTTAGGTAATATTTTGTATTCCGGACTCCATATCAAAAAGCTTAAGAAGCCGTTCTTTGTTATCGCACGATGCCACATATGAGAGTTTACATGTTATCGCTCGAACAAATTGGCTCCCGATCTCGACCTTATATTATTTGCATAAATTTCCAAATCAAATCTCTTGAAAAAAAACACCGAATTTACAATAAATACTATTTATATTCGAGTAGAAGTATAGATTATATTTGGCATTATTTAATGCCGGATTTCGAGCATGTTATCCTAGCCAACCTTCTGAAACTTCTGAATGAATAATTCTAGGCGTGTCAACTGCGCAGAATATATATTTAGATGTACCTTAAGTAAGTTACATACCTAATTATAATCCTCCTAATCCTCATTTTCAATAAAACGTTGATTTTCGATACGATTGAAGAATAAATCGGATTCAGACATAGTTCGAGATACAAATCACTGTTGGGCATTGAATGCTTTGCGAAATACGCGTCTGATACAAAATCACAACAGATACCCTTAGAAGTATTAAATATCAAATGAGTATTTCAGATTATTCCCATAAAGGCAGCGCAGAGAGATCTAATTATTAGATAAGTTTAGGCTGAATTTATTACTAAACAGAGATTTGGAACTATTCATATTTGAATATACAAATTGCTTGAAATTTAAATAAATAAATATACTGATCGTTTTAAATGTAGTTAACATCATGTTTATGTACATAAAATATTAAGTTGATGTTATATGTGTAGTAAAGGTACGTTCCAGGTAAAAAATTGACAGGAATTTTGCCGAAACAAAAATTTTTAGCAAATTTTTGTCAGCAGTATGAATTAGCAAAAGTACTAATAAAAATGGGGTGTCTTCAGGCTAGATGGAGCGAATATATGCGTAAGACATATTATTCAGTTATAGCTGAAGATTGGGCTAGGCGGCGTGTCTTAAGGGAGGCCTATGTCCGAAAATGGACTGCCGTAGGCTATTGAAAATGATGGTGTATATATCAGCGTGTTAAGTGAGTCTATGGTCGCGGGTTTATTTCCTGTATTGAGTATTTATTCACAATTATTGTTAGTAT
Organism: Baronia brevicornis; assembly: GCA_031353405.1. Taxonomy (NCBI): domain Eukaryota; kingdom Metazoa; phylum Arthropoda; class Insecta; order Lepidoptera; family Papilionidae; genus Baronia; species Baronia brevicornis. The sequence continues at coordinate 162,184 of JASFAT010000047.1, forward strand.
AAATACATATATAATCGACCTAATTATAAGAATTGTAAATAAATTTTACAGGAACAAAGAAGAACTGAATTTGAACTGTGAAGAAATTTCATTCACAGTTTACATTCATAAAACGTTCTTATTCCATTCCTGCTATAAATTCACAGATATTATTTGTTCAAATTTTCAATCGGTAATGAAATATTCCTATATCATTTTATTCATCCAGTCATGTTCAAATACATTTTATTTTTAAATTTGTAGTGGATTTACAAATATGAATTAAATTTAATTAATTAATTTTAGTTTTATATGGGAGAAATAAATATCTTATATAAGATATTAAGCAGGATACAAAAGTAGGAATTGACTTTAAATTTTTTTATATATTACTTGTTTTACATTTTTTATTATAAAAAGAGATATTTTTTGAGGTAATACATCGGAAAGGTTTTAAGATTATCTGTTAACTGGTATCAAAAGTAAAAAGTGAGAATAAATGTTTTTTTGAAGTTACGATTTCTGTTACTAACAGGTATTATTTACAACTTGGGCAAGCATGGGAGATTACTGTCCATCCGTCTGAAATCGGAAGGTCTCATGCAAACAGCCTTGCTTTGGTGACTTATTGTTCGCAGCCTTGTTAAGTATAAGAATCAGTACAACCGTTTTACAATAGAAAGCGCGCGAGTTCTTAAGTAGTCTAAGGCGAGTTCATAAGGTCAGTTTTTTTAACAGCTCATATATGTCCCACTGCTGAGCGGACCTCTATTTCTGGAGGAACGGACGTTTACCCACCACGCTTGTCCAATGCGGATTGGCGGGGTTACCAGACTCGGAATAAATATTTGTAATCCATACATATATTTATTAAGGTAAGTGTGTGCGTGTGTGTGTGTGTGTGTAACAATACAAACATTTTATATCGTTTACTCATTGCAACGCATTCTGGGTAAAAGGTAAAGCTAATAAATACGTTTAAGACACGAATGATATTTTTACAGTTCAGTTCAAGGCGAATAGACGAGAATAGAGATAAGCGGGGCCTCAGTACTCTTAATAAATATGTCTGTAGGTTAAACACACTTTTATAAACCTGATGCGGGAAGATTAATGGAGTCAGGCTTTACTTTGCGGAAATCCATCACTATGTGGACAGTCAAAACTTTTACTTAGCTAAGATCCGCGACAAGCAAACAATAATAGAAAATTAATAATGTGTGTTTTCCTGCTGGATGAAGTGGATTTATTTGGAACTTAAACCAAAAATTTACTTGTTTGCTTGTCGCGGGTCTTAGCTAAGTAAAAGTTTTGACTGTCCACATACTGATGCGGCAATTCAATACAGAACCATTGCCTCCGAAAACAGTATCTTCATTACTGAGCCATTAAAGTCGTGGAATGATTTGCCGGTACCAAATTTATTGCTCGCAAAAAGACATCGAATATTGAGTTTTAACGAAGACAAATTCAACTAAAGCAGAATCAATTACTAAAGATTTATTTTCGTCGGGAAAAAGAAGTGGCTGAGTGCGTGGGGGACTGAGCGATGGAAATTGAATTCTTGTTAACTTGAACTTTGCCGGAATGGCTTTGATGAAAGAAAATTCTATCCGCATTATTTGCACAAGTAATTTATGTTTTGGCGTTTGTCTTGTCGTAACGAAGACACTGTTTGCTACATTAAGCAAAAAATACATAAATGTATCTTCTTATTGAACTTATTGACTTATATAGAAGATTGTCAAACATCAATAAAACTAGAAACCTCCATACAAAATAGGTTACTACGTCTGACCCATTTTTGTGGGCCCTCATGATTTTATTCCATCAACTTTAAATCTATGCAAAAGAAAAAAATTTGTTAAACAACATAATTGGCTCAGTTGCAAAATTACCGTTTGCGAAGTCGATGGTCGCGGGTTCGATCCGAGCAACGGTATAAATATATTTATTACGGTCTATAGATATTTATTACGAGTCAGGTTAAGCCACCAATCTCCCATTAGACAAGCGTGTTGGGTGAATGTCCATTTCTCCAGAAATGAGGAGGCCCGTGCCACATGTATATGTGTGAGAAAAAAACGCAACTTAAAAAAATATACATTTGTATATTATAATTGATTTTTATAAAAAAAAAACATGCAAAAATTAAAAGATATTAATCTTTTTAATTAAAATTGTATGTTTTTTTAATATATTCCCAAGTTTTCTTTAAAAAACAAGTTTGATTTCTAATCAGATACGTTTCTTAATGAATACAATTAAATAACTTTAAGCAGCAAAAACTCTGTTGGCAAGACTCGGGCTTACGATCTGTACTCAAAAGAATCTCACCCAAAAATATTATTTCGTAAATTCATCCATCAATTGTTGGAAAGACAGAGCGCCAATCTCAAGTTCTTATCTCAGTTCGTAAAAATCGTAGATTCGAGATCGACAAATAGCTTTAATTAATAACTTTATAAAATAAACAGTTTCAAGCTAAAAACCCATTAAATCGTGAGTGCGTATCCTCCACTGGACTACTGATATGAACTACTTCCTAGTAAAAGCATTATAAGCTTAGGTGGAATAAAAAATTAAAATAAAAAATCAGGTGGAAAAAATAACTAGAATTCAAGTAATGTTTAAAGACGTCAGAGACAGCTAGTGTTATTTTAAAAAATAAACCAGAGACCAGTTATAGACACGAATTTGTAGTAACGGTAGTAAGTTTCGCGTTCGGACGTGAACTAGTGAAAGTTAATTGAGTTTATGACTGATAGTGTCAGATGCACGAGTCGAAATGTTTTAATTTGCGTGGTCGGCCGACGTGGGGTAATCTGGCGTCTGTCCGGCAGATGTTATGCTGCTCACCTGGTGGGCTGTGGTTGGGTGAGCGCGTGGCGCGTGCGTACTTCGCCTCTACACCGTATTATTATTATTACGCGGCCGAATGAGTTCGATAAACTTTTTTAGCATATACGTATTATAACAGTTTGCCTTCTTAAATGAGGCGTATAATACGTACTCCTAATAGAATTACTTATGAAGCCTTAATCTGTTAATTTTTAAAATATGCATTTTAAATGCGGCCTGTATATCCCACCACTGGGCACAAGCCACCCCATTTCTGGAGGAACAAACATTAACCCACAACGTTTGACCAGTCCGGATAAGTGGGGTATCCAAACTCAGAATAAATATCTTTAGGCCTCACATATGTTTATTCTGATGCGGGAATCGAAATCACGACCATTGACTTCGTAAGAGCTACCCTCGCCACTGAGCCAATTAGGTGTCTAAAAATAGAAGATTAAATAAATTCAAAAATATTAAAATATTATGTTAAAAGAATTAAAAACCAATGGCAGTTATATTTTATTAGTTTACAAACATAAAACATTATGACTCCTTACAAAGTCATTATTTTTTATGATTGTAAAAATTTTTAAATTGTAAAAATAAACCTGCCTTTATACACGATTTGATCGCGTATATGTAAATGGCATATACAAGCGAAAATTATTGCTTGGTCGTGTATAAATGGATAAAAAATGTTGGTTTATTTTTGGGTTATTAACTAATTTAGTGTTGTTTGTTTTTCAAGTTATGGGTAAGATTTGTATTGGCAACGGAAGGTTTAAAGATATTTCTATTCCAAACCAATTATCTACTAGCATGTAACTTTCAATTTTTCACATGGCTCCCCATTTCTGGAGTATCGGATATTTAACTTATCACGTTTGTCCGATGTCGATTGGCGGGGTAACCAGATACGGAATAAACATCTGTAGGCCATAGATATATTTATTCCGATGCGGGAATCCGAACCCGCCGCTGAGCCAACACAAGGCATATTTTTTATTAATATTATTTCTTGAATAAATTGTTTTTACATTCTACACCTAGACCATGATGGTCAACAAACAACTTACAAATAACATAAACAAACACAAAGACTAGGAATCTATGGTCCATTCAAATCAATTTCTTGATTAGGGAATCAAACATTTAGCTTTAAAGCTAAGCTATTTAGGTCGTTTATTAGTGAAATTTAAAAAGCGTTATTTAATATCATAGATATAGTATATTTGATGACTGATAAAGATATTTATAGGGTGGATTATGTTATCTTTTGGGATTTAAGGGAGCCCAGTCCCACCTTTCGGCTCAACTGTCAACTCCACCTGCACACATTGCATAGAAAGGAGACTTGTGGCCGACGGATGACGATCTCCACAGCGATCCACAATTTATGACAAGCTAGTAGTGATTAGCGTCATCTAGCGTTCTGATTCAAAATGTTAGGCACTGCATTCGCCAATCCGATAGCCCAATGTGGCTACTAAGACAAATCTTACCAATTTGGGAGAACAAAAGCTTTATAACTAACTTAACTTTCGTTCTTTTTTTTATATTTTGTTAACAATACTCGATTTTCGATGACCTAAATGGCGCAGTAGTAAAATGTTCGTTTTTTGAGTTAACGGTCATGCGTTCGATTTCCGCATCAATGTAAATATTTGTTTGTTTTTACAGCTCTAACATGTTCTACTGCTGGCCAAGAGGCCTTCCTATTTTTGGAGAAATATATATTAACCAACCACGCTTTTTCGAAGGGGGTGCTCGGGATATATATTTGTACCTAAGCGGGAATCAAACAAGCGTTCATTGACTCCGAAGGCGATGAATTCGTCACTAAGCGAATTAGGACATCTTGTAAAAATAAAAAATTAGGTTGTCTTAGATTAAGAAGTATTTATTATGAATCTGGAGGTTTGTTCTCGCCGTTTGTCTATTTAATAACGACATATACGATATAGTAAGCGACTAGTGTGGATTTCATAGGCTTTTCGCTTGAAACTTATAGCACTAATTAAAGCTATTTATCAGTCTCGAATCTACAATTTTTACGAACTGAGACAAAAATTTGAAATTAGCGCTGTGTCTTTCCAACAATTGATGGATGAATTTACAAAATTATTCATTTTTAATCAATTAATAAATAATCAACAAAATGTAAAAAAATTAAAAATAGGGTGAGATTTTTTGAGTGGGAAAATATAAATTCTAAAAAAGGTGTTATCAATAGTAAAAGGCGCTATAGAGGTGCTTTAACAAAATAATATAGTAGCAATTAATAATACAAATTGTTGCTCAGAGTAGATGCCTCAGTGTGCTTAGTAAGAGAGCTTTTATATATTATTATTATGTTCATTGATTACAATATTCTGAACTTTCGATGTTGTTATATTTTACTCTATAATTTTATTTTATTTTAATCTATTTTTTGTTCTGATTTAGTAGAGTTAATTGTACATTTTAGTTTTAAGTATTTTATATATACACCTAACTACTAGGAACAACAATTCTAAGTAAAGTAATATCTGCGTAATGTATAGCTTGAAGTAGCAACAAGAGAAGATTAGACGTAATATTTCTACCGTAGAAAGTTTACTCTGCATCTTTTATTAATTAACTTGAACGTTAAATATTTTATATACGACGTTACGTTAAATATATTGTTACGTTACGAACGTTAAATATATTGCTTAGTATTTTTTAAAATTAAATGTTATATTAAAAATCTAGTTATTTAATGATGATATAAAAAAATATTGATGGTAAGCTGGTCCAATAAATAGACGATAGACAAGATGGTCCAACCTACTGAAAGAAGCCATATCCTTCTCCAACTTTCAGCAGGTGGTTATGTTTACTTTGGAATAGAACTGATGGAGACGGATCCGTTCGAGGGGTTCTAGAAACCACGATCCTTAGTTATGAGGAATTAATTAAAGAAGAGGATTCCAGAGTAACCAGAAACACAGTTTGTAGCGGTGTAATAATAAATTCGGTGTGCAGTCCAGAGTAAAGACAACATGCCCATACTACGTTAAACTAATAAAACTTATACACAGTTATAAAATTCAGCAGAAATACACTCAGTTACATATTATACATTACATCGAGGGTTTATATCCTCCATTAAACTATTGACGTAGATCATTTCCTGATTGGTTTAACATAAAAAAAACGTAAAACGAACCATTCTGCTCTTTTTATAGATACTCCTTTTTATTAATTAGATAGGGAACCAAGCAAGCTGGTTACTTGGTGGTAAGCAACCAGCGCCGCTCATGGATATCCGTTATATTAAGGGTATTGTACATGTGTTGCCTATAAGAAGAAATAAAGCAATCAACGCCGCCCATAGACATCTGCAGCATCATAGACATCTGCAGCACCATAGACATTGCTATCTATATTCTGTGACAGTGTGGTATTCCCCGAACAAGCCGGCTCATTCATGCTACTATAACTATTTCACTAATAAAAAATTTAAAATAGAAAATTAGTAAATTTATTAAAAAAAAAAGAAATACTGGCACTAATCTTTTTCAATTTATATCTTACCTACCTACCATTATTCATTTATGTTGAGACGTCAAGAAGTAGCTGGCAAACCCTTCCATAGTTAAAACGTTTTTAATACCGTTCTTATATTGTGTTTATTGCTCTCAAATTATTTACATTAAAAACATTGTTTATTTCTTTATCAATGTACTGAGCTGTTATTATTTATTAGTTATGCAGTAGGTACGTTTCATGGAAATTGCTTCCACGATAAAAACATTGATCGATACCGGAAGCAGAGCGGGCGGACGCACGCTTATGAGCTTATGCAATTTGCTCCGACGTAGCATTATTTGATTATACATCTCCATGCACCCAGCTTTGAACGATAAAAATTTAAAAGTACATAATACTGCATATATAAAGACAAAAATATAAAAGTATATAATACTGCATATACGTAGGTTAACCCGTAAATAACATAGTTTTACAGCCCATATATGTCCCACTGTTGGGTTATGTACTTGCCCATTTTTAAAGTAGCGGATATTAACCCACCACGCTTGTGCAACGCGGATCGGCGGGGTAACCAGACTCGAGATAAATATTTGTAGGCCATACATATATTTATTTCGATGTGAAAATCGAACCCGCAAGCATTGACTCCGTGTGTAGGTGATCCGCCACTGAGCCAAGTGGTCGTCAATTAAATGATATTATTTACGTAATAAACAAATGAATGCGTACCTTTATATATATGGATAAAAATGGGCGGCGTGGATTCCTTTCCATCAAGTAACACTCCTGCTTGTTTGCCTTCCTATTTAATGTTTTTTTTTCTCAAAATTACCTTTAGTACGTGCATTTAAAAGGCGTCAGCTGTCGAATGTAGGAGAATTCTATTTAAATTCCACCACAAGATGTGGAGGGCTCTGAACCGAGTTTTGCTTTGGTATTATATATAAAAATCTCATTCGTTCGATATCGAGTAGAAAATATCGACGATTCCGTTAGGTTGAATACAATGCACGCAAACCTAGCTTGAATTTCAGCGTTGGGGTAGACGAAATAACAACTTTTAAACGATCAACTACAAGGACACTGGTTTCTTTCTATTTGATAATAAATAATTAATTATAAGAAGTAGAACAAGCGTAGTTTTGTAAATAGATAGGTTTCATAGATTTTGAAAGTAATTTTTTTAACGGGTCTCAAAAATAGAATAGTCAAACAAAAAATACACTATCTAATCTAAATACCCTTATCCAATTTCCTAGTCTTAATTTAGATACAAAAACAATGGCATTATATGGTGCAGTAAATAATTTATTGGCGCATCGGCGATGATCAGGAGCCATTGTTACGGATTTAATTCCCGTATCGGGGTAAATAAACAAGTGATAATTCTAAGTCTGGGTGTTCCATTAATCCGACTTAAACTTACGTGATTCTTAATGTCCATTCCTTCAGAAATGGGGAGGTCTCATGTCCAACAGTGAGCTATTTATGGGCTTATGTATTTTCTTTTTCTTCTAAATCGTTTTACTCTTGACAGAGCGGTCGTAGTGATCACAAGTTGCTGGTAAAGGAAAATGCTATAGGTATATAATGTGAGAGGAAGGAGGAAGTAAAGGAAGGAGAAATGAGTTTGGACTTCGGATCTTTGCTCTGACCGTAGGCTTTTCTGTGTTACCGTACTGCAGAAAAATTCTACCACTTTACGCTGATATTCTGTGATACTTACTTTTTCTTCTAAATCGCTTCACTCTTGGCAGAGCAGTCGTAGTGGTCATGAGGTAAAGTTGCTAAAGGCAAAAAGGTTGCTAAAGTTGGTAAAGTCAGATGTTATACGCTTTACGATGTCTCTCCATCTCTGTCTGTCGGGGGTCATTTGGGTGCACTCATAAATGGAACTGCCAATACTGGCTTAATCTGGTTAATCCATCATGGGTAACCTTCTGAAAGGACTAGTGCCTTAAAATGTATAAGTTATGAATTTATTGTCATAAGAAAGTTTATATCAGTTAAAGATAAATATTGCAATTGCAACCTTAAGCTTTCTCTGACCACCATTTTATGTCTATCTTCCATCTTTATTCCCACATAACGCTACAATGTACTGGGAAGCTTCCTACGGTTAAACTTTGACAATGCGAGTCTAGTTACAGAGTCGGTACTCGGGCTTTAATAGTTTCAACTTATTCTTTACTTGGACGGGGAACGCAAACCTCTAAGTAAAACACATTAAATCTCACAGTGCTGTTTCGCTTTTACAATAGTTTTATAATAACTCCATATCACTTTCAACAGTTTTAACTTTTACTTAGCTAAAATAGACGTCAAATAAAATACATTAAAGCTTTACTATGTTGCTACTTTTTTTAGAATTAGGAAACTTTAATCATTTTATTTAATATCGATGACCTTTTTGGCTCACTGGCGAAACTACCCCTTTAACAGTAGATACCATCATCAAGGCATTACAGCCGCGGGTGGGCCTTAGCCTGGTTCAGTAAATATTTTCAGCCGAAAATTAGTTTGGCTTTTTCTCTCCAGCCACTCACACCGATTGCCTTGGAGTCGTCCTCGACTCCATCTAGCCATCTGAGCGTAGGCCTTCCGTAGCTTCTACGACCGTTCTACTTTTGCCGTCGAGTAGGTGTTTGAGTACTCTAGATTCGTCCATCCGTATTACGTGCACACGCGTTCAGAAATGAATCTTGTTTTTTTTAAGGTTATAACGCCATATTGGTTCGAAAACACCGTAGAAGGTACCTAATTCCACAGAGTGGTGGTACGTGGAAAGAATTTTGGTACAGAAAGCACTCTTCGGGATCGCCGGATTATCCAGATTGAAGGTTGATGCCGTAATTAGCTTGTTTCATAGGCAGCATTATGGGTGCAGATTCGGTTTATTACTCAGGTAAAAGCTATTAGTTGTGTCATAGGCATAATTCCCCACGGGAATAAATAGGTTATGCCTTTTTAATACCTGAAACGCAACAAGAGATAGCTCAAACCTATAATTAAATTGTAATAAAAATAACTTAATATTGACGTATGACATATGTATGAGCATATGTATGACATATGAATACATATGTCATACATATGTATATACATATGTATGACATATGACATTGAGCGTATGTTTGTCCCCCAACTGGACGACGTCCTGTGGGGCGCCCCAGGTTTCGCTAGAAAGACATGATTGAAGATGACTTGTGCAATCTTCAAGTCTGTAACTGGCAGGAGGTGGCTCAGGACAGGGCAAAGTGGCGTAAGATCTGTTCGGAGGTCACGATCCATTTTGGGTCCCTGTGCCAACAAATTTAGTTTTAAAAATAACTCATGATGCGTTACCCTCAACTTTTTTAATTTACACTATTAGCACTTTCCCCCAACGACTGTTGAACTTGACTTTTCCAAAAACTGTTGAACATCAAATATAACCATAGACTTACACATGACCAATGTATTTAGATTAAACAATGCATAAGTAATGCGTACATTTGCATTAAATGGCTTTGTAAACATGGCATAATGAAAATCAATTTTCCGCTTGCTTGGTTTTGGATAATACGCGCGGATGAGGGTCGGAGTTGTGTGGCGTGGCTCAATATAGTCGCAGGCCGCAAATTTGGAGCGAAGTAAGTGGCTACAGCTTTAAATGAGCTAATATACGGACATGGAATAACGTAAAAGACCGCGCCGTGAGCGGTTGATATAACTACCCTTAGAACGTATATTTTACTTTTTTACGGAAGGATAGGCAAAGAGCAATCAAGTCACCTCTTTTGTTTAATGGAATAGGTCGGCAAACGAGCAGGCGTTTTACCTGATGAAAAGTAACCAACGCCGCCCAAAGATATCTGCAGCGCATTAGGCAGTGCGCAAGCGTTGTCGACCTTTAAGGAAAGTACCATTATCATACCCCCTGTAGAAGGGGGAGGGTGTTGGACCTCCAGAACTCGGCCGCTCTCCATACCAAGGGCGGTAGCTAAGCTACCACTCAGACGCCGGTTTTCTGCGGGAGTGTGGCGAGCCGACCCATTCATGCTACAGACAAATACTATGCCATTCTTGACAAAGAATTCGTCTGCAGCGTGGCTCTACCACTTATACTTATCTACACAAATCTTATGGTAAGTAATTCCCGCCATCCATGGACATCTGAAATAATGTGAGGGGAAGGAGGAAGTAACCTTCCCTTACTGAAATGAGTTTAGTCTTCGGATCTTTGCTCTGACCGTAGAGTTTTCTGTGTTACCGTATTACAGAAAAATGCTATCACCTTACACTGATATTCTGTGAGGGTAAGGCATTGAGGCCATGACTTTACCATTATTAATATAGGTAAGATATTGTATAATAATGAATATTATTACTATATTATATTAATTTAAAAAATTACTAAATTTAAGTCATTACTTTAAATTTGAAGAAATGTAACTCTCAATGGAGAGTTCTCCTATTGCTTAAGAAATATTTTTTGTCATTGAATCACAGACAAAAGGATTATAATTATAGTTATACGTAAATAAGAAATTATTTTCCGTGTAGTTTCAAAGTTATAGAGCGAAAATCTAATCAGTTTTTAAGTATCACAAGTATGTTTTTAAATTAGGAACATTATGATTGTCTGTATTATATTATAGAAGTAGTTATGTTAGGACATACAGGTCTGATTAGACAGACAGAGACGGTTTTAGTGTCCGAAACTATGTAGTCGCGGGGTGGGGCAATTTTCAAAGTTTCATTTATGACAGGTATAATAAATTGTAAACTTAATCAAGGAGAAGTAAAGTTACGGTTATTTCTAATTTAGTCTCTGGATGCGCATTGTAATATAGGTATAGTATTAGGGTGGCTACAAACTTTATACACTCCTTTGCAAAAAAAAAAACGGGCGGATAATAATTTAATTCTAAAGAGGTTTTAATAGCCGAACTATGTTACTGGCACTTAATAAAGAGTCGGGATATCGAAAAAACTTTTTTCTTTATCAAAAAAAAAAACGAAGCTTTTGGTATTTTGTGTGTAAGTTTGTGACTTTTTGCTTACTTTTCGTGGGTTTGCTGTTAAAAGGTTATCAAGCAACTAAAACTAACTTTGTGTTATTTTTAGTAGATTTATTTGTTTATATCATTTTTTTTCTTTGCATTTTCTGCCTTATTGTGACTTAAAACAGATATTTTTGTGTCTATTGTAATGGCAGAAAAAGCAATAAGAGCGCTGCTCCTCTTCCAGCAGCGTTAAAATCAAAGCGCTGCTGGAAGAAGGGTGTGAAGAACATTGGCATGTTACGTCTCATAGCGGTTAAACGTGAGTCGTTCAACTGTTCAAAGAATCTAGACTCGATACTAAGAGACAGGTTCCGTTTAGACAAGACAAGGTTCTGGGAGAAAACGTTGCACACAACCACGAGACGATCGGTTTTTAGTGACTCAGGCGTTGAGGTGGTGGTACCTCAGTTGCAGTTAGACTTCAAAAGAAACCTTGAAGAGGTACGAGAAGCACCAGTTAGGCCATGGGCTGTAAGGAGGAGGTTTTTAGCTGCTAATATACGTAGTCGACGACCAGCACGGGCCCTCGTCTGCTGAATGGGAACATATTCCACAGGATACCATTAAAAGCTCGGTGGAAAGTATGCCAAGACGACATGCCGTAAGTGCTGTGAGGGTAGGTCATACCCATTATTAATTATTTTTTTTTATTAAAGTTTTTTTTTATTAAAGTACCTCAAAAATATGCGTAGCTTTAATTTCACTATATCCATAAAAATGTCCACTTTCACACGGATTCCTGTTTACATTGACTAAAACACGAATTCTAGAATTAAGTGTAAAAAATGAAAAAAGAAATTTTTAGTTATCTAAATTAATGACATACTAAAAATAATATTATCCATAGAAAAGCCAATGACTGTAAAGTGCCCGTTTTTTTGTAAAGGAGTATATGTAGTATATCATATTTTGTGTAAGCTTTCATGACATCTTCAAAGATTAGATAGGGGATTTTTTATTTGTCTTTTCACTGTCATTTTTGGAGATAGATCTCTTATGGGCTTTGGGAGGATTTACCATCACTCTGTATATATAATAGGGAGCCACAAATTTCGTTTTGGCAATGCTGTATCTTTTTACTATAGAGATAATTTTAAAATCATAAAAATCCCGCGATATTGGGCTTTCGCACATAGGTCTAAGACACGCCATTTAGCCCTATCTTCGGCAACACGCATTCAGTTTCTGACTCTGACACTGTGGTTTTCTATGGGCGGTCTTGACTGCTTTCCATCAGGTGACATGGCTGCTCGTTTGCCTTCTTATCCCATAAATAAAGCTACCCTGCACAGATCGTCGTTTCATTTCGCGTCATGCCATGTGGCGACCCACACCAAATCCTTAATTTTGTTAGTTGTAATTTAATTATCATCAAGATGGTTTAGTTACAGCTTGAAGCAGTGAGGTGTAATTAGGAGGTTTCTATAAAATATTGTTATAACTGGCCTCCAGCAAATACTAGTACATTTTTAGCATAACGTTTGTCTTCGTCCTTAGTAGATATATCTTGAATAAATCCCGTTCATTATCTCAATACTGTTTTATAGTTAAAAGTTTTTGTAACTTTAAATTTATGACTGTATTTTACATCTCAGCCCCACAGTTTGCTCACAAAATATTCGGTGCACACTACTTACATTATAGCGACTGCAAGTAATTCAAGTTCGATTCTCGGCAACTGCTTGTTTTAAGTAAGTATAGTTATGAATTTCGATTCTTCTTATAGTTATGATTTGACGACCGATTGGCTCAGTGGCGGGGTCCGGACGGACCGGAGTCAATGGTCGCGGTCGGTTTTGATTGACGCGATATCACTGACATTTCAATTTTGATTAGATATTCACATTCACCTTGTGTTTAAAAAAGCTTTCTACCTTCGTGGCCTCACAAGTTTATAGAACTCAGACATTTTTATGAAGCTGCCGTTACAAGGGGCCTTGCGTGAAAAAAACTCTACCCTACTATTTTCGAACGAAACGACTTTTATACAACCGTTTTAGTTTATGAACGTCGTCAAATTCAAATGAACGCTGACGTTCGCAATTTGATGTGGAAAATTATCATGGAGTAGCGTTCGCAATAGCGATTTTATAACTGTAAGCAGACATCGAACCCCAAAACATAGCACTTAGTAGTTCTTCTTATGGGTTCGAACATCGTGGGCTGGAGTTCTTCCCGAGTTTTCTTAGAAAGCATCAACAAATAACAAGCCTGTAACATGAATGGGCCGGGGAAATACCACACTCTCGCAGAAAATCGGCGTCTGAGTGGTAGGTTACCTACTGCGCTTCGTACGGTGAGCGGCCGAGTTTCGGAGTCCCAACACCCTCCCCCTCCCTCTACCATTCCCCTCCATTGACCCCTCCCCCCTTCCATGCCCATTCCCATAATGACACTTTCTTTAATGGTCGGCAACGCTTCCGCACTGCCTATGGCGCTGTGGATGGGCGGTGTTGATTGCTTTCCATCAAGTGACACGCCTGCTCGTTTGCCTTTCTATCCTATAAAAAAAATAAACACACAAGTAAAATGATCAAACACCCAGGCTCAAAATACCTGCTGAATTAATTAGTCCTAATTGTATTTATTTTGAGTTAACAAGTTTCTCATTGTCATTTCTGCGTTTTTAATGAAAAACCTAGTGGAGCTTACAGTGTAAAGAGTTTCATTTCATTTTTTTATAAAACATTTAAAAGGTAATAATAGGCAATACAAATGCTAGCTAACACGTCCCTAAAGCTAATAGAGTCACGTATAAAATTCAAAACAAGCGTTTACTTAAAACAAATAAAACCCCCGGTATGTTTTTATTTCAAAACTAAAGCTCAACGAAAGGTTCAATTTGTGAGATTCGTCCGCCATTATTTAAAATGTACCCCCGCCGCAGTGCTTAGCTACTTCACAAAAGGTACCGAATAACGTTGTCCAACAATTTAGTCTGCATACCGCGTTCGGCATACAAATAAGCCGCCAATAAACTTTCGTCCCCCGGGAGCAAACTGTCAAACGACCTAAATAACATCCCGAAAGCTTTACGAACATTGTTAATAGTAATGTTAACAGTTGTACGTCGCAAAGGTACGAGCGCTTTAATTTGTTTCAGGTCATTACGTGTTTCAATTTTAATTTAGTTTCAAACATTAATAAGTCGATTTATTTGGACCAATGGCGAAGTTTATAGCCTTTCGGAGCCAATAATTGCGAAATAAATATATGTTCTTCTTTGTGAAATTTTTCTGTGTGGCGCCGTTGAAGAGACATGATCGAGGATGACTTGTGCAACCTTCAAATCTGCAACTGGCAGGAGGTGGCGCAGGACAGGGCATGGTGGCGTAAGATCTGTTCGGAGGCCGAGACCCATTTTGGGTCGCTGCGCAAACAAAATTAGATTTTTTTTTATGAAATTGGATGAGGACCGTGCAACCGTGTCGCCCATAAAGAGCATAAAGAGCATTTAACGCTGCCCATAAACATGCAGAAGTGTTGCCAACCTACAGGTAAGATGGATAATAATAATTTGCTTTGTTAGATTTTAGCAAAGAAAGTTTTGTATTGTGACGGATTTCTGCAAAGTAACACTTGGCTCTATTTACTATCAGCCTATAGATATTTATTCCGAGTCTCCTGCCAAACCGCTTTAAACTAGCAAGATAGATAGCCTTTCTCCAGAAATAGGGAGGTCCCGTGATTCCCAGTGAGACATGTATAGATTGTAAAACACCTACATTGTACAGTTAAGTCAGCGAGCGCATCTTTTTTATAAACGAGTTGTTTACTGAATTTTTGAGGGTAAGTATAAACCATTTCTTACATTTTTTAAAGAGGAATGTTGTGCTATCACTAGAATTTTTTTAATCATTCTAAATAACTTAATGACGCTTATGCTAGGAAATGGTCTATATCCTATTGATATAGACCATTTCTTAATAGTAGATACGATCCCAAGACGAGCTTGAGTCTTACCAACTGAGTTGAACTGTAATGGCAGGCCTGTAATGGGTAAGAGCGTATAAGGAGTCGGGCTCGTTCATCAACCCCAGTATGGGGATTTTAAGCAAATTAGCCCATGAAGTGCGCTTTATACTTCATTCTCCTTCAAATCATCAGGCTAAAACCTAGCAGTGACACGTTTAAGGGAAGGCCTATATCCACCATACGACTGACGCCAGCTTTTGGTAAGCATGATCATGACGATTTTCGTGCAAAGCCAGATCGGCAAGCTGACAAATATTTTCACAACTGTTTTGGATTAAAATAAACATTTGAGTTCAGAGATAATCAATTATTTTGACATTTGAAATTGTTATGAAATATTATTAATTCTATTAGGTCTATTACACTGTTAGGTGTATTTTCGGCTTCACGCAAATAACTTCAAGGAGCCCTTCTCAGATATTTTCTTACATATATTTTTATGCAACCATACATATATTGTCAACTGCTGGGTATGAGGCGTTCCCATTTGTGGGGTGATAAATATTCACCCACCACGCTTGTCCATAACGCATATTATTAGGCCTATGTGGAAATTGAACCCGTGACTATTGATTCCGAAATATAAACAATATTAAATTTATGAGAAATACAACATTTCAATGAAATTTTTTTTTAATAATGCAATATTAAATGATAGTCGAAGTATCATTGTAATTTTAGCCTTTATCGGCCTTCCGTACGTCGACAATCACTCTCCCCGTGTTCCCAGCGGATGTGAACTGGTAACACACGGCGACCTCTGTCGGCCGACCGTTAATTATTTCAGTCGCAACTGGCACGTAAACTTCATTTCGAAACGAATTAACTCGGTTATAACGTAAGTTTGTAATTACTTTAACAATGTTCATTTCTGAATCCAATTGAGAATTTTCAGTACGTGTAGTAAGTAGTTTTGAAAATATATTGATTACAAAAAATAATATTTTCTGTGAGTAGAAAATCACGTATTTTGGTTTTATACACCATTTAAATAAAAAAAAATAACTGTATCAAATGGTCTTGGTCGTTTAAATTTTACATACATACATATTGTCACGCCTTGCTCCCGTAGGGTTAAGCAGAGACCACAGATCTCCATCCGCTACGATCCCGACACACCTTTCTTGCTTTCTTCACACTCATCTATCTTTTCACCCATCCTACCTCTCATATTCATCGTAGCAAAACGGCTCTCCGCATTTTTGTTAAACCAAAATACGTTATTTTTTACTTACAGCAAATACGTCTTTTGTCGTTGATATGTATTATATAATAATAGTTATTTCTTAAATGGCTTATCATAATATGTATAGAGGCGACTATAGTAGCTAATATAGGATCTATCCCCATCATCTGGATGGCTGGCCGTCTACCATCGTGTGATTTAGTCGCAGTTTTTGCCGAAGTCTGCAATTTGGAACAAAAAATTGGAACAATTTACGACGTTGAATGTTGATGAAAGATGTTGAAAAAAGGAACATTTTTTTTCAACGATCACGTGACTACAATGTAGGGACATTCTAGAAAAGAGCGTATGTTTTTGCTAAAGGTCGGCAACGCATCTGTGACGCCTGTAGCGTTGTGGATTTCTATGGGGGACGGTGATCATTTACCACCAGGTGACCCGTATGCTCATTTTCCTGCGTTGCTATAAAAATACACCAGTAGATGAAAATAACGTATATCCGAGTAATATCAACCATTGTGTGATCCGCAATACACCTGTGAAGTGTGGGGATTACGGCAACGCCCCTCGTTTTCGAAAAAAGCCAAAAGTGAACTGTTACAGTTATATTGATGATCTATGATATTAAAAAAAAAAGAAATTGAAATTATTCCTATATACCGTTGGCCTAATTATTAGAATTTGTATACGAGTAAATTTTACAGGAACAACAAAAAATTATTTATTTTTTAGCTTAAATGTTTTATAAAACCATTCTCACTTTAGATTAAAAAAGAAGGTATGTTTTGAGTTAAACAAGAAATATTCCTTGGGATATGCTATAAAATTATCCGTAAGAGGGTATCAAAAGCGAAAAGTAAAAAAATGAAGATTTTATGGAGTTACAACTTTTGATTATTAAGCTGACGATATGTGTGTTTTATTATATTTCGTAGGTATCATGTGGCTAAAATAATAAGCCGCAACAGTTCAATAAGAGGATCTATTTCGAAATCAATTATAGATAGTACGCAGCATTCACAAAACTTCGGCCTAATTTTTGATCAATCGGCTTGTTAAACGAAACAACTGTCGTGTGTAGTCGTAGAAGTAGAAACAGACCCCTTTGTAATAACACTGCTTACAGGGATGTCTAAATGGAAGTAGTAACGCCATGAACAGGCTGCGCCGCCAACAAGGAGGGAGGAACTTCGCTCAACTCATTCTCGCGTCGACTGCCGCCGGTCCGAACGTCCCGGCCGTCGTCTCGTAACAACGTACGTACGCGTACGTAAACTTTCCCGAGCAAGTTTTGAACTTTAAAAGTGTAGTGTTACCGTGATCGGATGCGATTTTTGAAGTGTTCTGTGACAAATATTTGTGAAACTAACGCATTGATTAGACAATTCGTAACTCTGTGATTTAAGCCAAAGTGACCATTTTCATGGATGACCGTAAGCCGATGAAAATGGGTATGATAAATTGATGTTTGCTATTCATTTTTTAGCGTTATTTTTGTCAGAGCTTTTGCGGTATTATCTCGTTTATTTCCCAGCACATTTATTTGGATTAGTTATCGCAATGAGTAATCGTATAATATTAGAGTACATATATTTTCATTTTAAACTTTGGAAGTAAATATATTGTTACAGTTATTTTTTACGGTTTGGAATAAATATTATTTTTTTTGTAATATAAAAAATAAGGCGTTATATTGCTTGTGCTGATTTTTTAATTTATAAATAATCATCCGTTTTTCATATATTATTTATTTCTAAAATATAATAAAAATACTTTATAAAGTTTCATAGTGCCTTCATATTATTTATTGAATATGTAATAAGAATAAACTTAGTGGCAAATTGTGTATATAAGCTCCGAGCAGTGCCACCCTTGGAGTCAATATTTGCGGATTCTCGCATGGAGATTCATATTATTTATCTTTAGCGTATTTATCACAATTCTTAAAAAAATTCGCTGTTTTTACTTTTGTTGCCGTTTCACGGATAATCTTAATGTTTACCCGATGGAATACTTCATATTTATCTCAAAAATACCTCTTTTTATTTCTAAAGTAAGAATAGTTTTATAATATCTCAAACTATGAAATAAAATCTGTTTCTTATTGTTCCTGTCTTCTTCTTCTTAGGGCCTCTCCAACTAGCAAAGGTTGACAGTCAGCTCCGAATATTTTTCTCTAGCGAGACTAAAAATTAGTTCAGCACTCGCTATCCCGGTCCACTCTCGGATGTTTCTAAACCACGACATTTTCTTTCCTTTTTCCGGCAACTTTTCCCATCATTATGCAACTGCAGGAGCTCATATCTAGGATTGCCTAAACAGGTGTCCTAGATAAGTAATTTCCTCTTTGGTTTTGTTTGGTTTTTAAACGCTTGCTTTTCTGATTAACTCGTCGTAAAACTTCCTTGTTCGTAACTTTTTGTATCCACGAGATGGACATGCGCCAATAAAGCCACATTTCGAATGTTCTATAAGTTTTATTCCTTGTTTCTGTATAAATTTTTCATTATTTACTCATACGAACTGGCATACATTCCAAATTCTGGGTGTCTCTACATTCCACCTTGAACAAACGTAATGGGTTAATGTTCTTCCTTCCAGCAATGGGGAGACCCGTGGCTGGCGAACATATATGAACTGTTAAGAAAACCAATCATTTGATGATAAAGTATGTAGTCTATTTTATAAATGGCGCGGGCGCAAAGTGTTCGCTTTATGAGCCAAGGGCCTTAGGATCGATTATCGCTATCAAGATAAATATTGTGTGGCCTATAAGTACTTCTTTTCCTTTTGACAAGCAGTATAAAATTGCTTTCATCCATCCATAACCTAGTTGCGTAGCAATTTGTCGCTGTAGTTAACTTCCATTACCTCTATCTAAGCTAACTCGTTGAATTCCCTATATGTCTTCTTCACTGTCTTTAAAACATTTTTACCCCACGGAAATGAAAAAAAATCAAAGTTATCGTAATAATGTTCTAGATCGCTTCTTTATTATTAAAAATTACATATGAAAACATCGTCTTTTATTAAGAAAGTAAAAATTAAGACAATATATGTATGTACATAGTCATGAAGACGTGTTGAGGCTTCGAGTTGTTGTTAAAATAAATCCAGATTCACTTGCAAACTTTCGATTTATTACTTGTACATAGAATTAATAACACGGACACGTTAAATTGTATAAAGCATTGGTATAAATTGTAAACAATAGTTATATTGAAATTGCGCGGAACAAATATGATGCGTGTCGTCGCTATTCGAGCGGACGGAGAAGTGGACGAGGCACTGGGTGTACAATGTTGGCACACTAAAAACAATGTGGTGTGTACAGACGCCACAGTCATATTATCCACATATATATGTATTATTAAGTATAAAAGTTTTATAAACAACAGCATCTTTACCCCGTTTAAAAATGTCCCAGTAAATTTTGATTAAAGAAAACAGAAAATAATGGTTGGGATCTGGGAAGTAAACTTCCTTTCCTTCCTCCATTATCCCCTACCTAATTTTCTTCTTCCCTTTCCAATATTCACTACTTTGTTGCACATGACATGAACGGTGTAGATTATTTACTATCAGGTTACTCGCTATATCAAATCCATATAACTATAATACAAATAAAAAAAAAAACAAATCGAACTCATCTGAAATATCTTATTCTGTTGCGATAATTTATGCTTAGCTTTGATTTTGGGATGGGATAACCATTAAAGCACTGTTTATTGGTGAGCATAATGCAACGCGTGCAAGGAAGGATAAGAGTATGATAAGCTATAGTTGGGTCTCCTTATATCCCACATTTAGACAAGTCAGTGAATAATGTGATACAATACCTACGCTAGCTTTCTACGAAATGTAATTCGAACGCAGGACGTCTGTTGCTGTCATAACTATAATATTAATGTGACAAGCATGGAAGACCTTGTTGACTATTATTTAAATCTTTTCCTATATAACATATCTAACGTATTCCTGAACTCAATGTAAAGTATACGATAACGATATTCATAACATTTAAAATAAATAGAAATTTAAATTTTTTACGGAATTTTAATACTAAAATTAAGAAGCAGGTATTTTCTATTTATTTTATTTCATCCTTTTTTAAGAGTTATCGCTCCTCTATCAGCTCCACAAGCTTTATTTTAAAGTCATTTCAATTTAAGGAAGTATTTATAAAATTTGTAAAAATAAGTACATACTATATATCATTCCTTACAAAGTGTCTTCCGTTAAAAACGATTTTTCCACTTTTCATATTAGGTAGATGGGAAAACAAACAAATAAAGAAAATGTCAAGAAGTTTTCTTGTTTTCAAATAGAGCAACTAAGCATACCTTAAGAAAAGGCATCTTTTCAAAATTGCGGACACATTCGTGTTTTATTCCTATATATAGTGTATTATATAGTACCTAACTGACTCAGTGCTATTACTTTCGGAGTCAATGGTCGCGGGTTACATTCCCGAATCAATATAAACGTGTATTTATTTATTTACAACAAATAAGACATGAAACTGGATAGAGCATTGCTGGTCTTTCTGGGCTGGCCTGTGCTGAGACATACTGATAAGATCATTTTTCGTATTCGGCTATACATATATAGGTATACATAATTAAATAAATACAGAAAAACTGAGTCAGAATGATACGCTGCTATGCTTTTGATGAGCGTGGTGTGATAATGTCTGTTCCTCCAGAAATAGGAAGACCTGTGTCCAGCAGTGGGATATATGGGATATGAAAAAGTAAGGGTATTATTATATTTATGAAATTTGAATATTTATTATTTTTCTGTAGGAACTATTACAATCTCGCTTACGTAGACTATCATACTCGGCACCATCTATTAAACGAATTAGAAACCCTTCATGATTATGTAACCCAAGCGCCGCCCAAAACGGATTGTCTTTTAATTCTTCGAACAGATGGGACACAGAAAATACCAGATATCCGGATGGATTATTTATGTTATAAACATATCAACTGGCCCGAATTCTTTCAGATGAAATATTAATGCTTTTCTTGTATGGCGCCGAACGTATTTTTTGGTCTATCAAATTTTGATAGAGCACAGTTTATGTTTTTAAGTCCTTACACAAAAATTTATATCGCCATTTTGTCCTTCTTGCAGTTAATCTGTTCAGTAATTTTCTTTGACTGCATTTATTGACTGCTTAAACTGCTTCTCGAGACCCACATCTATATCCACATCTATATATTCTATCTATATATTTTTAGAGTTAAACACTGACACACATATTTATATTTTTAGAGTTGTCATAGTCACGTAGATACATTGTCTACTTATTTTTACATGCTCAAGGATAAAATGTGATTTAAGTTATGTAATGTAATTTTTCAAAATTGATTAAAATCAGCCCATGTAATTAAATAAACAACTAGACACGTTGCTTTCAGTAATTTTAAGGGAATAGGTATTTATTAATAATTATGACGACCATTGGAGCAGACGAGTGCTAGAGTGGAGACCGCGTCTCGGAAAACGTAGTGTGGGACGACCCCGGCTAGATGGTGCGACGATCTGCGCAGGGTGGCTAGCAGAAACTGGATGCGTGAAGCCGAAGATCAGATTAGGTGGTACTTCTCGGGGGAGGCCTATGTCCAGCAGTGGACTGTCGCAGGCTGTTGATTGATTGATTGAATAATCATAACCAATCGGTTCAGTAGCGGTGCTGCCGCCAACGAAGTCAATAGTCGTGGGTTCGTTCTTGTATCTTTTAAGATTTCTGAAAAAATTATATCCGATCAATCAAAAACAGTCAGTTTTAACGCTGTATTAAATTTTCTATTGATTGTAGAGCTGTGAAATTCAGACCATTCGACGAAGTATTTTTTTGATCCCGAATATGGAATAATTTTTTTTAATTTGTTATTTACAGTGTTTTCGCTTTTTTGCGTCGATATAGTTATCGATTTCGAAGAATAAAATTTTTAAACATAGTTATAACTACATTTAACGCTTCGAATAGTTAAGACTGAGGCCACAGTTATATTTCATAAACATTATTAAGTCGCAGATGCATAAGTTACGTACTTAATCGAAACTTTAAACAAACTTTGTTGTTCGATTAGGCACCTGATTTGCCAACCTAAGTACATCGTACACCTGTGTCCGCGGTGAATAAAGTCACAATACAATGTCAACTAAAACACAACTTCGAACATAAGAAAACAAATAACGACTTTAGTCAGCAATTTATAACAGTTGTAATATTTATTTATTTATTTATTGTACAAATTGTGATAAATAGGCGGACTTAATACCGAAAGGCGTTCTCTACCAGTCAACCTTTGCATTAATGTGTAAAATATTATGGGATAAATATATGTAGGGCCTGCAAATAGTTGAGTTTTGAATTTGACATACTAAATTCATAAATTTTTTGTATAAAATATATATTGCATACAATTTATAAAGGTCAGCGAATATCTTTGCCTGGATGTCTGTCTGGTAGTTATGGTATATATACGGGTACGCGACCCTGACTTCCCGAGCTACTACCGTATGACTCCTTGTCTTCCGTTTCGATAGTATCGTATCCCTATCTAAATCCATCTTTCCTTTCCTCTGCCCTTTCCCCTCTTCTCTATTCTTTTTCTTTCCTCTTTGCTAATCTACGGTCTGCTGTGCTAAAGGATGCGTAGCATGCGGGGCTCTGCTGGGGCCGACCTCCATCCTCGCTTGCGGCTCGTGGGATTCTGTCGTCCTGATTCCCACGAGGGCGATAAACGACTACCTGAGAGCCGTTTCGCTACAATGAATGTGAGAGGAAGGATGGATGAAAAGGTGGATGTCTGTAGAGGAAACAAGGGAGATGTGCCGAGATCGTAGCGGATGGAGATCTGTGGTCTCTGCCTACCCCTACAGGAAATAGGCATGACAATATGTATGTGTGTAAAATTTAAATTTTTTCTGCTTCACATTTTTAGTCATTATTTATTTTGTAAAACGAGTCTTTCCGGTGAATGTCAGTCGACGTGAAATTTTCAGGACAATAAACTGACCGGTTTTAAATGAAATATTATTCAATTGTAAAAAATAAAATTGCTTTACTTGTACCGACGCGTCAAATATAAATTTTGTGCCCTATATCAAATGCGTGTTTACCTCTAGATTTCATTTCTCTAAAAATTTTTTTATATTATTTCTATTTCTGTTTTTCTGGATAACCTAGGCAACAACCAAACCTACGGAAATTTAACTTGAAGACAAATGTCTTCTTATTATTTTCTATGTGTATATAATGGCCTTTACAACTCTTTTAAAAATAGTTATAGATTAATTTTAACAAAAATCAATAAGAACGCTTTTACGAAAAAGGACGCGGGTGATCAAGGAAATAAATAACTCGTATAAAATAATAATCATGTTAACCACGTTGGTTCTTGCTAAAAACCAGCGCCAGGTGCTCCAATAGAACGCCTGGCAAGAACCATTTTATGACACCTAAAATTATTTTCTTTTTGTTTTGTTTATTTGTATGTATATTATAATATTATTAAGATTTTAATTTTAGCTATTGTAAAATAGGTGTCATGAATGAATTCCGATCCCGGGATCTTTAGGGGGCTTCTTCAAATAAAATTCTCCAAAACGATATTAATTTATTCTTGCATTTCATTGTTTATTTATATATTAATTATACTTTAATTACACTTTATCAATTTACATGCTATATTTTAATATATATAATTTCAATTACTTATGCCGAACGGGTGAAATGTCTATCCAAAAAACGTCAGTCGAACTAATAATACTTTTGTTTTAATAGAAAATAATTTATTTCTTTTTCATTTTAAATTTGAAAATTAAGAATGTAAAAAAGTAATAAAATATAAAGGATTTTAATCCATTAGTGATACATTTATGAATGTATCACTACAGTACCTATATAATCTACTAAGGATGAAGATGGAAGAAATTTTAGCTAGTGTAATTTTTTTCCTGTGGTGCACCCGTTTCGTTTACTTTGAGCAAACGTTTCCATATGATGCTCAAGTTATAATTCCTTTGCTCGCTAAAATGAAATATCAATAAACCCGAGCGCATTCGATACGTTGGAAAATATCAAAATGTTCAAAATGGATGAAGTTCTAATTCTTAGGCTTTGATCACATATTTGCAAATATTTTCTATAAACTAACATTTTTGGTCTTTAAAACTTATCTTTTTTGAGATCTTTACATTTTAATCAATAGGTCTTTTGTAGAATGTTCGTTGACGAAAATTGCTTCCATCTAGGGACCCCATTGAAATGACAGATAACATATTATATTTAATCGCAGGGTAGAGGCTAAAAGCGACCCAAGGGTAAGGGTGACATCGGCTTGAAATGTTATCGAGGATTAAAGGATTCTGTATAGTATTGCTATTAAGTGATATTTATTATTACTAGATTATGTTAACATAGGTTACTATAAAAGAAATATTTTTTTCTAACGTACATTTTTTATATTCATCTTCTTAATTGAAGTCTCAATAGCTTCTTTCGAACTTACGGTCTGAAATCGGACATTCATATCTTCCATTGGACTTCGATTGAACGACAAATGACGTGTTTGATGTGAACCATTGCCTATACCATGAACAAGTAATATTAGTAATATTAATTTTAAATTGTATGAATATATGTAGGCCCTGTACGCAGCAGCTTCTTCTGCTTACCTTTGAGTGAAAAATGCTAAGGTGTATCCTTGGTCCTGTGTTGTAAAATAAGCGATGGCGTACACTTTACAACCACGAGCAGTACAATAAGGCGAATGTCATCAAAAGTATTAAAATTAGATGCTTTCGTTGGGCTGAACACGTTGTACGGATGGACTAGAGTACCCAAACGCCTATTAGGTCGATGAGTCGAGGACGGTGTAAAGACGAAAAAACCACACTAAGATCATCATCATCATCATCAAGGCATTACAGCCGCGGATGGGCTTTAGCCTAGTCTAGTAAATTTTTCAAGTCCAGCCCGTTTTAAAAATAAAAAATAATTTTTACATTAAAGACGTGCATATATAATGCACATATTTAATGAAAAAAATAATCATTAAAATTCGTTTTTATATCTACACAATATTTAACCCATTAACCCAAAGGTTGATTGGTAGAGAATGCCTTTCGGTAATAAGTCGGCCTATATAGCACAATTTGTACAATAAATAAATAAATATTACAACTGTTATAAATTGCTGACTAAAGTCGTTATTTGTTTTCTTATGTTCGAAGTTGTATTTTAGTTGACATTGTATTGTGACTTTATTCACCGCGGACACAGGTGTACGATGTACTTAGGTTGGCAAATCAGGTGCCTACTCGAACAACAAAGTTTGTTTAAAGTTTCGATTAAGTACGTAACTTATGCATCTTTGACTTAATAATGTTTATGAAATATAACTGTGGCCTCAGTCTTAACTTATTCGAAGCGTTAAATGTAGTTATAAATATTTTTAAAATTTTAATTGTTCGAAATCGATACATATATCGACGCAAAAAAGCTAGTATAAATGACAAATTTAAAACGTGTTGGAAGCCAGGATTGGAAAAAAATACTTCGTCAAATGGTCTGAGTTTCACAGTTTGACGATCAATAAAAAATTTCATACAGCTTTGAAACTGACAGCGTTTTCGATTGATCAGACATAATTTTTCAGAAATCTTAAAATATTTTTTGGCTCTGGTGTTCATACATACATACATCGTATCATTACGCCCATTTCTCATAGGGGAGGCAAAGACACAGATCTCCATCTGCTACGATCTCGGCACACTTTCTTTGCTTCATTCACACTATCACTCTCTCCATACAAGCTCACCGATTATGAGCAAGCCCTGGTGGAAAGCATACAATGCTGCCCATAGACATCTGCATTACGAAAAGTATTGGACAAACGTTTTTAGATTATTAAACATTTGCTTATTACCTTTTTTTATTAATGGAGTCAGGCGTTACTTTGCGGAAATCCATCACTATGTGGACAGTCAAAAGTTCGTCTAAAGTCTACCAAAGACAACCGAAAAGTCAGTTTTCGGTTGTCTTCCGTAGAGTCTACTTTACCTGAAGATGTCTTGTGTTGGGGCGAAACACGTGTCGTTTACAAGGTGGACAAGTGGTAGTGTGTTTGGTATTGTGTATAGTGGTTGGTGGGTGGAGAGTTGATGGCCGATTTTCGGTATCTCTCTTCATCCGGCAGGAAAACACACATTATTAATTTTCTGTTATTGTTTTGCTTGTTGCGGATCTTAGCTAAATGAAACTTTTGACTGTCCACATGCTTTTTTTTGATAGCGCGGTCTTAGCCTGCCAAGTTAGTATATCCCAATTATATGTTATTTGCTTAGGAAACGGATGATTTGGTTAAATACCCAAGGGGGTAGTCATAATTTGAATTAAGCATTAGCATGGTTAATAGAATCGTCACCCTACCGAAGGATTTATTGACCCGTAGGAGTTTACCAATAACTCGGCTGCGTGTATACGAGGCGGGCTGCGTCTCAAGCGGTCAATTGATTAAACGAAGCAATTAAGCAATCAGTCCTCAATGGCGGCGGTCGATTGTCGCAAATGAATACCGCTCCGACCTCAGCGCACACGCTCGTTAGCGCCAAATTCACAATATTGCAACGGTCAAAGCGATAACACGAGCTTTCTATACATTTATACAATAGATCATTACGTAGATAAAAAAAATTATAGTAATTTTAAAATAGTAGATGACCGACTGGCTCAGTTGCCCTCCGCCCGCGGAGTCTATGGTCGCGGGTTCGATCCCCGCATCGGAATAAAATATATGTATGGATTTATAAATATTGATTAATGGAGTCAGGCGTTACTTTGCGAAAATCCATCACTATGTGGACAGTCAAAAGTTTTACTTAGCTTAGATCCGCGATAAGCAAACAATAACAGAAAATTAATAATGTATGTTTTCCTGCTAAATGTATTGGATTTATTTGGAACTTAAACCAAAAACTTACCGAAAAACGGCCATCAACTCTCCACCCACCAATTAAAGTTGTCTTCCGTAGAGTCTACTATACCTGAAGATGCCTCGTGTTGGGGCGAAACACGTGTCGTTTACAAGGTGGAAAATTGGTAGTGTGTGTTTAGTGGTTGGGTGAATGTGGCGGCTTGGGTGAATGAAGGAGTTCACGTACGAGTGGCCGTTTCTCTAAAGTACGTGAGCGGCGTGTAACAGAAGAAAAGGTTTTCCCAAAGACGCGCCACCCAGCCAAATTCATCAACTAATCCGCGTTTCCCAATTCACACGCCAAGCATGGGGATTACGGTAAAACTCCTCAATTTTGAATGTAGTCAATATCTAGCAGAGGGCAATTATATCTGTAATGATGATGACGTCAAAGAAATAACAAATTTGAAATTAGATCATCATTCTTTTAAATATTATTATTAAATCATGTCCTCCCCATTTTTGAATGAATTGTACCCAACACGCTTGTAAAGAGCCACCCAGGCAGCCTGCGGCAGTCCTCTGCTCAACATAGGCCTACCCCAAGAAGCGCAATCTAGCGCGATATTCAACTTCACGCATCCAGTTACTGCCAGCCGCCCTGCGCAGATCGTCGCACTATCTAGCCGCGGGCGTCCCACACTACGTTAGTGGAGACGCGTTCTTCACTCTAGCACTTGTCTGCTCCAACCATTGTCGGATCTCCGACAAACGTATTTATGCATTACAAGGACTTAATTTTAATATTGTTTGTGAGTCCTTACTCACCTGCTACTTACAATATAAGTTAAATAGTTGTTTAGTATTCACTTACAGTAGCTTATGGTCGTTCGATGTGATATTGGATTTTGAGAGCAATATTGGAATATTTAATTCTAACTTAAATTGAATCGCAATTTTCAAGCGAGGTTCTATTTCGAATAAATAGCACCTGCTTGTGTAACGAATACCATACGAAAACTCGGTTAAATTATATAATAAATGCAACTGTTGCAAGCAATTTTATTTTTAATAGTTCGCGCTCAGATTTTTAATAGCTGGTTAACTTAAAAACTGGTTAATTAATAATAACGGTTGCGTTTTTTTGATCAGATGTCTCAAAATTTCTACAGCAACAGTATTATGTCAGTACCTACAAGATGACACAAAGTCATTGAACAAAATGGTACATAAAACTATAATGGTACATAAAATATAATGTAAATAAATACTACATATTATTATAAGCAATTATATGAAATTTTTCTTTAAATCTCTTAAAATTCTTATTAATAAGAAATATAAAAATAAATTTTACATAAAATAAATACCGCTATATATTTGCTATAGTTTGAAAATTGTGTTTTTTAAATTCAGCTATACCGAGTAAACGCTTAAATGCCCTGCCTTTAATCACCCAAACATATGGCAATCGTGACTGCGAACAGGATCGGTTCAAATTAATCTAAATTTGAACTGCATTTATTGGCGGGAGTGCTCGCGACACTGTCCCAAATGGTTGCGACGTCCGGCCTGATCAAAGCGATGGGGAGCAAGGCGACACAAGCTGAGCTTTATTGCACGCTGTTTGGCATCGGTACGCGCTTTATTGCATCGAATAATTGACTCCGGTTAGTCTAAACTGGGCACCGCAGTTTACTAAATCTATCCCGCCACCATCGTTACGCAAATATTGGGGGTGATAAATTTAAATTGGGATATTAAGATGACGATTTTAATGGCAGTTTTTAAGAAAGGCCAGGTCAAGAGTACCCTTAACCGGCGGGCTTGCATGAGGAGTGTGGAGGAAGCAAGGGAAGTATGCCGAGATCGTAGCAGATGGAGATCTGTTGTCTCTGCCTATCCCGACTAGAGACAGGCGTGACGATATGTATGTATGTATCTTAATGGCTCAGTAAAGAAGTTACCTCTTCGTTATTAAGTTCTGAGTCTGTGGTCGCGAGTTTCCCGAATCGGAATAAATATGTCCGCAAATCTGCCTTGACCGAGTGTGGTGGATTAATTTCCATATCTACCAATTTATTTCTTTCTATTTTAAAATTACGAATGTAAAATAGGTAAAACGGTTATACTATATTTAATTAAAAAGTTGTAATGCATTATTGATACATTTATCAATATATCACTACATGTCATAAACAATTCTGTAAATAAGAATTCGAAATCGAGAAAATAAAAAGCTACACAGTAATTCGACTATATTAAAAAGTTAGAATTAGAGAATAGTTTTTCAATGTTTTTATGACTATTTGCTCCTAACTAGCTGGCGCTTCGAACCGCGGTAGCCACATGCCGGCAAGCTACTAAAATGTACAACGCTAACAAAAAATAATTACTGCAACAAATATTCCACCGCGCTTTCAACTCGTTTATAAGACTTATTTCGTAAGCTCAAGTCATTCGTAATTAAAATTTAAAAAAAATACACACAGTATCGTTTGCATTAGTCAGAGATCATTTTTCATGGAAAAGGGAACGAGCAAGTGAGTCACCAATTATATATATGGCACCGCCCATGGATATGGCATTATAAATGTATGTAACTTTATGTTAAGGACGTGAATAATGGGACGGGAAAATTAAACGGGAAGGAAAATAATAAGTAATAGGAGAGTTATGAGTATATTGAAGAAAGGGTTAAAGAGTTGGACCTCTGGACACCTGAAATCATCGTACGAAACATGGTGGTAATACAGAGAAAAACATTACTAATTAATGCCTATATTTTATTAGGATATGGTAGGTTCTTAGTTTTATGTTATTTGAGAATGATAGAACTACTATTTTTATCAAGTGAATTTAACTAATATGGATTTGGCACACTCTTAAAGAAAGGTAATATAGAAAAATTAAGTACCTATTTTGAAGTGATGGAGCCACTTTGCAGACAAATACTTTGTCAAGAATGGCATATTATTTGTCTATAGCATGAATGGGCCCGATCACCCGAGGATGTACTTAAAGCTTAGCTACCGCGTTTCGTTCAGTGAGTGGTTGAGTTCCGGAGGCCAAACCCCCCTCCCCCTCCTCCCTTCCATAATGACACTTTCCTTAAAGGCCGGCAACGCTTTTGCACTGCCTATGGCACTGCAGATGTTTATGGGCGACGTTTTTGCATTCCATCAGGCGGCACGCCTGCTCGTTTGCTTTCTTATCCCATAAAAAATCTAGCGGAAATGTCTAGAAAACTGCCTTTTACTAAGGTCCCAAGATGCACCTAAGAAAGTTAATTGAATGAGAGAACACAACACATTTTGCGATTAGCTAATCTTAACTTATAGCTACAATCAATCAATTCTATTGGTTCCCATCGAAAGATCAACCATCAGTCAAAATTCTGTTATCTACAGATTAAAAAGCAAAAGCAATATCAGCAAAAGCATATGTATATCTGTTATATACAGATTTAAAAGCAAAAGCATAAGTAGAATAGCTATATACAGATTAAAAAGCAAAAGTATAAGTAGAATAAAAGTTTGGTTAAAGGGTTATATTATATTACTTATATATACCACCTGACACTTCGATGGATATTAATGAGAATTCTGTCTCATAAAAATTATTTCCGGAAATTTTGATGTTTACTTTTACTTTATAAAGGAGTAATTTATGTAAAGTTTTTCCTCGGTTCCAATTCTATCAGTTGCGAAAGATCAACTATTATAAATCGAACATTCAAACAAGTTATGTTATTGGAGAGTTAATAATTTTATGCATGAAAACATTTTAGTTAGCCAACTATAGCAACAACAATGTTGGGCGAGTTGTTCTTAGAAGTTGTTAAGAGTTAAAAAGACTCGGTTTGTGGCGAGGGTTGGAAATTATCGAAAGAGGGAAGTGACGCGGGAGGTACGGTCTCTCCTTCCGTTAGTCGCCTGTTTGAATTCATTGCGCGGGGGAGCAGCCGAAAATAACATAACGCTTGTAATAACATTTGTCCTAATATATTACTGCTGTGATGCTGGCAGGGCCGGATTTATATACCACCGTGCGAACTGTCTCTTAAGTATTTATTTATATTAATGAATTCTGTCAGTGGCGAGTTTATTTTTCATTAAGATGAATTTGATTGACCTTTTGTAAGTACGATATTTTATAAGATTAAAAAAGAAATTAATTCATCACAGTTTTCAAGATGTCGTGCTATAAATTTGTTATTATCAGTTTTAGCCCTCCGTTCCCAGAAACAAAATAATACTTCACTAAAAGACTAAAATAAAGTTAAAATGATAAATTCTTCCTAGAAATGTGTAATTCGAAATACAATTTTTTTTAAGAACTTACTAATGCTTGTATATTTCATATTACTATATATATATATATATATATATATATATATATATATATATATAGTGATGCCAAGGGTGCAGGTAAGATAAGAATTATTATGTTATATATATATATATATATATATATATATATATATATATATATATATATATATATACATTTCTTGATAATCATCCTAACTAAGCTAATAGTAGGTACTTGTTACTAAGAATTCAAATATAATTCAAATCAATAATCCAGCAGGAGATACTAAGTCATGATCTCAGATCGTAAGTCACCTAAAGCTAATTAAGCTAATGCTGCTTATTTATGAATAAATAATTTCGTATAAAAATGTCCACTTCTTAACTTAACCAATACATTAAAGGAAGTTACTGCTTGGGAGGTAAATTAATTTTGATAAGATCGTTTCCCATTTTTTGTCTGTGCCCATTTTCTTCATCTTTCGTTTAGAATTGCATTTATTTTTTGGTTAAAAAAGTAATCGTTTATTTATGTATTTATTTTTTCTTCACATGAAATGTTCTACCTTTTCATTAAAATTACATAAAAAATAATTTAACCCTTCGCGTTATTTTAGCCTAGAAAACAAGCTTAGAAAAATGCAGTTATTTTATTTCTTAAAACGTACATCATCTTTAAACAATCTGTGATTTTTGTTATATAACAAGTGCATTAGATATTTTATACAACAAAGTTCTCACGGTTTTTACCAATAGGAAGCAATTAATAAATAAAAAACATAGACACATCAGTATAACATAAGATATAAAAATGAACTATTGCGTTATTTCCTTCACACACAGAACTTTGCTTTTGGATTCGACTTGTTCTAAATTTTGTCTTAATTACCATATCGGGCAGGTGAGTTTTCGAGTTGAAATAATTTTGTCTTGCATAACTTATTGTTAGGGGTTGTTTATTTTTAGACTTTATATGTTTATAGAATCAGTCATTTGACTTCCTTAGTTTGAACTTGAGTTAGTTGAGTTTTGAGACCGGTAATCATAATTTTCTTTAATAATTAAAAAAATTGTTTTCGTATCATTTGTAATGTTAATTCTGATTCCTGCGATCGATTGACCAGTGGCTACCGCCTATAGAATCAATGGTCGCGGTTTTGACCTCACACCTTTTGACAGGGGAGCATCCCACACTATGTTTGCCGAGTCACGCTCTCCACTCCAGCACTCGTCTATTCCAATGATTGTCGGTTCTCCGACAAACGTGTCCAGCCCATTGCCACTTCAGTCAGTTCAGCTATGTCGGTGACTCTGGTTCTCCAGCGAATTTCTTCATTTTGAATTCTATCCACCAGGAAACTCCGAGCAACTCATTCGTGAATGATTACCTTACACGTACGATTATCTGATTAGTGTCCGTTCTCCCAAAAATAGGAACGTATGTGCCCAGCAAACAGTTAAATTGAACGATAAAAGGAAGTGAGATCTTGAGATACACGGCACAAATAAAAGTAATAAAAACTAAACTAAAACACTAAACTGCACTTTATCTCTAAAAGTTGCCAGTCACATAAAAAATACTAACTGTTTTGTTTAGATAGTACGGCAGAAAAACTCATATTCATTTAACTCTTAACGTACAATATTTTACCGAAAGCAAGTATTTACATTGTTGTCTTCTGTTCAAAATTCCCAAGAGAAAACACTTTATATAGGTGCCGTGAGTGCCAACCAATTTCGTTTTTAGGTCACGTCTTACGCCTCTTTAATTGCTGTTTCAGTTATATTTTGTCAGCTACTATAATATTTGGAAATCTTGCTCTCTACGACGCAGTGTTGAAATACTTATTACAATAGCAACTTATGATACAGACAACTGTTTTATGTATCAATTAATTTTATTTTCGGACAAAACATTTCGGGTTAATAAAATCAAATATTACTTTATGGATGTATTATGTTATATTTTGTTGTGTATTTTTCTAAACATATACAAGCGTCGTTTTTACTTCAACTTGTTACTGTGCCGTCTACTGTACAAAAGATTTGGAAACATATTATCACTATATATCTATGTCGTACCAGTAAAATTAATATATCTGAAATTAGTCAGTAATATTGTGATCCATTTATAGAAATACGTTTTATTGTTTTATTATTAGTAAATTTATCTTCTTCCAAGAGTGCCTCTCCGAGGTTGGCAGCCAATTCAGCAAAACTCCTCTTTCTTCGTGAGGTGCAGCAGTTTTATTCAATCAGTCTGTTCGTGTCTCAATTTTTATTAAAAATTTGTTTTTATTTGCCTGTGTAATTCAATGCAATTTAAATTATAAGTTTTTTTTCTATCAAAACAAATTAATATTAAATCTATGTAAGTTTTAATAATTCGACGAATAAGATTACATAAGTCAAACGAAAAAGACATATAATTGTTAGTGACGTCACTTGTCTCACCGATATAACATGCCGCCATCTTGTAATCGTGTATAATGTTAATGTTCATAAAAATTATAAAATGAAACCAAACATCATTTTTGTGTGACGCCATATTTATTATGAAGGAAAGTTAATTATGATTTTCATCAAGCGCATCGGCAGAATTTAACAGCATTACATTTTGTATTATCAGTTAAATCTGTTAACTGGTTGTGGCCTTGTTGGATTCATTAATGTAATATTTGATTCTGAATATTGATCGCTTAATCGTTGTAAATTTACGATAGTAACGTATGTATGTACACCGACATCCACATCCGCTATTAAATAGTCTATAAATTAACCTGAACCGATATCGTCATGAAACAAAAGCTAATCTAGTTGCAGGCATATATTTAATGCAGGCTATAAAATTTATCGATATAATAAATTCATAATAAATAAATTTGGGTGTATTATTTTATGCGTATACAAATGGCGACGTTTGGTGAAAATATTTAAAATAACGTTATATTTTTAATTATATGACGGTCTTTTTCCTTGACTTCATTAGTGAAGAGAATTTAAAAGAAGAAAACAATCATTTAATACAAAAAAATATAATGTAAAAGAAAAACAGAAATATAATAATTAATAAATGCGTGATCTTTTCCTAAAAATTTCGTCAAAATATATTCAGCTCTTTTTACGACAGACAGAAAAACCAAATATAAAGAACATCGTTTTCAGTTAGAAAAATACTGAGAGTAATAGTGGTATGAATGAAAATTGGGATGAATGAACTTCTAAATCATGGCTATTAGGATAATAACGAAGTTAAAGAAAATGTGACAAAGAAACAACGCTTAAACGACTCATTTATGGGATAGGAAGGCAAATAAGAAAGCGTATCCTGATGGAAAGTAATGTATAGCGCCAGAAAAATAAAGAAAAAAGAAGCAAATGGGTCACCTGAATGTAAGTAGTTGCCTCCGCACACGGACATCTGCAATGCTATGGGCACTGCATTGTCTACCTAATAACCCTATGGTGGATGGGAGGAGATAAAGGATTAAATGGGGGGACGGTGGAAGTAATGGGAGTATTAATGGAAGGACGAGAAGGAACTAAAGTAAGGGGAAAGGAGTCGGGCCTTTTAAAAGAACTTTAGTAACATCAATGCCATTGATTTTTTTTTAATTTCATTTTTTAATTTGTATAAGTAACGGAATTGTCAAAGTAACGAAAGCAAATTATAATTAATAGATAGAAAAAAGGAAATGTAGCTTTAAATTTATTTATCAAAAAAGTATAGCAATCTTTTTTATATTACTAAAATTCTTGTTAACCATTCTAAATTAAGCTAATAATGCTTGTGCTAGGAAATTATTTACATCATTATAAATAGTAAAGAAAGAAAACAATTTTTAACAAAGCTGAATTATAATTAAACTATAAAGCTGTCAGTAAGAGTTGGCCGCATGTATTACTGATTCTAACAACACTATTACAACGGTCAATAATGTCAACTTCGTTAAAGTCTTGACACGAATGATGTAGCGCCGTACGTTAATTATAATTTATTGATCTCTATTAATATATCATGAACAATTCAATATATGAATATTGTTTTAGCCTTCCGTGTTAGGAAACTGAAGGGGCAATGGACTGATGATAGGAGAACTAACAAACTACTGGAGTAGGCTCGTGCTGGAGTAGAGATTGTATCTAATCAAATGTAGAGTAGGATGCCCCCGCCTAGATAGCGATTTATCCATAGCGACTGACAGAAACTCGATGAAGTGACGTGAAGGTCGGGCTTGGTGGCCTATCACTTTTGCAGTAAATTTACGATACAGGAATTTAAATTATTTCACTTCACGCCTTTTTTTACTTCACGGAAGGGGAGGGAGGGGAGTGGGAAGAGGAGGCAGGGGTTGGGCCTCCGGAAGCCGTACGAAGCGCGATAGTTAAGCTACCACTCAGACGCCGGTTTTCTGCAAGAGTGTGGTACTTCCCCGGCCGAGCCGGCCTATTCATGCTACAGACAAATACGCCATTCCTGACAAAGTATTCGTGTGCATCGTGGCTCTCTCTATCACTAGCAAAACGTATATGTCTTAGTTGGACTACATATATTGTACAATACGCCACAGAAATAAACAACTAATAATAAATATGAGATAATGAAAACAAAACAGAAACACAACGCAACTCATGTAAGTTGGCAGGAGAATTGTTGAATTGAAATGTGCATTGTTTGTAGGTTGGAAACTGAGAGTTTGTTTACAAGCTTAGTGCTGATTGTGATCTAAAGTATAAGAATATACTATTGATGTTCTTGTATCACTTGATAAAGTGGGCAGTCAACACGGATGCAGTGTTTACGTTAACAAACCGCGACGTTAAGCCACCTCTTGTTATTATTATTTATTTTTGTACGCGCCCGCTCGCTACGAACACTTTTTTTTTGTTCGACCACCCGAATTCAACCAAAAGGATTTTATCCCGTATGAAAGTTCTACTTTAACTGGATGCAAACATAAAATTATAATAGTCTACTTTAAATGGAACTCTGCGATTATATTTCCCTTTCATCCTTGCATTCCATAGTGGCGCATGGCGTGACGTTTGTTTCGATTGAAATTAATTACTAGTTCCATTCGTTATCGGCTGTAATTACGTTCTAAATAAGTACGACGGGTAATTTTTTTTCATTACATACTTGTATCTCAATTAATAATAGTAAAAATTATAACAGTCATGGCAATTGGATAATTAAATAAATATAGTTCAAATACACGTCGTGACTGATGGCGAAGCTTTTTTGAAAAAGAAATCCTTATAAATATGAAATATAGATCTGCTTAATATTGGCCTACCCAAAAATTTTTGTAGATCTGCTCGATATTGGCCTACCCCAAAATTTGGCGGGGTGTTGCTGTAATCTCCATGCTTGACGGGAATTGCACATTATTGTTTATATGGGTTTCTTTCATAATGGTAGACGCTGTTGTCCATATACTGGTAATTTGTCTCGTATAAATAAATGCCATAGAGATACAAATGGTATCCGTATTCTAATCCGGACATATACTTTAATTGATTGAAATATTTAGAATTAATAATTAAGATATGTATCTATCTATCTCTATATCTATATGTTATAATATCTTACATCTTTTCTTTACTTTTATATTCCTTTATATTAAATCTTATTTATAAGTATTACGTATATCAGATCGAATAATAAAATTCGAGATCGGATGTATTTTTTTTTCAGCCGTTAAAAATATTCTTTTTTTTCACAGGCCATATATGTGTGTACTTAAAAAAGATATGACTGTTCCAAGTTTCATATACACTGAAAGTTGTTGCATAAAGTCTAACGTGACAAACATCTTACGTAGAAGTTAGGTAAAATACTTGTAAACGTAGTTTCTCCCTGAGAATTCAGGCGATGACTTCCCACCTATTTAATTAAATCCTATATAGTATTACTATAGAGATATACTATAGAGTTGAAAAAGAATATCTCAGAGAGATAAGTTTTAATGTAACTGAGAGTTTTAATTTTTTAAAACAAGATCACGAGGCAGATCCACGTGATCTTGTAAATATGGAACGACGTGGGAATACCTGCGGTGTTCCCACGTTAACATGACGTTCAGGTGTTCGGAGAAGAGACGAGCGTATGTGTTCACAAAAGGCCGATAATGCATCTTCGACGGCTTCAGCGTCGCGGATGTCACCACATTTGCGAAAAAACGTATAATAAAAAAACAGTATTATTTTGTTATAATTTTAATCCAGAACTGAAATTTAGATTAAAAACAGGCTTTCATTACAAAGAACGGCGGCTCGACCGCGGTCTCAGCTAATGTTGCGCGGGGAGCTCTATCGTGGAAAGCACGTTAGCGTTTTAAAAGCTGATTTACGGCTACTGATAGAGGCTTCATTATTTTGGATTTTACAAAGGCCTGTTAGCTATCTTGAAAATGTGGGAAAATTTTCTCTCTGACTTAATAGCAAAAGGCTATTGAAAGGTATTTTATATATTATAAACTATTGAAAGGTACAGGTATAAACTATTGAAAGGTATTTTATATATAGTATATTATTAGAAAAATTAAGACTAACTATATAGTTAATTATATAGTGCAAACATATATACATATGTATAGTTCATAAATATCATAAGTTTAGGGAAAACAAACACGTCTTACTGTTAATTGGCCTAGGACTAAAAATGTTCAAAACATGTTTTTTAAAGTATCCATTTGCATTAACTTCACGTATAATAATAAAAATTTTGAAAATAAAATTATGAATAAAATATATAATCTATCACATCTATTACTATAAAGTCCATCACATCTGTGTAGTTGGTGTCATTATATACACACGAATTTTTTATTCTGCATCCCATATATGGATTATGAGAAAATATTATCAAAATGTCGGCCTTAATTATCCAAAACAGATTTTTATCTAACATCTCACGTTTGATGCCATTTTAAAGGATATTCTTAAGGCGTGTATCGAATACATACTTCATATTTATCTCAAAAATACCTTTTTTATACCTAAAGTAAGTATGATTTTATAAAAATATCTCAAACTATAAAAGAAAATCAGTATTTGTTGTTCCCGTAAGATTTATAGAAATAGAAATATAAAACCTTTATTTATGACACTTTTCTTACAGTAACTAAAATTAAAACTTATAATATACTAATAAACAAACAAATAGAAAGTAATTTTAATCTAATAAGTGTC
The DNA here is from genome assembly GCA_031353405.1 of Baronia brevicornis. NCBI lineage: Eukaryota > Metazoa > Arthropoda > Insecta > Lepidoptera > Papilionidae > Baronia > Baronia brevicornis. The sequence continues at coordinate 201,173 of JASFAT010000047.1, forward strand.
ATGAAATGGTTCTTGCTCATTTATTCATATGTACTTACGAATTTTGATAACGAGACAGATGAAATGTTAAAGAAACTTTAATTTTTTTAGTATTTTATGTAGTAAACTATATTTCGGTTAATTACATTTATAGATATCATCAACTTTTTGTGACAGTCAACTGCTGGACTACGGGCAGTGTACAACTAAGACACACCATCCAGCCCAACCAATAGTTTACATCCAAGTTATTTTATAGAAATATTAACGTATCACTTTTTAACCAAAGCAGATTGGTGGAGCTATTAGACTCTAAATTATATTTTATTTATTTCGCACCACCAGTCTGTGGAACAAGCTACCATCGGCTGTCATTCCGAACCGATACGACATTGGAACCTTCAAAAAACAAGCCTATACATGCTTAAAAGGCCGGCAACGCTTTCGCGACTCTTGCGGTGTCGCGGTTGTCTATGGGCGGCGTTGATTGCTTTCCATCAGGCGACACACTTGCTCGTTTGCCCTCCTGTCACATAAAAAAAAAATTATACCGATACGGGATACAAACCCACGACCACTGTCACCGAAAGCGGTAAACACCGCCACTGAGCCAATTAGGTCGTCTATTATCAAACTTCATTAGTTCATGCTAATACTTAGTAAAGCACAAACAGTGACGGTTAGGTCTAACCCAATTTGAGTTCAATCTAGACTTGTATTGAGTGGCAATATCGCAATCTAACTTTCCATCGACGGCGATATTATCCATTGGTCTACATGGGTCGGCCCTCGTACGAACAGCTGTCTACGTTATGCATGCGAAAGTGGTCTCTATTACATTAAAATGACTAAATGTTAAGGAAGAAAATTATGTAACTGTATTGACAGATGGAACGCGTCACCTGACGTGCTTTGGTGAGACGAGAAAGATAAATTATTGAGCACATTGGGTGTTATATTATCTCGAAACTATAAATACAGTTGAAAAAAATAAATGTATGTTTTTGACATAAACAATTTCTAATCTATATACAGGTGTCCCAGAACTCAACGTCAAGACGAAACGGGGTGACAGGATTGATTGTAACCATCATGAGAAAAATCAGAAAAAAAATCTATCTGAAGATCTTAATATTAAGAATCTTCCAAGAGCTTGTGCGAATAAAAAACATTTTAACTGAGTAAAATGGGTTAGCGAAAATTGGGTTACTTGAGGTTTTTATTTTTTTTCCTCGTTTTTTTTTAGTATGAAACTAACAAGTATTGTACTATTTTACAATTCTCATTAAATACGCCAACCTTTAATGGCAATTGCCCAGGCATTCTAGTACTTTTTTTTTAAAGAGAGGCCTGTCAAAGTCGACAAATTTAGAAAATTTTAAATTCATAGTTTAACAAATAGTCTTAATTCTAGGAAACTTGGGGCAATTGTGTCATTATTTTTTACTGTGATTCTAGAAATGTTATTTAGAGTTACGGTTCCAAAGTTTAAATGAACAAAAATAGCAAAAATTAAACACAATAACCGAAAAATGTTTACAGTTTGACCAATTTTCTAGGTTTTTCTTAAATGCCCATAATATTCAAACTGCATGGGATACATTTTTTTCTGATGATGGTTACAATCAATCCTGTCAGCCCGTTTCGGCTTGACGTTGAGTTCTGGGACACTCTGTATATAAAAATCAATTGCTGTTCGTCAATCTCGCTAACCCTCAAGAGCAGCTGGACCGATTTGGCTAATTTTGGTTTTGAATTATTTTTGGAAGTCCAGGGAAGGTTTAAAAGGTGAGTAAATATAAAAAAAAATATTAGGAATATATTCTGAGGATTCTGAGGCGGTACAAAGTTTGCCGGGTCAGCTATTAACTAATATTTCAGCGGCGGGGATACAGAATTAAGAGTCGATGGTCGCGGGTTCAGTATCTAATTTTTTTTATAGCAGCGCTGCCTGCAACCAAGGATGCGATTTACATGGTCGTAAGTGATCACCGCCGCTAGATATTTGTAATGTCGGAGGCGTCTCAGACGCATTGTCGGCATTTTGTGAACACACACGCTTGTCCCTTGAACGCCCCTATGTCGTATTTATTTGGGAACATCGCAGGAGATAAATTTTGTCACAGTTACAAAATTTGTGGCAGACGGTCTAAATCGCACGGTGATAGACTGCCAGCTATCCAGGTGTTGGAAATGAAACCTATTTTTGTGGTACGTAATCCGAAAGTTGAATTGTATAGCTGGTAGGAGAATAAACACGATATTGTTCTGACGATTTAACATCGATAGCGACACGTGTTTATATCGAATCTGTATATTCCGTAATTCCCCCTTAAAAATCGTGACGGGTTAATGTTCTTTCGCCCTGAAGTCGGAACGTCACGAGTGGAGTATGAATATAACTGTAAAAAATCTAATATTAAAAAACTTTTCCGTTTATTTTGGTTTCTGGCTTAGAATAAGGTCACCCCATTTCTTTCTGGGGGTGTTGAACTAGGTGACTGTGGGGATAAATACTAGAAGATAGATAGCAGTGTCGTCCTGAGTAATAAAACCAATCTGCAACTCCCTATCCGGAGCAAATCTAGCGTGATCACAAAACACCTCAGTTTTGTGGGAGGCTAATGATTGTTGACGTTTATGGCCGTGTTGATTTAATGACGATGATGGTATCGGGTGTCCGATGACTAAAATTATTATGAGGTTAATTATAAAGTTAATTAATTATTTTATTAATTAATATGTTAGTTAATTATCAGATTTTTAATCTTAACTATTATTTTCGAACAAGGAATATTCGACCATATTTATATAAAGTTATAGTACGAATAATCCTTGTTTGAAAGATGTAGTTAAAGAAGCTATTAATATTAACTGGTCAACAGAGCCATTTCTGTGGATAAACAAGATGCCAAGGGTGCAGGTAAGATAAGAATTATTATGTTATATATATATTCTTACATTTTATAGAGTCTAATTTATATAAGTTTATGTTTTTAGAACTTAAAACATATTGTTTACTCAACTGTTCGTTCACAGTCGCTATAGTTGAAGCTTTGTAAAAATGTAGCGATAGTAAAGAACCACTTACTTTGTTCAGTCTAAACAGTATAAAATACAGTCAATAATAAGCTTTATGATGCTGCATTAAAAGTATAACTTACGGCGAAAGTCGTTTGAAGTTCGTTGGGCGTTTATGTGCAAGCATGTAGTTTTTCGGAGTTGTTCCGTTGAACGCGTTTAGTTAACGAGCTAACCTTTTATCGTATGTCATATCATTTTGGAAATGGCATATGCCATGAAATAAACTTTAAACACATATGTAGATTATAAAATATTCCTCTTTAAAAATCCTATGCATATATTCTCATTTATGTTCCGTAAAATTTAATTCAGTCGTACCTGAGCATTGCGAGTGTAAATAGAGCGACTAAAATATGAAACCAACTAAAATATTGAAGTAATTGGTATTATGCAAATAAGAGAGAAGAGATAGAGTATATATTAACGCAAAAAAGTGTTGTAAATGATACAGATGTCAAAAAAAAATACGTTCTCTCATACATAGCTCCACGGCCAATAGAAAATTTTGTAAAGCATCGAAGCTAAGAGTTTTTGCGTGACCAGATATAATTTTATCAAAAACATTAAAATTTTTTTTAGCTCTGGTTTTCATTTTGCGGTTTAAGTTTTTCCTTTTCTGCGTTGATATGTGAGAGTAGAAGAAACACGCACGAATGAGCCAGGTCAATTGAAGAACCCCCCATCTTCACAAAATGTCGGCGTTAGGTGGTAGAATTTTTTTACGTTGACGTGTTTTCTACTGTAAGTCTAGGGATCTGTAGCCTTAAGTCCTTTTCCCTCCCATTACTTCCGTCTTCTACTTCCAATAAATTATTTCCCTCCCAGTATTACATATCCTAACTCTAATGTAGGTATTTACAGGTGTGTTTAGAACTTCTAGCTCTTTCCTGAACTGGGAACTCACTTTGTAACAGTCTATATCAAGGGTGGCCTACCGGTCGAATTGTGCAAGCTAAAAATTTATAATTTTAATAATAATATACGACAAAAATGAAGAATTATCCAGTCCACTTTGTAAACAGTAGATTTTGAGTCTAAACAAGTTGGCCGTTTCCTGTCTATACCGTAATAAAATCTAGTTGAGATTTGAACCAACGATGGTAGGATCTCATTTAATGTGATAAATGAGGTAGTAACCATAAGCGTTCCTCCTTCACACATCCACTGTGATCAAACCTTGCATTGATGGATGCAAAGCGACCCTAGGCCGCGGTCGCCCGCTATCTGTCAAACGATTGCCCGCCCCGGCCGACATAAAAATTCTCCCCCCGACATACAACTTGATTAATGTTCGTAAAAAGCTCAATTAGGGGCGATCCCGTACTTTTTATTTAAAATTTACCCGTATGTATGTAACAGATGGTCGCGTCGTGTATCGAGGACGAATTGATCTTGGTTTGTTAAAGGACTTAACTCTTAATTTCTTCCCTTGCTTATATAAGTTACTTGTCTAATGTAATAAGCATTACTAACAAATTCACCCACGTCAATTATGATTAGTTAAAGTTTTAACGATGAAATAAAGTTTTGACGTATGAATTTTATTACAACAAAACAGTTAATAAAATAAATAATAAAATAACATTCTTTACTTTCATAACCTTACAATAGAATTTCCTGTGTCGTGGTTTTTTTTATATATATTCACGCTTATCTCCCGCAGGGGTTGACAAAGACCACAGACCTCCATCCGCTACGATCCCGACATACCCTTCCCGCCTCCTCCACACTCATCAGGTCTTTCATCCATTCTTCCTCTCACATTCATTGTAGCTAATCGGCTCTCCATTAGTCGTTTCTCGCTCTCGTAGGAATCAGGACGTGACTGGTGGCGAACCACGTCGCCGTCATTTTTCAACAAATTAGGTATATTAAAATTCGTCTTAGTGAATCCCACGAGCCGCAAGGGAGGATGGAGGTCAGCCCCAGCAGAACCCCGTATGCTGAGGTAAGGCACCATAGTACCCGGGGGAGCCCGATCCCGGGACGGTAGGCACGCTTGCATGAATTTTATTACAACAAAACCGTTAATAAAATAACACTTTTTACTTTCATAACCTTAAAATAGAATTCCCTGTGTCATGGTGCTATTCCAAATGTTGTGTATTTGTAAATATGGCGGCGTTGATTGCTTTCCATTAAGTGATAAGTTTGCTCGTTTGCCTTCCTATTCCATAAAAACAAGTAATCTAATTTTTCAGCATACTTATTTTTCTTTTACAGAATATAGCAAGAGATGATTTCTGGGCGAGTTGTATCCGAATTGGGTTGATTCCGTTGCATGGTGCGTTCAAAGTGGCAAAGCATGGGGTACATCCATGGACGTTCTCTGCTTCATATGCTCACGGTTATGCTGTTATGTAAAGGTTAGTCGTATAATTATTATTATGAAATCAAATAATTGTTCTTTTATTGTATAATTTTGGTAATAAATAGGAGAAAGAAATAAAGGAAGGGGTAAGAAATGAGACCTTGTGATCTCTGCACTCACTGAATGAATGGTGGTAGCACAAAAAAAGAAAGTGGTAGCACCACTGGACGCCAAAATTATACGAGGATATGGAGGAGTTCCTTGTTCGAGCCAGTTCATTTGTGCTACCATGGATATACCACTTTATGTGGTATCTATAGTGGTCAGGAGAATGCACATAATATAAGAATGGTTACCAGATGGTTATTTCATTACCATCTGATAGAACAATAAGATATTCGAGTAAATCGTAAAGCTCTTAAGAGAATCTGCGTCTCTGCGTTACATTTATTAACAACGGAATACTTTGTTTGATCAGTTATCTCACGTTATATACGTGATCTCTCTATAAATGACAATTTCTCAAATAATTTCGTACTTTGTAAAACATATTATTTATTTTCATTTTCATTGTTGGCAATAAGCTATAACAATTATGCCAGTGTTAAGTAAAATTATAACAAGTATATTGGAAATGAAAATTCAAATTTTCATTCAAAAGTAAATTCAATGTTCTACCAAAACTTGCATAGATTTTTGCAGTTAAGTTTAAAAGGTACAATAGGTGTAGGTGAGAAGTGACATGAAATAAGTTTGTGATTTATTTTATTTCACCTTGACGTCTGATTCTGATAATATATAAGTACGGCACCAGAATTAAACAATATAAGTGCTAATAACATGAGGTTATAAAATAAAATAAAAACTGAACTTCACTAATGTAACTTAGCGGGAAAAGTCACAAACTATATTCAATCATTTATTTTCTCTGTGACACAACTTATGAATTCGATTACAACTACACACACATAAATAACAAGGATATATTCAATTTTATTTCAAGAAAATATATACTTCATTTTTGCAATGGTATATACATATATTATATTTCGCCGTTTCCACAACAGCATGCAAATATTTACAATTACCAATATGTACTCATTTGATTTATAACTAGTGTGTAATAAATCACTGAGTCTTACACAATACAATATTAAATGTCAAAATATTTAGTAATGGCAACAAATTAACTTGCTACATTGCACTATTTAATTTATCTTTTACTTTATAAAGCCTAGATCTAAATAGCCAGTCTTCTATTCTATTTGGATTGTCTAAAACGCACTTATTTTATATATTTATAACGAACAAATCTCTTAAAAATAATATTTCTTTTGAATACATATTTGTTACTCGATATTCAGATTCTTCCAGTCATGCGTTTGCTCTAAATAAGATTCATTTGCCAACATTCATTTGTCTCACATTTACTCATGTTCATATGTATATGTACACACAAAAAGCGATACTCAGTCAAAATAATAGCATATAAATATTTATTATTATACAGAAATCGAACACACAGTTCTTTGTTTAGTAATCGGACACTTTGTCGTTGCGCTACTTGGGTCAAGTCATTTGATAACATTTATCTCATATGTTCAATAACTTTCTATCAAAGTCTAGTAATGGCAAGACAGCTAACGACCTGAGACATATTTATTATTATAATCGATGGGTGTTCTTGGTCATTTTATCGATTGGTTTCACATGAGACAGAGGCCTGCAACTTTCGACCGGCACAGCGGGCGGTAACGTAAAATGCCTCAACTTTCTAACGGAACAGATAATGACTAAAATTTGAATAGCCACTTGACAATATTTTATTATTAATGATCGAATTGGATTTGATCGAATTGGACCTTCTTCCGTTGTCGTTAATAATGTTTGCAAAACGATCTTGTTCTTCCTTTAACTATAATGATATATTTATTTTATTTTAAGTAACAAAAAATATGTGTTTAAGTTTTGATGCACAAACCGTACATAACGTAGACATAATCTTATTAGGCATCCCCCCATCCTTTAACCAAAACAGAGAAAATATTATGTAGGTGTTTCGCTAGCTAAAATTAAAGAAAACATCAGTAACATAAAATTTAATTAAAATATAACATATTTAATATGTTAGTCAGAACTTTTACCTAGCTATGATCCAGGACATGCAAACAAAAACAGAAAAATAACAATGTGTGTTTTCCACTGGAAGAAGTGGATTTAAACTAAATCTTACGGAAGACAACCGTTAAGTCACTTAACAGTTGTCTTTCGTAGAATCTACTACCTATACCTGATGATGTCTCGTGTTGAGGTGATTAATTATAATTTTTTATCTCACACCCAATGTATATACCACATTGTGATAATCTTTTGGCACCGTGATCTTCTCCCATCCTCTCTAGGTGCCCGAAGAGTTGTGCCCGGAGTCTCTCCAATTATGTTGGCATCGCTCACGATCTTTAATTCGGTCTCCGCGTTGGTCTGAGGATCTTTCGAAGAACTCTTTGATACATATAAAAAAATACGCCTTCTCTTTTTTTATTAAAAATACACAAGCGTGTAATAGCAAATATAGTAGTTACCTCGTGCTGACGTAATCGATGAACCTCGATCCCAATCCAATCTCGACAACGTACATAACCTTGCACCGTTCACTGCATCCTATCCTGAGATATTAGACTTATTTCAGTTTTTACACTATTCATTAAGAGATATTAAGTTTTTAATAACGTGACAGGGGTGGGTGATTATAGAGTAAAAATAGTATAGACATGAACAGGAGCCCTTTTTTTGTTGAGCGCCGTGATAGATATCAAGCCTGGGAATTAATCCTCCTCTTCACTTACTCACTTGGTCATGGTTTGCCACTTTGAGGGGGCGCAGGTTTCGCGTCCTTGGAAACTTATACATCTTTTCTAAATGTGGCCATGTCCTAATCCTTTGTCCAGTCCGTTGTACTTTCCCAATTCGCCTGGGGCTCTTAGTGGTGGCAAGTAATTTACACCGAGACATCTCCGTCTACCATTGCATATCATGATTCTAAGGATTCAGGGACGCAGTCCTTCTATTTCTTTTGTAAGTGTCGTACAAGGCGACTATGAGAGAAAACACCAGTAGATAGGCAGTAACATCTACCTGAGTAATAAAAAACATTCTGCGATTTCCAAACCGGTTGCAAGTACGAGGATTAAGGTAATACCCCGCAACTCTTAGGGAGACTTATGACAAGCAATAGCCTGTTAATTGGTGATGATGATAATTCATAACATCACATTATATTATATATACGCGTACACATGCGAATAATTCCAGCACGGTACGTACTGTAATTGTACGTATTTATAACGTCTATTTACCATATAGGTTATATAATTTAAAAATATTGAACAAATAATCCGTAACAAGATACTACTCCGCAATATAATAAATGAAGCCACTGCGCGTATTGGCTTTTTATTCTATATATCGCTATAATAATTTACCGACATTTCTGTACCACTAGCATTTAATTTTAATTACTATTGAAATATTATACGTTCCCTCTTTTTTCATTTCTTTTTCTAACTTTAGTTTATTTATAGTCTTGAAACGATGACCATTTGGCTATTAGTAGAATATTGAGTTATTAAAAGTTAGAATACCTAATTTTGGGTTTAAAAACTAAATAATAGTATGATAAAGGTTATTCCATTGTTGTAATAAACATTTTAGGTACAATGTATATGCAATAGTACAATACTAGAACCCATTTAATTAACTCGTCTGTATATCCTACACACTTTTCACTTCTGGTATATCTCAAATGTTGCCATTGCCCAATCGAACTGGAAACCATCGTTTCTTGGATGTAATTAAATACACAGTACTCGAATAATGATATACACACGTGGTATTTGTAGGCCAAGGTGTGTCTGCTATTTTCGTACAATTCTAATTTATTTTTGTGATTTATTTCACTGAAAAGCGATGAAGTAATGAATCAAGTTTTCATAATGTAAGCGTATACACCTATCTAGTAGTGCATTTATCTATCTACTTCGCTTCTGTAAGCCTATACCTACATCAATCTAGTGGTGAATGTATAATAGTTTTGTTACGGTAAGTATATACACCAATTTAGTAGTGAATCTAGTTTCGTTAGAGTGAGTGTTTGTTTAGACCAATCTAGTAATGGATATAGTTTTGTTACGGTAATTGTATACACCAATCTATACACGAATTTAGTGGTGAATTTAGTTTCGTTACAGTGAGTGTATACACCAATTTAGTAGCGAATCTAGTTTCGTTAGAGTGAGTGTTTGTTTAGACCAATCTAGTAGTGGATATAGTTTTGTTACGGTAATTGTATACACCAATCTATACACGAATTTAGTGGTGAATTTAGTTTCGTTACAGTGAGTGTATACACTAATCTAGTGGTGAATCTATTTTCGTTACAGTGAGTTTAAATATTTTTATATTACTTATACATTTAAAACTTAATGTAGTTTTTATATGTATAAGTATATACAATGTTATATACTATTAATATGTTTATAATGATTTTCCTTAATAATTATTTATAATATTTATTAATAGATACGTATTTACTAACCGACTAGAGAAGAATTTAGCGGCAGGAGTTATTTCGAATTAAGTTTTGAAGCATTTCTTATGATAAAAGTGATGCTGAGAGCTGAGATATCCTTCCACTAAAAAATGTAGCCAAACAGTGAGATAGATATTAAGCTTTTATTAATAATCATTATATTACATGGGTTTATACCTACTAATATAAGAGAAGTTTATCTGTATACAAATACATAAACACACACATATATATGTATATATACACATTTATATATATCGAACATGTATCTTTGTCATAGCTAAACACTCCATTGTGATTTCGGTACATTAAACGTGAGTCCCGTATTCAATGTTAATGAGCTGGAAAAGTGACAAGGAATCGCACTTTCCCCAACTCCACCGCGCTCCAGATCACAATTTGTACGTTAATATTTCTTTTGTATTATATTTTATATATTGTGAAAATAAAACACCAACTCTCTCTATTCTCATTGAAATTACCGTCCTCGTTGTGGAAAGAAGGAATTAAAATCACATTAGGAAATCCCGTTCCCGCCTAACTTTTCCAGTGTCTGCACAGTGCCCCGGTGTATTGGAATAAATGGACCAAACTTTGTTTATTTATGTACTGCTTCTTGAATATTTATGTCCTTTTCCTTAATTTTAAGTTTTTAAGCTACACTGCTGAGTAGATAAAAAATATGGATATTTGCTTCTTTAAATTACTATAATAATTAGTGATGGAATTTGATTGAGGAATTTTGTTTATTTATTTATTGAACTTTGTTTTATAACACCTTGACCTAAAAGTTACGAAAGAAAGAAAATTTATGCCTTCAGGTATTTTCTACCAGTTAAATATAATTAAATGTTCAAATTTCATGAGGTCAGTAATACAAAGAAAATATCGCAGTGTTGATTCAAATGCTAAGAAGTATTTTTTTTTATTTTATCTTGTAAACATAAACAACAAAGAATAAAGTACAGTAATCTGCAAAATCAAAACTTCTCCAAGAAATATAGATTTTTTTTTAAATACTAATGTGAACATATCAAACTAGACAGATTTAACTATCGACTAGATTGTAGGTATGTGAACACATAAGATAAATAAAAACATTAATCATTCAAAGTATTCTTACATAGAGCCGAGAGAAATAAAAAAGTCAAGTAAATAAGAAATAACGTGTAGTAAAGTAACGTACACCATTATTCTTTTTTTTATGGCATAGGAAGGCAAACGAGCAGGTGTGTCACCTGATGGAAAGCAACCAATGCCGCCTATAGACACCCACAACGCGCGGACGGCCGTGCGGAAGTGTTGCCGACCTTAAAGGAAAGTGAAATAATGGGAATGGGAGTGGGAGTGGGAGTGGGAATTGGAGGGGGAGTGGGAAGGGGAGGGTGTTGGAACACAGACCGCTCACCGTACGACGCGCGGTAGCTAAGCTAACACTCAGACGCCGTTTTTCTGCGGGAGTGTGGTACTTCCCCGGGCGAGCCGGCCCATTCATACTACAGAGAAATAACATGCCATTCTTGACAAAGTATTCGTCTGCAGTGTGGCTCTACCACTAGGACTACTATCATTCAGAGAAGATCTTCCAACTGTAATAATTGCATAAAATCTAATGCGTTACTGGACGAGCTGAAGGTCTACGACGCGAGCAGATTCCAGGCAACCGAAACGTATAGGCATCCGACCCGCGTCGAAGACATTTATAATTTTGGTTCTATTTAATATATTAAGTCAACAAACACTTATTGCTTGCTTCCGTTAATTATTATTTGCTTAGATTAAAAGTCATTAACAGCTTCTGAAGCGTAAACGTGTTTTAAATTAGGTCTTAGATAGTTATATAGATAGAATCATTGTTAGCATTCCATCACATGTGTATCAATTATCTTAAATATAGTATAAATATTTTAAATACACGGAAACAAGCACAGAAGTTGCTTAAATTTATTATGTGACCAACAACAATGTATTATATATGACTCGCTCTGTGTAATTTTTGCTATGTATTGTAAATACATATACATACGTAAGTGTAATTTTGATAATAGTTTGAAAAGCTCAGTTTCCTCGTTTTTCCGTTAATTTTTTGAAATTACAAACTAAAATTACAACTACACATATTTTTTGTTCGTCCCATTTTTCGAATATTTTTTCTTTAAGCTTTCTTAACTAAAAGTTTTAGTTTCTCCTTTCCGACGCCAGCCATTTATTATCTACAATAAAGGTTCTAGTTCATCGTTTATTTTTATTTCCTTTTTTCTATTAGGTTCACTGGATAACAAAGGCTCTGTTGAGGCAATTAAAAAATACAAGAAGCTATAAATAATATCACTTGAAAAATAACATTTCGTTATTGGTTTAAATAATGAAATTATATTAAAATATGGACAGTCAAGAGTTTTACTTAACTGAGATCCGCGACTACTATAGATAGATAGATACTATAGAGTCTACTATAAACTGAAGGTGCCTCGTGTTGGGGCGAAACACGTGTCATTTACAAGATGGAAAAGTGATAATGTGTGTTTGGTGTTGTGTATAGTGGTTGGTGGGTGGAGAATGGATGCCCGATTTTCGGTAAGTTTTTGGTTTAAGTTCCAAATAAATCCACTTAACCCAACGGAAAAACACACATTATTAATTTTCTGTTATTGTTTTGCTTGTGGCGGATCTTAGCTAAGTAAAACTTTTGACTGTCCATATAGTGATGGATTTCCGCAAAGTAACGCCTGACTCCATTAATAAGTAATAATCTGTAGTACTATGGGCTATATAGGTCTAAGAATAATGGGAAGAGAAGGACAGAAGGTAATAATAGAAGGGAAAAGAATTAAGCATTCTCTCTATCTCACTCCTGGATTCCTGAACTCACGTTATGAAATACGTTAATATAATAAAATGCTTAGCGACGAAATTTACATTGAAATTATTATTTGAAGGAGCGCAACTATGTATGTATATCGTGGTAGTTCAGATATCAATCTTATATGCATATGATACTTCCTAATGACAGATGAACGAGGCTTTAACTACCGACTGGTGGCGGTATAGCATCAGGCCATGCTTTATTTTTTCAAGTTAGTATTGAGCAACGTTACCGGATAAAGAATGATTATTATTTATTTCCATCACATAAATTAACGGTCCTATTATTTCAACACATTAAACATTTATCGAAATCGACGTCGATGAGTCGGAAAAACGATTGTGAGTCGCACTTTTCATAGTAGCGGCGATGTGATTTTCTTATATATCTCTCTCAGTAGTCGTTCCCTCATATAAGAATCGGTGTCATGATTATCATTAAGTTTCTTATATAAAACACTTCTTAATTGATTTTTTATGCAATATAAAATGTAGATAATCGTTCAAATGTGTAACTTGATGGTAAACACAAAGCCGTAGTCTTAAAGTAAACAAAATGTGTGATTTCTATTGGAAGAAGTGGATTTACGGGGAACTTAAACTAAATCTTACCGAAAAAACGGCCGTCAGCAACTCTCCTCGTAAAACTAAAATTTCTAATTGTCCACATAATTTTTATTAAAATTTAAATGAATTTATGCTTATGTAAAATTATTTAAATATTTTATACGCTTAATTTAAAATAATTGTTATTCATTATCTCTGGTCTAGAGTAGTTCTTAGCTACGGCTTTTGGTACATCCATTGCATCGCTACAAACGTATAACTTAATTTAGGATAATATGTGAATAATGGTAGAATAAGATGTGAATAATGTTAGTGAAAGAGAAAATAAAAACGGGGAAGGAACAACCTAAGGCTCTGAATACTAACGGAAGAAAATATATTTAGTGTAATTGAGAATTTTGTAAAATATTATATATTGACGAATTTCATTTAAGTTATTTAGTATTTTCGATCATGCGCATCTTTGTTGATATCTTCATAAAGTATTTTCTTTCTTTATGAGATATAAAAAGGAGAAAACTTCGTGTAAACGAGCAAGCGATGTAGCCTGATGGAAAGCAATCAACGCCGCCCATAAGAATCGCCAACACCATAGGCATTACAGGTGCGTTGCAAGCCTTTGAAATATGTGTGTTTATTTTTTGATGGTCCCAATGCCGTATTAGTCCGTAAATATCCCTGAAAGTAGCTGGTTCTACATACATCTACTGTCTCAATACTCATAAAATTAAAATTATAATAATATCGACTTTAGACCTAATTAGCTCAACAGCGATGTTACTGCTTTCGGAGTCAATGGTTGCGGATTCAATCCCCGCGTCGACATAAATGTATAAGATGTGTAGTATCCTGCGTATCCGCTTTAGACAATTTTTCCAGTAACAGAGAAGCCTAGTGCTCAGTATACGAAGTCTGTGATAATATTAATTTTAGGTGTCTAAATTAATCAAATTTTCTTTTATAAAAACAATTTCTATTATATTTTGATAATCATTACGCATAATAAAAATAATTTCTTATTGAAAATAATGAAAATGGATATCTTTTATGTCTTTTGTGTAATCTTTCGTACATATATTATATAAAAGATAGCAATATATATATATAAAATAAAGCGTGCATTATGTCAAATCACATTTGATTTACATATTGTAGATACGATCAAACAATATAATCGTGTCGTTTATGGTAATAGTATATTATGTCACGCAATTTAACCTAATGTATTTTACATGGCATTAACATTTTGAACCTTCGTGCTATTTTTTCTTTGACTTAGAATATTTACATATGTCTGCCAAATAATGTTATATTTGTCAACTAAAATGTTGCAGTGTCTAAGTTTTCGAGGGTCTAACCAAGAGTAGAAAGTTTTTGTTTTTCGGAATAAATATTTGTATATCCAACATATATCTATTTATCCCGAGTCTAGTGTTTGTCTTTGAAGGTTTTGTTTTTACAATGGTAAACACCACAAAAGAATTCCTTATATCCAGGACTTTGTGATTAAAGTATTTTATTTGTTATTGTTTACTGGTGTCATAAATCCTACATCGTTTTGCCAGTTGCATTTATATATATTGGAATTTTTAACAAAAATTTTAGTGATATTAAAACTATGACTTGTTTTTTTTTAAAAAGCCTTATAACTGAATGCCATTTAGAAAGTTGTCATTTAAATAAAAAAAATAGTTTTAAAAAGACTTAAATCCTAATCTTAAATAAAAGGTGTTTCTTTGTTTGAATGTTCTTTCTTACTTTATTTCTTGTACTGTAAAGTTACAGTATATGAAATATTAATGATTTAAATACACTGAAATTGTAACAATAACAGTAGACTTATTATACAGAGAGATTGCTTCCAGTTAATAGTCGTCAGGTATGGCGTATATCCTAAAATTTATGCTCATTAAGAACCAAAGTTTTCGACTTAGCCCTTCGGTTGAAGAAAAAGAAGTGGGAATGCACTGGACAAGTTTATAAGGCAACCAATAGCTGCCGGAGTCGATGAGTGCTGGACTGGATGCCGCGTCTCGGCTAACGTAGAGTGACGCACCATCATAGATGCCATTACAACGTAAAACTCATACGTAGTAAAACATGAATTCAAAACAATCATCCGACTGAATAATATTTGATGCTGTGTGTTAATTCGACTTAATATCGCAAGCTTCTAAAGCTCAAGCCACGCTGGGAATGAAGCCAAACGAAGCTAAGTTCGTTTTGCTACGCTCATGTTGCGCGTTTTAAGCGAAATTAAGCGAGATAAACAACGAGTATGTAAGCGCTGAAAACTAAGGTCATACAATTTAGTGATAAATACTCACGAGATATATACTTACACGTGGGGGTATCTCCGCTTTGCTGCGCGAGGGGCGGCGTTCGCATTTTGTTTTGCCGGGATCGCCAACAAGCATAGATCGTAAAGCTGGCGAAATGTAACTCTGTAATTCGTGGTGTGAAGCGAAGTATAAAAAGACGCGGTAATTATATTCATCTTTCACGTTGTTCTCGATATGGCTTGTGCTTAAGGCAGATAACTACATGAGCGAAGCTAAACGAGCTTCATTTCGTTTCACTTTGTTCTTGGTGTGATTTGCGCTTAAGGCGGATACTGTATCGCTTTGCTGTTGATATTACACGGTAGATCGAACGAAGAAATAGCTGAAGTCGTTACCATAAAAATATACAAAGATATTTTAGAGCGTGTGTTCCGCGTCGGAGCGATATCTCCATACTTTTCACATTACTTATGCATAGAGTGGAGATTGAAACGGGCGTCGTAGTTGCGACGTTATCGGTATTCAAAGCGGACTACGCGAAGTTTAACCGCAACCTGTCTTCTACACAGGCTCCTGTTATTTATTATTTGTTAAAAATAAATAAAAATGTAGACTGTAAAATAAATAGACCTGGCACCAAGCAGCATCTTTTCTCAATCATTTAAACTCACATCTTCATATTCTTTGAGAGTATGTGGTGGCGCGATGATGCCTCTATAAAACGCTTTGTGTTGTAAGGGATAAGGGTGCGTGCGCTATAACCGTGTGCAAGGGAAACGTGTTAGTACGAAGAGAAATACGATGCATTGTAAAGCATGCTACGACCCGAATTGATGAATGTAAATAAATAAAGTAGTAGCTGGTTCCAAGGTCATTACAAATTTGTCGCAACCACTTAAGAACAGAGGACACAAGTTACTTTCTAACGGCAAAAAAGACGAAAAAGTGTTTCGTTGGAAAAAGCTGCGTCTTTACTGCATCGAAATAATAAGTAACATTTGAAAATTCTAGTAGTAGTAGTTAATCATTTGCAGGTGAATATTGACCTATTCCAAAATATCCTTCCAGTCTTATATATTCTTCGCTTTCTCTCTGCAATTTGTAACGGCAAGAGTTTCAAGATTTTGATCTACTCCGTCTTGCTTCCAGAGTTTTGGCCTCCCTCGGTTTCTTCGCCCGTCCGGTTTTCCATCCAGTAAACTACATGGATGCAACCTGAGTACCCGAAGTGCTCTAATTACATCCATTCTTTCTACATATCTTGCCAATAAGTCTCCAATTTTAAATGCTGTTAATGACATTACGGTCTTTGTACATTTGTAGTTTTAATTTTTATGTCTATGGTATTGTGAACGTTTATGAGCAGCGTTGATTGCTTACCATCAGGCGACACGGTTGGTCGTTTGCTCTTCTAGTCCCTAATATATATATATATATATATATACGGGCCTCTCCATTTCTGGAGGAATGGACGTTAACCCACCACGCTTGTCCAATGAGGATTGGCGGAGTTACCAAACTCGGAATAAATATTTGTATATATATTTATTCCGATGCGGGATCGAACCCGCAACCATTGACTCGGACCATTGAGGCGGAGAGCCCCACCACTGAACCAATTGGTCATCTGGTAATTCTGTGTATTTACGTGAATTAAATACACAGAAGTATATAATCTCTTTTTATGGAATGTGAATCTTATTGTCCCTTTTGTCTATATAATCAAATCGTAACCATCATAATTATTTAAACAACGACGGCGGTGGGATTTGTGTACAAACATTGTTCACAGAGATTCTAATTTGTATAACAAGTGATCCATTTCGTCGGTCTGTCTATTAGTCGAGCACAGCGTAGTATGATGAACGTACCATCTTACATATAAAAAAAACCTTTATTTATTTTTCAAACACATCTCCGATGGATAATTACGCCTTTGAAGCAAATGTAAGTTTTATATCCATACAAGTATTATTTCGACGTGACAATCGAAACTAAATGAGAATTAATCAACACCAAAATTTACTATGGTGAATGTACTAAGAACACTTGGATCCTTCTCCCCCTCTTTACGCTGTCTCACACTTTTTGAGACCCCTCCCCCTATAACAATTACGTCACGAAGATAGATCGCCTCTCTTCACAAATATTGATGTTTAAAAATATTCACTTTTCCATTATATTGTAAAATTAATAAATATCAAAAAGGGAACAAATAAAAAGCGAAAAAAAAAAAGTTTGTGTGATCAATTGCAAACGTCACGATTCCGATAAATTAAATTAAGTACTACGCAAATAAGCGAACTGAATTCGATGAAAGATGCCGCCGGTATCTCTGAAATTTTAAATAAGAATTTACCACGAGCTGAGTCGTGATGTGAAACTTCATGAGGGAACTTGAAAAGTGGAAAATACTTTAGAATACATGTATCTGCCAATTTGAATTGAAGAAATGTAAGAGACTATGTACCTATCTTTTTAATGTGAGAAAACGTTTGTGCCACATAATTGAACGAATATGTATAGTTTTAGAGTTAATATCGGTATTTAAATATGTTATGCAATAGACAAAACTTAATTTTATATGTTGTATGCCGCTATCTCTTAGCAGATGATGTAAGAGTAATGTTGCATTATATAAAATAGTTATAAAAATTGTAATTTGTATAACATACATTATTCAGAATTATGTAAAATTTAGAAGTAAGTGAAAAAAGTATAAGTGTATTTGAAAGAACGTTACTATCTACTTCTTGTATGTAACTTTCCAATTACTTCTCGTATTTTTCAAGAGCCTGCAAATCTTCTGCAATGCCTATGGCATTGCGGATGTCTATGGGCAGAGTTTATAGCTTTCCATCAAATGACATGCCTGCTCTTTCCTTTCTCCTTTGCCTTCTTATTCTATAAAAAAACCACGTGTACCACCATGCTTTGGACCCAGATATCTTTAGCGGACTTTCCAAAACGATACGAAAAACAAAAGCTTTGGGTTTTAATCAAAGGCTGGTAAAGCTTCCGCAATGCTTATTGTGTTCTATGGTGGTTTATAGGTGGCGTTGTTTGCTTTCAATCAGGCGATACCGTTGCTTATGTACCTTACTATCCCATAAAAAATGGACTACCATTTGGGGTCTCCAATCAATTATTAATTACATGTTCATTCTCGGCAAATACCAACTCTTTTCATGTATGTGTAGGTACATTAATGTTTATTAAGCATTTATCACAGTAACTTTAAAAGCTCCAATTATACAACGTAACGAGAATGGTGAAATCGTGTCCCGCTGGTACTTATATTCGGAATATACATTTTATTACTATGCGTAATGTGTGTACACTGTTGCAGTAATGTGTTTAAATTGATCGATTATGTAAACATCGGAGCTACGTCTTTTCGCTTTGCGCGCACACGTTCCCATTATAGACAAAAGTCCAAAGAGTTTGCTAATTGGTTCAGAGGCCAAGTCACCACTTTTTATGTCAGTTGTGTTTCTTTTAGTTTTATGGGATAGGAAGGCAAACGAGCAGACATCCGCAGCGCCGTAGGCAGTGTGGAAGTTTTACCGACCTTCAAGGAAAGTGTCATTATGGAAGTGGCAACGTAGTCGTCTGCAGCGTGGTTCTACCACTATCAAAATTTCATTTCTGCGTCGGGATAAATATATTTATTATTATTTCTTTCTTATTTACAGCTTTATTTCCCACTCTTTATTTTACTTTTTTTTAATTTTGCTAGATTTGTATGCTATTGTGTGGTTCTTTTTGGATAAATTCCTTCTCCACCTTTTTTCATTCTCTATGTGTAGCTTGGCTTGGCTTATCTAGTTTTTCCTTTCTCTGTATTCATATACTCCTTTTTCCTATCGAACCAGACCATTCTTTGTCATTTACTTGAACTTATCTTGCGGGTTCACGTATTGCCCCTCCAACTCGCTACATATAATATAATAACATATATAAATATATGTGTTATCTATAGGTTTTTATTCCAAGTCTGGGGTCGTGCCAATCCAGCATAGATAAGCATAATGGGCAAATATACATTTATTCAGATATGGGGTGGTTTCGTGAGCAAAACTTTTTTTCACAGCCCATATATGTCCCACTGCTGGGTACGGGTCTCTCCATTTTTGGTGGAACGAACTTTAACCCGCCAAGCTTGTCCAGAGCGAATTGGCGGGGTAATCCGCTCTGGACAAGCTTGGCGGGTTAAAGTCTGTTCCACCAGAAATGGAGAGGCCCATATGTATATATATATATATATATATATATATATATATATATATATATATATATATATATATATATATATATATATATATATATATATATATATATAACATATTACATTTATACTACTCGTACTTATTTTGTGTGTGATTATGCGTGAAAACTCTCAGTTTAAAGGTATAAACTGAGCTATATGAGTTGAAGTGAGAAACAAAAAGGAAATTATTACTTACTTAGTCAGAATATCATATCACGGAAACGGTTAACTTTATCGCTTAAATCACTAAAGCGGCACCTTTTGATATAACGTTTCGTTAATTAAGCATAACGGCATGAAACTTTAAGGCGGCACAACTCTAATGACGAGCAAACTACTAACTGCTGAAACAATATACTTTATGTAGCTCGTGTGAATTAACGTGAAGTTAAAAATTAATTACATATGTACATACATACAATTTAACAGCATCAATAGTTCTGTTGGTAAGGCTCGGGAATACGATGTATACGTCGTGAGTTCGTATGTTTTCTTCTTTGGACTATTGATCTAAACCATTTCCTAGCACAATCATCATAAGCTTTCTTGGAATAGGCATACCCTTCCCACCTCCTCCACACTCATCCAGTGTTTCATCCATTCTTCCTCTCACATTCATTGTAGCTAAACGGCTCTCCATTGGTCGTTTCTCGCTTTCGTGGGAATCAGGACGTGACTGGTGGCGAACCACGTCGCCGTCATTTTTCAACAAATTAGGTATATTAAATTTGTCTTAGTGAATCCTACGAGTCGCAAGGGAGGGTGGAGGTCAGCCCCAGCAGAGCCCTGCATGCTGAGGTAAGGCACCATAGTACCCGGGGGAGCCCGATCCCGGGACGGTCGGCACGCTTGCGACTAAGCTCGCCCTTAGCCATGCATCTATTGACATGGCAGAATGTGGGTTGGCTGAGAGGAAAGGATAGAGAAGAAAGGAAAGGGCAGGAACGGAAATTCGGATTGGGGGGGTTACCAGACTCGGAATAAATATTTATAAATCCATACATATATTTATTCCGATGTGGGAATCGAACCCGCGACCATTGACTCCGTGGGCGGAGTGCCCCGCCACTGAGCCAATCGGTCGTCAATATATATATATTTAATTGATTAATTTTAGTTTTATATGGGAAACACAAATTTCTCTTTTATAAGGTATTATTTAGCAGGATATGAAAGTAGAAATTAACTTTATTTTATATTACTTGTTAGTAATACTCCCCTAAGTAACAGACTTAAATATTGACTTCATTACTGTGTTTCGTTCTCTGCTCCTTCTTCTCATTTTAAGTTTGGCAAAGCATCTGCGGTTTTCCTAGTATCTGCAACATTCATGGACACGATTATTCCTTATTATCAGGTAATTCGTTTGCTTGTTTCCCAATGTTTCGTCTATGGGCGATGATTACTTACCGTCGGGTGATTCGCATACTCGTTTGCCTGCTTTGCTGTAAAAAAATATATGTTTATATTGTAGATATTAAAAAATAAGTCAACGATTCTCGCTCGAACTCTCCAAATAAATTTTAAAAATGTAACTTAAATTACTTCTTTCATAACCTTTGTTACATAACAAATATCCAGGAACTCTACAAATAACAACCTTTTCCATTTCTATATTAATGTAAATTCTACACAAATATACTATAATTGAATGAATTATGAATTGAAAACGCCGACAAGATTATAACGAGTTAGCAAAATTGTACATTTATTACCTAAATAAACAAACCACATTTTACGTTCGACGTCCTCCTGACACAGCAGTTACACGGTAGATCGAACGAACAAATAACCTAAGTCGTTACCATAAAAATACACAACGATATTTTAGAGCGTGTGTTCCGCGTCGGAGCGATATCTCCATACTTTTCACATTACTTATGCATAGAGTGGAGATTGAAACGGGCGTCGTAGTTGCGACGTCATCGGTATTCAAAGCGGTCTACGCGTGGTTTAACCGAAAACTGTATTCTACGTCGATTGTGTGCAAACAATGAATAACAAAAACTCGTCATTTCCACTGTCATGGTATGGGAGATTATCCGATGTAACTACATTGATTTCTTGCACGAGTCACAAACGATTTTAAATTGTATTTCTTCGAATTGAGCTGTGTCACGTCACATTTTGTCGTGTCTTTCAACTGCTCGTGTATAAATCAATAAACATTATAAATTTATACATGATATGATATATTTACGACACGCAAGCCTTAAAATTCTCTTAATCCTTTTGGAAATTAAAAGGTTATAGAGCTTTTACTTATTATGTACTACTTTTCTTTATGTGAAAACGATTCATCATTATTATCTTCCTGCGGCAATCAGCTCGATCTTTGACTTTATCTTTGACTCCAGTTTCTTCCAGCACTTTGCTCGGCTTGTTGCTTCATCCAACCGGGGGACGTTTCATACTGTGCTTACCAAGATATGGTCTCCCCTCCAGCACTCGATTACGCCAATGGTACATGGATGAAGAAAAACGATTATGATTTTTGAACGGTATGATTATTATGAATGGCCTTCAATGTACCATGACAAAACCAACATTTATAATTACAGGAGAGTCTTCTAAGGCAAATTCTTCCACCTTGAATGAGGAGTACGTCTATCATTTCCACTGTTCAGTACAAGAATTTGCTACAGATAAGAATATATTTTTTGATTATTAACAAGTTTACAATTTTGTTTCACTGCCTGCCGAACTAGGTTGAGCCCTGTAGGTACTACGGCCGACAGTTCGCTTCTATGACACATTTATATATTACATATATTATGCTAATTGCCACACTTAATATAATATTACAAAAGACTAAAACAAAAATTAAAAATTATAAACTAAATTACACAAACAAAAAGAAATATAGTTTACAAAAAAAATATATTACAAATCACGATTGATGCGTATGTATGATATGTTAGTGTGTATGGTTGTTTTTTTTTCAGTGTGTGCGTGTGTCTGAGTGTAATTTAATTTATTTTATTTTGTGCTACTAGATAAAAGGTCTTATCAAATTACAAAACTGGAGTAGTATTTTTTTTAATATGGCTTGCGTAATTTATCTTGATAGCGGAAGACATATAGAATTAAATAAAAATATTGACAAAAAATTAAAGGATTAATCCTGTAGAAATGTACTTAATAGACTTCCTTATAAATTAAAATAAGAAGGTTAAATTGTTTTCCTGCGATCACTTGAAAGTAAAAATTAAATCAGTCGACTTCTAGGTTTTGTATTTGATAATTTAATTAAATTTATATATGTTGAACAATCTTTATTTTTTATAAAATAATAGCAAATTTTATTAACAAAACTATAATATATTAAACGACATCTTGTGAAAACAAATGAGAGTAAATTCTAATTAATATTTATTTTTTAAATATTCAAAATAACAATTACAACGTCTAAGAATCTAGGTTAGGATAAAAACAATTATGCCAGAATATAAGCCACGCTAATTTCTCTTAATTACAGGCTTATAGCTTGTATGTTTTTGTTAGAAACAATTGAATGTAATTGAAAATATTATTCAAAAAACGTCAAACCTGCATACAACATAAAAGCCTACCAACATAAAAAATTACATATCGCTATTTCAATTTATTTGATTATTAAATGTACAAGGAAAGAATTAAGATGAGAGACTCCGGAATATTACGCCTCGAGAGAATATTATATCTTATGTTACGCTTAAGAAGTACCCGGTTAAAACGGCTCTACGTCGCGCGCTCAGCCCTCTCATATCAGGCATATTACCCGGAGAAACCTTTGTAATAAAATGGGAAATGTTGTTGTATGAATAAACGACAAAGACTTCATCTGTTTACAATAAGATGCTGCAATTATAACTTATACGACAGAATATTCGTATATACTGATATATAATCTATTACACAAGAGATTAAATTATTAGGAAGACTATTACGGGGCTGTCACAAAGTGGAATTCAGTCTGACAGAACTTTGAATATTATTTTGTATAGATTTATTATTTTAAATTTAATTTCGGGAGCAGACTTAAACTTGTAATATGATAAAGAATAAAATTATTTTTTATTTTGAGACTTTTAAAGTTTTTTAAGTGAATAATTTTTTTTTGTGTTGGTGCTATGGCCGTAAAAACTTCGGATCTCAAGCAATAGACTCGCATGTTTCAGATTACGGAGAAAGACAATGACGACGAAGTTACTGACCATTTATAATACATAACTTCAATCTAATTTTATGAACTTGTTTTAAAGTTTTTTTGTGAAACCTCACCAGAATTTTCTTAACCCCGTGATCGATTCTCAAGCTGCTTTTGCAAGACCCCAGCTTGTTACTAGCAGTTATATAGCTGTTTCGAAAGTTCTGAAGTTACCTCGCAAGTTACGCTTTCACAATCTATTATATGTACGTGTGCTCAGTAAAGTGTATGATTTCTTCACTTCGCAAACCGAAAAGAAGTCCGAGAAAATTTTCACGTGAAAATTTTACAGACCGCCTTTCGCTCCGAAACACTTTTCAAGTTATCCAGAATTTAAGGTGGTAAAATTGGTAATGCGAGGTAATAATTCGATATTTTCTGCTTGAGTGCGGCGCAAATGTGAAACAATTTTCGTCTTATGAATAACATTTTGGTGCGTATGCAAATTTCCATTTCGTTGGGCTGTCTCCGGTAACGATGTCATATGGGGCAGCATTTTCTTTTCGTTCTGACTACGTAAAAGCTTCGTTTATTATCTTATGTCGGGTTTGGAAATTTACGGGAGGAAACGGCTTTTATCATTTATATCTATATAGAGATCTAAATTGAAGTGGCGTTTTAAAAATGAAAATATAATGTTACAATAAATTGTAGACTAGTGTGGTAACTTCATAATTGTAGCACAAAAATAGATCCAGTGTTTTTAATTTAAATCTTTACAAAGAATTTTTTATTTTTAGATTCACTTCAATCAATCATCTTTCGTTTATGAATTGTTTTAAAAGTCTATAAAAAAGTGAAATGTAAACCGAGATAAAATTCTTGAGTAAAGCGGAGTTTATAAATAGCTTAGTAGTTAGGAGTGCGAACCTGGATCGCAGTAACTTAATAGTGTATGCAAGATACCTTCTCGCAATTATTTTTTTTTATTATATATTTTTTTTACATTATTAAGCGGCATACAAAAACTTAAATTAAGGTTTTTCGTATCCCATTGTATCGTAGAAGTATATATAGAACGAGTCTATAAGTAAACAAAGTCCTCAAGACGAACTACCTAGCCCGATCTTTGGCTACGTGCATCTAATACCTTTGCAGATGACTTTTTTGAATGAATTGAAATGTAGCAAATTTCCCCAACTGACCTATTGCTGAGTAGCTTAACTATATCTTCTATTAAAATAGAAATAAAATTAAACGTAATAAAAACATATAAAAGCCTATTCCTAGTGTTCACCTAACTATGAAGAATTAAGAGTAACAATGTAATTTATAACATATGTAAATATGAACCATATTTGCGTAGTAGGTAACCTTTCGCTTGACTAACGCACCGAATAAACTTAAATACGTAATTAAAATCGTCCTAAAATAACATTTGGCTAACAAAACCCGAACGAACGGGTTAGTGGTTCAAAACGTTTTAAATAATATATTTTCAGTTTAACCGTTATATATTTTACACCTTTGATATACAATACTTTTACCTATTCAACTTTTCCCTTTATAGTAGTTTGAGAAAATATTTTTGTGTGTAAATGGAACTAAATGTTATAGCATATGAAATTAAATGGGCTGAAGGCAAAACGTAGAAGAAAATAGATTAATCCGTTTAACTTTGACCTTTGGCAAAGATTATAAATGTATGAAGATATGTAAGTATCTAGCAAGTTATAATTGAAATTGGTGGCATTTGGCAGTTTTAAAAATTGATTTATATTGAACGATACTACAGTGTACTAGTAAACAAAAAAATACGTTGCTTAGGGAGACATGTGGAATGATGCTTGGAAGAAACGAAATCAAACAAACCAAATGCAAAATCTGACCCATACAATAAAAAAAGTAATCATCTTATTAGAATTAAAAAAGATACAAAGATTCATAAAATTGTGACTAGATTTAGGTAGAGAAATAAAATCCTTACAATTCTCACGATAAAAATCCTATTATAAATAGTTTGAAGAATTAAAAGAGATCATGTTCAACAAAATCTTTCCATATATGAGCCGTTTTCTTTGAAAGTGGTGTAAGTCCATTTTGACAAAAAAATAGTTCCTGATAAAATCAAATAAAATTTAGTATGAACTTTTTATTTATAAACATTTTCCAAAAAAAAATCTGTTAAAAGTGTGATTGGATTTATCATTACAAAGTTTTGTAATTAATTAAGTTATAAATATAATTACTTTGTAAATGGTATAAGTCCATTTTTCTCAGACATATAATACTAGTATTTAGTTCAAAATTGTACCACATAATTTCTTTAGTGTATTTTTATAATATAATAAGCCTACAGCTGTATGTATATTGGACAAAGTAGAAATTTGAAATAGGCTTTAATATGGCTTAAAGTTATTCAGCTCTCCGAGAACGCCGTAGAAATTATCTATTATAAATTTTTATATTCTGGGCACTCTTATCTATCAAATGTAATCAAAAATCAATTTCTTATAGCACTATCAATAATTCTAAAATATAAATCGATTTTGGAATTATTGAGAGTGCTATAAGAAAAAAATATTTATTGTATGTCCATAAAGACATTTTTATATTAATTACTATATAATATTATATTATTATTATATGACGACCAATTGGTTCAGTGGCGGTTCCCTCCGCCCGCGGAGTTAATGGTCGCGGGTTCTATCCCCGTATAGGAATAAATATATGTATGGATTACAAATATTTATTCCGAGTCT
This sequence comes from Baronia brevicornis, assembly GCA_031353405.1. Classification (NCBI taxonomy): domain Eukaryota; kingdom Metazoa; phylum Arthropoda; class Insecta; order Lepidoptera; family Papilionidae; genus Baronia; species Baronia brevicornis. Next base: position 228,010 of record JASFAT010000047.1, read on the forward strand.
GGTAACCCCGCCAATCCGCATTGGACAAGCGTGGCCGGTTAACGTCAAAATATATAGTAAGAGTATAAACAATTTGGTTAAACCTTTTAAAACTAACTTAAAACTTTTTTATTGTCATATTTTTAGTATTAAGTATTTCATAAAAATAAATCCTCCCCCTTCCACTCCCATTCCCATAATGACACTTTCCTTAAAGGTCGGCAACGCTTCCACACTGCCTATGGGCGGCATTGGTTGCTTTCCATCAAGTGACACGCTTGCTCGTTTGCGCGTCGCCTGCGCTCCCTATCCCATAAAAAAAAAGAATAATTAAACAATCTTTCACAGTCCAAGGCTGTCCGAAAGCCGTTTAAAAGTAACGGATATGTGAACGAAAGTTAAATCCTTAGTTATTGGGGACACTAACACGAATGAAGTAGATATTTGATATGATATCAAATATTTCATCCAAATTACTTTAATCAAATTTTAACAAAATAATTTTACACATTAAATCGTTAAAAATAAATATCAAATTCTTCATATTTGTGTAGTTACATTGTAAGTTGGCCCAATAGTAGATTCATTACTTTCGTCATTATTTATGCATAACTTTATAAATTGATTAACTACAGGCTCTCACCAGCGAACATTCAATCGCCGACGGGGAATGGAATTCATCAGTAATTGATTCATCTAGTTGTCAAATACTGTGTCAAGCGTTCTACTCTAGACGAGAATCGATTTTACAGGTTAGGTATATTGCAGAGGTTTATTACACTTGAAAGATTTATTTATTTATGTATTATATTTAGATTATGAACAGCACACAACAAAAATCAGTGATATAGCTTTTCGAATCCTTGTTGTTCTTTATTAATAGAAATGGCGGGCATACAAGCAAACAGGATGTAACACTTGCTGCGATACGTCCTTTTGGGTAAGATTTAGGTTAATAGGAGGGGCAGGGGAAAATTATGGAAAGACGTAGTATATGATGGGAAAGAGGAAATGGTTAGATAAAACTATTTCTTAGGTTTTCTCGTTCAGAATGTGGTACTATACCGGAATAGCTGCCTCATTTATTATCGTCATCATACATCATTTCTTTATAAGGTTCTGTAGGTCTGGATAACCACTTGTCTTGAGTCAGGGGTTCGAATATCTAATAGTCCATTTCCTTTAAAGATAATATTATTTTTAAATACTGGTTAAGTAAGGAGTTTTTTTAATTTAAAATGAACATAAAAAGCATTAAAATCATTAAATAACCTAATACTTTTTTATAAATTTCATTTATACAAATGTATTTTTCTATCAGCCCCATAATGCGGATATATTTCTCTATATATAGGCTTTTGAGATAAAATATGTTCCCATTTTTCTGGAATAAGCATAGTATATAGAAACTTTGCCTTTAAGTGGCAAAAAGATGATCACGTTTTTCGGAAAACTGATAACGGTTGTAGTAGATGAGTGCTAGAGAGGAGGCGACTTCTTGGCAAACGTAGTAGGGGACTTCACCCGGTTATATGTAGTGTTGATCTGCAGATACTGACGTGGAATTGAAATACGCGGTTAAAGATGACATATTTTGAATGAGGCTGGTGTCCATCAGTGCACTTTTGTAGGCTGGTGATGATGAGGAAGTATACGGCATAAACTCTTAAAGTACTGCTATCCAGGTTGGGGTACATACATATATGTTTTAAGATATGTTGGTCAAAAAGTGAAAGGTAGTTGACAAATATTGATTTAGTACGGATTATTATTAGTCAGTGCAAATTCAGTTCAGTCTACTTCATAGATTTTGGAACAATTCAGAATCGAAAATTATTTTTCGTTCGTATCGTACGAAGCGCGGTAGCAAGTTACCACTCAGACGCCGGTTTACTGCGAGAGTGTGGTACTTCCCCGGGCGAGTCGGCCCATTCATGCTACAGACAAATATTATGCCTTTCTTGACAAAGTATTTGTTTGCAGCATCTGCGTGAAATGAATAATAAATAGACTTTATTAAATGAATCTAAAAATAATAAATTCTTTGAAAAATATAAAACAGAAATACTTGATGTAATGTTGTGTTTATTATTGTTATAATACAATTCAGAAGCAGTGAATTATGTAAAGCATTTAACTAGAATCTCACCTCTTTAATAAATTTCATATAAATTGTGTCGCACTTACCATTCTGAGAACACATTATTGAAGTAAAATATTGCGTTGGCGAGATTTAACTATTTATAAATTTATAATTTTATTATTACGCTTGAAAATATTTCAGACTATTATGTGAAGAGTTGGAATAAAAGCTTCTATCATTATTATTTTAATTTATTCTATGGTGAGTGATTATTTTATAATGAAAGTATGTATTTTGAAACATTTTTATTCGTGTTGAATCTTAGCGTTACTCAGCCATCTATTTGAACAATACTTACTCTAGTGATATATCTGTCAGTTTTAACTGTTATTTGATGATTATATTTTTATGTAATTTTGGTTTCAAATAGTTCGATAACTATATGAAAATTTAAACTAAAATGGGTATGATCACAATCATATGCTGTATGGTTCCAAGAACAGGGCCAACCCATTTTTTCCCATCGATGTCGTACGAGACGGCTATAGCTGCAAATACCTCGGTAATGGAATCCAAATTAGGGGAACATGGTAACATTATATAATTTAATTTGATGGAGCCCAATTTGTAGCAGTGCACAGTTGATGACTAACTTGATAATGACTGATGATAATGATGATTATAACAACAACTCTTTTACTATGTTATTAACGTTTTAATTCCTTCGATATCCTACTTATTATAAATATAGTGAAATTCATCCATTTCGAACAAATGTAGTGCGTAGGTTAATATCAATTCCTCTATAAATCGGGAGACCTTGTGCCCAGCAGTGGGAGATATATGGCCTATAAAAAAATTGTTGCGATATAAAATATTTACTAATTTCAACAAAAATATAAAGATCGTACAATAATAAAATTAATTACTTACTCATAAAAGTTTTTCAGTTAAACTTTTGACTCTGAGTGAGAAATATGCCAGCTCTCTTGTCTCCTAGAACAGCGACCGCGATATAAATTTGCATTAAAAACCAAAAGGTATCCACATCGATGAATATTTAAACAGATCTATGATTCAATGAGATAAGTCGTTTTTCACTTTTTGTGGTATATTAAAAAAATATTTAAAAATGTTTCGGTTTACTTAATTATTGAATAAACTTCCCTCCTTTACTGAAAAGCCTCCTCGAAGCGTTTTTTTTGCTCTCTCAAGGTCAGATGAAGATATCTTTAGCGAAAAACAAAACTTTTTACACTTACAATCATACAGCAGGATTTCTTACGTATAAACACAAAATGACAAAGCATAAGACAGCCCGACTCAAAATAAATACATGTAGGCCATATAAATATTTATTATACAGCGGGTAGTGAACCTACGACATTTAGCACAGAAAATGAATACCTCTTCACTGCGCCATTGCAGTGGTGTGTATGCACAAGATCGGTAACGCATTTGTGACGCTTCTCTTCACGTCACGCGACTCTTTTCCACCCCGTAAAGATGCTTCTGGCGTTCCGAGTCTAAAGACAGCGGCAATCAATTACGATCAGGTGACATACTTTCTGTAATATAATAAAAAGATATACTATTAAATTAATTAACATATATTTACTTAAGTAAACATGGTCTTAATAGAAATAAATCTGTGGTCTCCATAAGGCTTAGGTCACACCGGGAACGAACCTAAATTCACTCCGCGATTTTTTTTACTTCTCTCTTATTTATCACACCAATATGGTCTTTAACCACGAAGTGAAGTGTAAAAAACGCGGAGTGAATTTACCATCGTTTCACTCCATTCCCGGTGTAGACCGCACCTAATACAGATTGATTACCCTGCAACGAACAAGGCCGTTTGAACGATGAATGAACGATTATGAACGAGCGCGATGATTGGTCCATATAAATTGTGAAATACTTCGTTAGCCCGCCTGATTGCCAATTGTATCTATTAAATGTCAGTCGCAGTCGAAAATGCTATTATTTTCGTTAACTTTGATATAAATTTCTGTTTTCCTTCATTTACTTTAAATCATAATTGCGTTTCTCAAATTTTGGATATGCTCAAGCTTAATTATTTGAGATTTTTCATTTATATATATATATCAAATTCAATTTTATTTCTTTTACATAACATAAGCTCTATCTATTATCTTAAAAAATTGAACATCTATTATCTTTTGATTTTTCTCTGAGCAAGACTTTTAATCTTTAATGTTATTATTTAGTAAAGAAGCTCTGTGAAACATCTCAAATCAATATCTTTGAAAGTATTCCAATATAAAATATGGATCAAACTTTAAAAATAACTTCATTTATCCACAACACTCAACATTTCCCGTTATAATTTTAATTGGATCATATGTCAATTCTTTTTTCAAGTAAAATCGTTCAAATTAAATTTACTTTTATAATAATTTTAATTAATTTTTATTGCACATCCAAAGGTAATTCAGGATTTTTGAACAAGTAAATGTGTCAAAAATTAATTATACATATGTACATATATAATCTTCGTATATTTATAATATGACCCCAGTGGCTCATTGGTATAAATATGTGTACAATCGATAGGTTTTTATTTTGTATCTGATTGTTGTGTGATATTTTTCAATCGTTTATTTGTCTGTTACTCTGATACTGATACTTTTGATTCTGCTCCTATAGTAACAGCTTTAAAACTTCTACCATCGCTGTCATCCACTGGTTCTTTTTTAGTCATTTTTTTTATTTTCATTCGCTATTAATTTATCTGTTTATATATCATATATGCAAATGCAATTTGTTTAAAAGATTTGAAAATTTTAAAGATGAATTAAACCGATATATCTGTGTCAATATTCATTATATCTTCATCGTATTTTCAAATAGAAAATATTTTAAAAAATTCATTTGGAATGCTAGAGAGTAAGAGATGTATAGTGCAGACTACCTCACATAACTCTGTATATCACGTACATATAAAACATTTAAGAACACTGATCAAATAAGGGCGGATGGCAAAATCTGAATGTCTGTAGCCCAAAATCGGGCTAGGTGTGGGTACCTTGAAGTACACATATGTCCAACATCGGACTGCTGAACACGACGAAGAAGATGAAACATTTTAAATTATGGTTAAATAAAAGTTAATTATTTATTCCAATGATAGATTTTTAGTATTAAGTCGTTTATTTATTATTTACGTTTTGAGTTTAAGCCTATATTAAAAGACTTTTTAGATAGCTAAATGAATATTCTTTTAATTATTTAACTGTTGTAATTATTATCGCTGACACCGTTACAAGAATAAATTGATTAAAATATGCTAACAATTTATTTTATCAATAATTTTCTTGTTGTTGTTGTTTTGAGAGTGACATTCTCAGGCTATAATCTTGTTTACAATTAAACTATGGAGTAAGTATTGGAACGTAATGGCGATCAATTTTCGTAATTGTCGCGGGTTCGATATTATAGATATAATATAAATATATTATAGATATTTATTCCGAGTCTGGTCCCTCCAATCTGTATTGGCCAAGCATGGTAGGCCGTGGGTATAAAAAAATAAATAAATTGGAATGTGTGTAGATAAAGTATTGAGATCCCAAATTAAATACAAAATGTGTCCTACGACTTTAGAAGACTTTTAGGGAACGTTTCATATCCAATGCGACAGATAGATATTTCATGGTCGCAGACTCATGATGAAAAATAAAGCTTTAAACTGTTAATTACGTTTAGTTGTCACACAGGATGCTGATTGCAATTTAAGAAGTTCATTTTTTCTGTATATCTTCATGTGTAGCCACGCTGCAGACAAATACTTTGTCAAGAATGGCATATTATTTGTCTGTAGCATGAATGGGCTGGCTTGCCTCGGGGAAGTACCACACTCCCCGCAGAAAACCGACGTCTAAGTGATAGTTTAGCTACCGCGCTTCGTCCGGTGAGAGGTTGAATTCCGGAGGCCCAACTCCCCACCCCTCCCCCTCCCATAACGACATTTTCCTTAAAGGCCGGCAACGCTTCTGCACTGCTTGTAGCGCTGCGGATGTCTATGGGCGGCGTTGGTTGCTTTCCATCAAGTGACACGCCTACTTGTTTGCCTTCTTATCCCATAAAAAAGTAATCTAATTTTTCAGTATACTTATTTGAAAGTTTCATTTGCCTTGTTATTGAAGATTTTAATTAGCACATTTTAAAAAATTTAAATGACTTGAATCGTATAGACTGACTTTGGATTGGAGAGGTTGCAACTTTCCCGTTTGAGAACGTAAACAAGATGCTAAGTGCCCTTTGGAGCTGAGCGGATGTTTAGGAAGGAGAACTAATGACTTCACCGTGATGTTGTAAAATACCTATGCGGATTTATGTTTTGTGTCATAAAAGACCGACAATTTAATTACGTCCCAATTTTTAAACACTTCATTTATTAGTTAAGTCGTGTAGAATGAGATATGGTAAAACAGGATTGCTCAGATCTTACGATCGTTTTCTTCTAATTTTAATAATGACATACTAAGATAGTCATATCCATTGATACAAATTAATCCTACGTCATCTCCTTCCATTTCTCCGGCTTGAGCTCGCGCAAATCCTTTAGGATCCGATACTTGGCTGCCATTTGAGGAGTATACAGATCAGTTTACGTAGTCCCGAAAATCTAGCTATGTCTCTCATCTCCAATTCGTTTGTGGTCCAGGCGGTGACTATGAGATAGGTAGGAGTAGCCGCCTGTGTGGTAGACGAGTAACATAAGTAGGTATAATCAATCATAAGTCAAGACTTGTACATTAAGAGATTTATGAGGAAATATTAACAAAACTACCTATGAGCGAGATTAAAAAAAATACGTGAAATATCTTTCAATATTGTTTCCGTGTCGTAGAAATGGTTTCCAGCTCAGCATGTTTGCTGCAGCGAGTATTTACAATGTTTCATTTTATTTTAGTGGAACTAAGTTTTATCCATCAAGAATATAATGTCTCTCAGTGGAGGAATGGCCCAATCCACAAAAATGTGAGTACCGAGTTGAAGTTTAATTTAATAGAGGTAGAGCCACGCTGCAGACGAATACTTTGTCAAAAATATCATAATATTTGTCCATGTGTGGGGAAGTACGACACTCCCGCAGAAAACCGGCGTCTGAGTGGTAGCTTACCTACCGTGCTTCGTATAGTGAGCGGCCCAACACCCTCCTCTCTCCCTCTTCTCTCCCTCTTCCCTCCCCCTTCCATTCTCACTTCCATAATGATACTTTCCTTAAAGGTCGCTGCGGAAGTTTATGGGCGGCGTTGATTGGATTCCATCAGGTTACACGCTTGCTCGTTTCCTTTCCTATCCCATAAAAAAAGTTACCAAACCAGTCTTATTTTATTAAAGCTATAGTCAACATTTAACGCCATCTATTAAAATACAATTAACCTAAGATAGGCCATTATGGATTTTAAAAAAATATAAAAAATACTGCTGGTTTGGTATTTTTAATTCGGTACTTACATTTTTGTGGATTGGGCCATTCTTTCATATTTATGTGGATTGGGCAACTCTTCCATTGAGCGACTAATATTTATAGAGGGTACAGTTTGTTTATTTTATGAAAGAGGTAGACAAATGAATAAGTGAATCACTTGTTGAAGTGATATCTTAATTATACTAACACACACACACACACACAAACTTATCCTTTTTTGTTACTTATAAAATAAATTATATCATTTATTTTAGTAAATACTATTCAGAATATCCTTTTATATAATATTATAATTTATATTAAAAATGCGAGGTAGAAAGTCAGTTTTTAAATTAACATAAGCCATACGTTCATACTTCTACACGTCCAATCTTCTGGAGCCCGCTTGTAAACAAGATTGTATAGCGGAAGGTCGCTCTCTACTCAAGTTTGAGAAACTTTTGTATGCGGTGAGATGAGGTCACTTCCAAGTTAATTTAGTGTTTACTTATCAACCAACGTTTTGTGAATAAATTTACGTCTTTGAACTAGAAAGCACATAAGAAAAATACGCTAACGATGTTGTCATAGCCGACTTAGTTAGGGTGACCTCTTTTGGGCAAGTTTTGGAAGAGTCAACTGCTCACAAGGCTGTAAAAGGGGGGAAGGGGCAACCAACTTTTAATGATTTAGCAATTAACCATTTTATACATACTTACTAAAATAATTTTAAAAATAATATATGTATGTAATTTTTTATTGATTATTATGTATAATTATATTAACAAACGCTAATTATATATTTTAAAATAAAGTTGTTATTTTTTTAATGGAAGGAGAGGGGTATACGAGCAATCGTGTCGCCTGATGGAAATCAATCAACACTGCTCAAAGACATCCGCGACACCTTAGGTATTACGGAAGCGATGCCGGCCTTCAAGGTACATATGTGTAGATTTTCTTTTAGGGTTCCAATGTCGGGGTCGTAACGGCTCGTAAATACCACTGAAGGTGGCTGGTTCTACCGGTTAATTACAGTCTGTGGTTAAAGTTCGACCCTCGTTCCCTCTATGAGTTTCTGACAACGGCTTTGACTGCGCAAGAAATATATTTTTTTGCATTTTGTGCAAAGAGACAAAAACAGAACACTCTCTGGTCCAAATCTTTATTTCTTTAATGACTTGTTTATATTTTCTATACAATCGAAATATAATTTGTATGTTATGTTAGAGATATTAGACGTATGCAACTTACTACTCCAGAAAACAGAAAACCTTTTTTAAAACAAAATTTTATTGTCAAATTCAAAAAAATCTCGCTGGCAATCATCTTAATAAAGGTAATGTCTCAATCTCCACATATATGTACAATTCAGTTTTATTTTTTAAAATATACATAAATACACTGTTTTATACGAAGAAAAAGAAATCCGCCAGGAAACCAGTCACCGCCATAGTTCTCCGAGTTAGCAAACTGAAGTGACAATGGGCTGATCTCGTTTGTCGGAGATCCGACAACCGCTAAATTTTGTTTTTTTTTTGATCGTCTTAATAATTTTTTTTTAAATTGCATGAAGAAAAAAAGAAGTTCGCCAGGAAACCAGTCACCGACATAGCTCTCCGAGTTAGCAAACCTAAGTAGTAACTGATCTGATGATGGGCTGATCAGGTTTTTCAGAGACCCAAACACACACACAAAAACAATTTTGTATTTTTTGGTGATCGTGTTAATAAATATTTTTTAAATATGTACTACACTATTATATGAAGAAAAAAAAGAAGTCCGCTGGGAAACCAGTCACCATTATAGTCCTCCGAGAAGTGTCAACGAGCTGATTACCTGCCGGCAACCCGGAAACGGCTACTTTTGATTTTTTTTTTGATTTTATACTTTAATTTAAAAGTACTTTACTGTATTGTTATTATATTTGAAAATGTATTTAAATATGTAGTTGCTTATAAAACTAACGAAAACTCATTTATATCGCCTAATTTAAAAATTGTCTTTAATTGTAAAAATGTTGCCAACCTCTGTTATTATGTTATTTTTTTTAAATACATTACAGGTTGAAAGAGCTCTTTGTCATATTTTATCGCAGAGCTATTTATTAATTACCGCTCCTTTGACAAATAACTAGAGTAATTAATTTAATTATGTTGCTCTCCTTTAACAAACATTCTTTATTAAAGCATTAATTTTTATCGATAAGTTATTTTTATTATATTAAAATATTTATTAAATAATAGAAAATTCTTTGGTTTAGTGGTTATTGAAAATAGATTGTAAGTTTTTGAGGTTTTAATTTAACTACCGTTTATGTACGTACCGTATAGGTTATTTATATGTATGTTTAAAAACATTCAATTTTACTAATTATTTTATTAAATAATTAGTAAAATTGAGTGTTTCTTTATATATAATACAGTGTTTCAAGTATATTTATTAGTAGTAAATAATATAAATTTTATTTTGGTATTTTATATTTAGTCTATTCTCAATTATTAGTAGCTGTCCCACCTCCCAAGCAATTTTTATAGTTACACCCACAGGTTAACTGATAAAGTTGACAAATTGAAATGCTAATATTCTACTTGCCAAAGATTCAGACTTTTGATACTTATGAAAGCATCAAAAATCTTTGCTTTTAATTGTTGTGTTCTTTTTTTTAAATTATTGTTGTGGTAATTAAAAGCGCGATTCATACCTCTAAATGTCAGGTTGTTTTTGTGCTGTGGGATTGTTTATTTGCGTATAAAGAGAATTAAATAGTCTTATATTTACTAGTCTATCATAATAGTATTATACTTTGCAAAAAATAGTCATAATGTAAAATAATTTCAATCAATCAATCAACAGCCTGCAGCAGTCCACTACTGGACAAAGACCTCCACCAATAAATGCCCGTAACCCGGCTTTACGCGTCTAGTTTCTGCCAGCCGCCTTATGCACGACATACTGAGTTTGACTTTTAAAATAATTTATTATATTAATTATTAATAATTTGAAATTGAGTTTGTGTAATTTAAGGTTTTCAACCAGACTTGTAATTACACAGACCCTTAAAAAGCATTGATTACGAACAAGCTTTGCAATTAGATAGAAAATAAATATTTTGAAATACTTCGTTAAAGCCTCTGATTATCAATTGTAAGCATTAAATATTTGACGAAAATGGAACGTAACTTTTTCTTCTTAGGCTTTTTGCTAAGTCTAAATTAGTAGTAATATAATCAGTCCTTTAAAAACACCTCTCTAATTTAGTAAAGGAACAGAAATATGATAAGTTTACGTATTTTTAAGTCCGGTAGAAAATAATTAATGAAGTCAGGTGTTACTTTGCGGAAATCCATTACCAAGTGGACAGTTAGAACTTTTACTTAGCTAAGATCCGCGACAAGCAAACAAAATCAAAATAATAATAATAATGTGTTTTTTTTATAAAAGAGTAAATAAATAATATTTATTTTATAAATATTAAAATCATTCTAAACAAATAAGTAGTACAAAGAACTTTCTCCACCAAATTAAATATATCCTTGACGTTGTATTTTTGTTTCATTTTTATAATTTCATGTTATTATGAGTTATATTGTTTAATTGTGGTGGCGGTACTGTACAATGTATTTCGAGTAAGGCATATAAGTGGAGTCATATAAATACGTATTTCGTAACTTTTTAAGTTGACTGCATAAGTCCCTAGAAGTTTTTGATAGAATGGCCACTACTTTATCAAGACGTAACGTGACAAGCTTGCTAGTACATTTCAAGATACTTGATGTTATTATATTTTACTTGATACTGGCATAATAGTTAAAACTAATTGCCATTAAATAAAAAAAGTAACAGAAAATATACATGTATGTTGAACCTATATTCGTGTCAGTTTTCACATATGACATACCTAACTGAACTCTCTCTTGCGAAACTAGTCGACAGCTGACATTAACTACTAAATGTCGTTTTGCTTGCTTTGTCACTTTCCGTAGACAGCGTCCACCCCTTTATCTATTAATAAAGGTACCGACAGGTAAATTAAAGGCCCTGTAGCAAAGTGAACTTTTATTTTTTAAAGCCTGTTCTTTTTTATATGTTATCGATTTATTTAAAAATAAGCATTATTACTACAAAAAAGTCCCACCAACCCGCCTTGGTTTGTCTTGGCGTCATACGCTAATGTCTATTCTCCCAGAAATTTAAAGGCTCCATACCCAACTATGGGAATGAGATATACTCTGTTTTAACTTCTGAACTTCCTGATCTTTTTGCTATGAAACTTTGGTGAATTTTTGTTGCTTGGGAAAGCTTTCGCTTTGAGAGAAAAGTTTTAAAGCGTATCTTTGGCCCTGTTTTGGAAAATGAGCGATGGCGTACACTTTACAACCACGAGCTTTATTTGCTAGAAAAAAGAAATTAAAAGTCAAATAATGTTTATATTTATAGAATATTACTGTGACCGGTGTCGCAGTTAGAGATGAGATCAAAACATCGCAATAACCCAATTGCAACTGCCGTAGCGCTACAACTCTATTTAAAAGCAACGCAATATCCCTATTTCCATAAATTCCACTCGTGACGATACCTGGAGTTAACACAATTATTGTGAATACATTTATAAAAGAAATAGTAAAAAAAATATTAATAATATGTATTAAAGAAATAATAAAAATTTAATAACTAAGTTTTAAAATAGCAGCTGAGAACGTGCACGCAATGGTCTTTAGATGTTAACTAACTTGCAAGATTGTAAATCTTATTCTTTTAATAAATCTCGCTCCATTTAATATCCCGCTTAACAATGCAAATATTATATTTCTTTCTTTCCTTCAGATAAAATTTAATTAGAAGCTTTATTTAATGTTCTATTTTTTTTTCATCAAATATATTTAAAGCTACATATAAATATTAATTTGCTAAGTTTTTTTTTATTATCTTAATATTGTAAGTGATCATTACCGCCCATAGATATCGAAAACGTTGCCAATCTATAGCGAACACATATATTCTTTTCTTGAATGGCCATATGTCATATTCACATGGAAACACCATAGGTGGTGAATTGTTCCACATTTCCACAGTTCGTGTTAGAAAACTGTGACTTAATCGCACGGTAGTAGACGGCTAGCCATCTAGGTGATGGGGATGGCCCCTATTTTTGTAGCGCGGAATACAATGGTCGAACTGTGCGCTGGGAACCAAAATGAATACTCTCCATTTCCTGGGTAAAAACAACCTTCATTTAAATTTCAACAACAATCTACCACTATCTACCACTAGACATTAGCGTTTTCTATGGCGCGTCATCTATCTTTATCTTCGGCTACAGACATCCAGTTCCTGCCACCCACTCTACGCAGATCATAGCTCCTCCATCTAGCTAAGGACGTCCCACACTCAACATTGTATTAAGTTTGTATGGTGCCGAGTTATTGGAATTTGTTTAGTAATAAATACATTGAAAAGGTCATACTGAATGGAAACTAAAACGGCGAAAGAAATTCCACATTACTCATTTTATGTTCCGTTCTTTAAGTCCCGACAGTGATTACAATACAAAATATATTGCTAAAATTATGATAATTTTTTTTTATGGCATAGGAAGGCAAACGAGCATGCGTGTCACCTGATGGAAAGCAACCAACGCCACCCATAGACATCCGCAATGCCATAGGCAGTGCGGAAGCGTTGCCAACCTAAAAGGAAAGTGAAATTATGGGAGTGGGAATCGGAGGGGGAGTGGGAGTGGGAAGGGAAGGGTGTTGGGCCTCCGGAACTCAGACCGCTTACCGTATGAAGCGCGGTAGACAAGCTACCACTCAGACGCCGGTTTTCTGCAGGAATGTGGTACTTTCCCGGGCGAGCCGACCCATTCATGCCACAGACAAATACTATGCCATTCTTGACAAAGTATTTGTCTGCAGCGTGGCTCTACCAATAGTAAAAAGTTATGCATTGAGATATAAGACACACACGATAAGAAGAGTTGTCGTGTCAAAAAAGGTGATTTGTACAACATAATGTTACTTAGTATATTTGTAAGCCTAACTAACATTAGAATATTTTGAGCGTCATGACTTACTTTATCGTGACTTAACATAAAAGTGATAAGTAAAATTTCTGCCTAAAGTTTTACTAAAATTCGTTGAAAATGTCATAACTTTTTGTTAAATCTTTGTCTGTAGTACGAATGCCCGAATCTAGCTGGGAGATTTTACACTCTGAGCGAAAACAGATTTCTGAGATGTATTTTCTTCTAAGATGTTCACCCCTTTCTTTTTTCCATTTACGGGGAGTAAATGGAAGAGAAAATTTTCCCCTAAATTGGGCAACGCAGATGCGTCAGGTCATGAATAATATGCATATTCGTTTGACTCCATAAAAAATATTCGATAAAATAAAGTAATTCAACATCACTTGGCAATGCCTACATAAAAAGAAAAGATGAAAAAGTAAGCTAATAGCTTGGCTCGAGACCAATACTCATAATTTAAAGACCTCTTTAAAATTTGGCTGAAGCCACAACCAAAGACTAACCTGGCTGTAGCGAAAAAATGGAGTCATTTTTCATGTTAGACATTTTTATAGTTCTTTGCTTTCAAAGGGCAATAGAAAATAGACAAAATAGCACTCCATGTTCGGAGTTAATGGTCGCGGGTTCGATTTCGGTATCGGGATAAATAATTATATGTATGTATGGCATTCAGGTATTTATTCCAAGGGTGTTCCGCCAGTCAACCTTGGACAAGCGTGCTGAGCGAATGTCCAGCTCCAGAAAGTGGGAATCCCAAGTCTAGCAATGGGTAAGTATATGGATATATAATAATTGTAAAAAATATATAAGTAAAATATCAATAAAGATATTATATTTAATAAAACTATATAATATATCATTAATATTCTAGTTTTGCTCTTAAGCTAGCAAACAAGCTCGGTTTGGAAACTTAATTGCAACTCTAAAATTACATTACAACTATCCAATTATATAAAGCTAATGAAGTATTCAATATGCTTTTAACTTTAAAAAATATTAATACATTGTACAAAGAGAGCATCGAAATAAACTTTTATCTATAAAGTAAAACGAAAACATTGCTCCTTTCAAACAGTAAAGTTTCATTCTATAATAAATATTAATATAAAGTAAAAGCTTTTTTCTTCGAAAAGATATGACAGTGATAGAAGTTTTGAGAGAATTTCAATTTTTAAAGTAACAGACTTTTACCAGAGCTGATCAAAAAAGTCCCTCTCACTTTTACAAAGCAGGTATGAGCAAGGAACTGTGGAAGAAACACGGTGGCAGAAAACTGCCGAACTTTGATGATGATGAAAGTTTAATTTATATTGCTTTATACATATAACATCATTATATATTCTATGAAATAAACTGGTGTTTGCTTTTTCGTATAACATACATACATATCTTCACGCCTGTTTCCCGTAAGGTAGGCAGAGACCACAGATCTCCATCCGCTACGATCCCGGCACATCTACCTTGCTTCCTCCACACTCATCCATCCTTCCTCTGACATTCATCATAGCGAAACGGCTCTCCGTAAGTCGCTTCTCGCACTCGCAGCAATCAGGACGTGAAGGTTGGCGAACCACGTCGCCGTCATTTTTAAAACAAATTAGGTATATTAAAATTCGTCATAGTGAATCCCACGAGCCGCAAGGGAGGATGGAGGTCAGCCCCAGCAGAGGCCCGCATGCTGAGGTAAGGCACCATAGTATCCGCAGGAGCCGTATAAGAAAACAATTTATATGTGTATTTGTATATATATACGAAAATACATCTGCCTATCCTTTTATCATGCATTTGTCATAATTTGTTATGCATTACTACACCAATTATGCGGTTGCCATGGCCATACCATGCCATACCATGCCATACCATGCCATGTATACGCAAATAATGCAAATTAACAAATTTCAATAAAAAAATTGCCACAGTATATTGAATTTTATAATAACGAGTTTCCTTGAATTTCTTCTCTGCAACGCGGGACGGAAAGCTTTTATATATTTATATATATATCCTAAAAAATATAGTGAAATGTTAATCAATGAGGGCAGGGCGGCTCTCATGAATGAGGGAATGAACAAGAAGAAAGATTAAATATTAGCGGGACCGAAAAGTTAGTGAAAAAACAATATACATTATTGTTTTTCAACTAATGGGAAAGATTTTAATGCCTATAACAGAAAGAGCACACTCGATTACGAAAAATAAATTGGAAAAGATCTTTTTTTAAAAAGGGAATCAAACAAAATAATAGAAATAATTTTGTTGACTAGTATTTAAGATTATTTTTAATCAAAAAATGTTTTTAACCACGATAAAAATAATGATTACTTTTCAGTCCTCCTTATATGACTTTAAAAAGGATATTATTTTCACAAATATAAGGTTACAATTTAAAATTGAAATACTTGTATAAGAACACATGATCTCCATGATACCTCGACTGTTTCGACGAGCACGAATTAACAATGGCCGTAGTAATTGAAAATTGTCTCAAGCGTGTCCCCACGGACGATGGCCCCTTCATAATAATCCCGTTATTGTTTTATAATCCGTGCCTAATTTAGTAACAATGGACAAGATGATAGTTCTCTTCCTATCTCGTTGTTTTTATTTCTTTTTAATAATAAGTTTTAGTTTGTTAGAGTATTAGATCTGTCTCTAATTTTGTAATAAAAGGTATTTTTAATGCTTTTTAACATATAATGTAAGAAAAAATATAATTAATAGTATAAAGATATAATAGTTAAACGTAGTATGATTGAAACTCAAGTACATTTGTAAATTTCTAAAAAGAACGGAAATCTATTCTCCAATTCGCTTCGCTAAAAGGATAAAGAAAAGCTCGTGTACAGATTTCCTTATAAATCGATGGGACTCACTTTTTATTCCTCCCAACATAAACACCACCGTCCGAGACTATAAAGTTGGCACTAGTCCACAGCTTGCAAAAACATATTGAACAAACAAATGGCCGTCGTCTGTTTTGTCAAATCCGTACAATACGTGTACGCTCCGGCACGCCGTGCGCTGATTTTATAGCGTCATAAAATCTAGTGAAACGCACCCTTAAATCAAAACGCGCCGCCGTATTTCATCGTTCTGGTTGTCAATGTTTATTTTATATCATATTTTAGAGATCCCTCTCGTATAAATCACGCCCGGATTGATATACATTAAGGTCACGTACTTCTGGCAGCTCCGCTTAGTTGCCCCGCTTTCTCGCCGGCTGCGCTACGTTGACAAGTGGCCCGTTCGGCCCCTGTGTACTATATAACAATTTGCGAGATAAAGCACTTTATTTTATAGCTAGATTGAGTCAATCGATTTCAGTGAAAGATGTCGATACATCAATCGATTTTGGTGTAGAATATTCATTGAACGACGTTTTTAATAGTGGTTGAGTGTCAGAGCCTCAAAAAATATCGGCCTTAAGTGATAGCATTTTACTGTTACCGCCTTTTGTACGATGAGTGAGATATGGAGATCCAATTTCCTTCGTTCTCCACCTCCCACTACTCACTCCTTCTCAATCCTTCTTAAAATACACCGTATTCTTCCAACCGTACGGAAGGCAACTCATTTGCAATGTCCTTGGTATTACTTGTATATCCATGGGGACACTGGTTGCTTACCATCAGGTCACCCACTTGCTCCTTTACTTATAAACTCTACAAAAAAATTGTAGTGCTTAACAACTTTTTAAACACAATGCAAATTTTTGAAATTTTGATATTTGAGATAAATAGAGACTATCGGACTACAATACGGTGTAGATTTTGTACTGCTGTGGGAATTAGTCTCTTTGTAGGAAGTCACTTGAAAGAAATTGCCTTCGTTAGTCTTTCCAGAATGTCCATGTTCGACTGAACTGTATTTCTTTTATTATTTGTACTGAAATGATCATCTTAATATCTTTCTCGGTGTAGTATGTGAAATAAAATAGGGAACTATTTTGGTGTCATTATAACAAATACAATTCCAAATTATTAGCAAATTAAATTAAAAAATTAAACAAAATATACTAGAGATTAAAAATAAACGTACACAGAATATTAAATGCAGTGACTTAATTGGTTCAGTGGTGAAGCTACCCTTTTCAGATTAATGGTTGTGGATTCAATTCCCGAATTGGAATAAATACATATGTATGTATGGCCAACAGGTATTTACTTCGTATCTGCCAATTCGCCTTTGGGCAAGTATGGTTGGTTAAATTCAATTTCTCCATTAATGGGAAGGCACTATGCTCGCCAGTGAGACAACTATAAGCTGTATATTAAAGTATATACAAAGACTTTAAATAATTAGTGGAACACTCTTGGAAAGATTCACTGTAATATCACAGTAAGCGGGTCGCTTCATGTGAAATGTTGTTCCTAGTATATTTTTTTACATTCATTTATGGACTACCAACTAACATTACTTTATTCTAATTAATTCGTATAACATATTAAAACATGAATTTTACATTATTATTTTTCATGTAATTGTGGTAAAATTCACACAACGATCGAAGCGGGGCATTGGAACCACACACGCTTTATTTTAATCGTGCGTTAAATGCATGTTATTTTTATCGGATAGGAAGGCAAACGAGCAGGTGGGTCACTTATGGAAAGCAATCAACGCCGCCCATAAACATCCGCAGTGCCATAAGCAGTGCAGAAGCATTGTCGGCCTTTAAGGGAAGTGTCATTATGGGAGGGGAAGGGGGAAGGCCTCCGGAACTCAACCGCTCACCAGACGAAGCGCGGTAGCTAAGCTACCACTCAGTTGTCGGTTTCTGCGCGAGTGTGGTACTTCCCCATGCGAGCCGGTCCATTTATGCTACAGACAAATAATATGCCATTTTTGACAAAGTACAGTACATGAATGTGAACTCTGGGTACCGTAAAGTTAATATAACCTAAAATATCTGTACCATCTATGATTTTGTGAAGTATTTTAAATTTTATAAACTGACTGAGTAAATAATCTCAGTCTCCTATTGAAGTTGGTTTGCTGTCTGATTTGAGGCTAAACTCAACAATAACTTAACATTGTCGCAGCACTATATTCATATAGTATTTCACAATGCCCTTGTGAGACATACATATGTATAATATTGTAAGCTTTACCGTTAGAAGTTAGTTTAACGAGAGGAAATGTAGTCTCGAAGCACAGGAAACTTTACAACAAATGGAGCACGTCTTGTAGAAGCAAGCAACTTGAACTATTATGAGTAAAATTTGAACTTTTCAATCTACACAACTATAGACAAGAATAAAAATCCATAAATTAAAATTAAATAGGAATGTACTAACAATTTATTTGATTTATTATTTGATATTTAGAAGTTAAATCTTCAGTAATCTATCTCGTTCTCTCGCATGCTAAATCGTATAGATTTATGTATGTGTTTGTCTCTTTTTAGTGTCGCTTTTTCGTTTTGTCGAGTTTCAAATTACAACAGTACTAATACAGTAGTACTGATAGTACTATTTTCTTTAGGAAGAGAAAGCAAGTAAGTTCGTTCACGGTAAATTATCACTGCCCTTTTAGGGACATCTGTGGTCTTTGCAGATATGTACATTGCTTACCTTACCACCTAATACTATATAAATATGAACCATTTTATTAATTAGGGTAAGAAAAATTTAATAGGAAACTTCTTTCTCTCTCATTAAACAAGAAAAGGACGACTGGCAAAAGAAATTTACCTTGCGAATGTGGATGGAAGGGTCGGAAGAGGAAGACCACGAAAAACATACCTTGACCAAATTGCTGAACTTTTTAAGAAAGGCCAGGTCAAAAGTACCCTCAACCGGCGGGCTTGCATGAGGAGAATAATGAGTGTGGAGGAAGTAAGGGAAGTATGCCGAGATCGTAGCAGATGGAGATCTGTGGTTTCTGCCTACCCCTACGGTAGACAGCCGTGACGATATGTCTATGTCTATAAACAAGAAATTACAACATTCCCATACTCACTCGAACGAAACATTGTAACATAGTAAAGTGGTACTACTTAAAGTCATCTCATCTGTGATGGTGTGGTGCTTTCCAGATCACGCTATTATAGCTCTGCCGCCTTTAAAACTTTTGAGAATTGATTTGCATGAAACAAAAGCAACCAATTTATTAATTTATACATATATCACACCTATTTCCCGTAGTGATAACTAGAGACCATAGACTTCCATCTGCTACGATCCCGGCACACTTTCTTTGCTTCCTTCACACTCATTACTCTCTTCGTATAAGCTACTGCGGTACTTTTGAACTCGTTCTTCTTAAAAACTTCAACAATATGATCATGGTATATTTTCCTCGGTCTTCCCCTACCGACTCTTCCATCCACATGCGCAACGTAAATTTCTTTTATCAGTCGTCTTTCATCCGTCTTCTCTATGTCCTTTCTAAAGTTTTGACATATTATTTATGTATTATCACCTTTTTTTATTTCATAATTAATTTATATCGACGAATTACTAGTACACGCATTTGTTCAAATATGGTGTCCATAAAAACGACTTCAAATTCAAATCAGCATTCTAATAAACTTGTACCGAGATAAGAACAAAAGTTGACTTCATCAATCAACGAAACGTAATCGACTACAGTAAGACGCAATCGACAACGACTCTCCGTGTCATCGCCTCGCAGTCGGAGCACAAGTAATCCACTTAGGATTAGCCATAAACAAGGGGGGGTCATTGTAGCGACACAAGCGATCAGTTAACGTCTAAGTTTAAGGCTTCCCACCTACTTGCGTTCGGTGGGACAGTCCCCAAAGTATTTTTTTACCTAACAATTTTATGCTTGAATGGGAATAAAAAGTTTGGCGTAATAAGGAACATTGCCACGTCTCACAAAATTCTGTTAACAAGCCTGATATTTATATATCAAGAAAAGAAAGTTAAACATTTAGAAAAAATCTTTACTCATAGATTTCTTGATGTATAATTTAAATGTATTCAAAATATTTTGTTTCTTTGAAGCCTTACATCAGGTGATACGCTTGCTCGTTTGCCTTCCTATTCTATAAAAAAGTTTTTTTAAAACCATATTCTTATCTGCACTAGATCCAAACTCAAACATCCATTCGAACAATTTTCTTTTATTATTCTGTCAGTTTGTTCAATCTAATCTTTATAACAGTGGAACCAATTTTAACGGAGCTTTCACAAGATGTTTAAGCTTAGCTTAAGCTACCTTTTAACTCGAAAATGTCTACGAATTACTGCGAAAACTTGTGAAATTTTAAACACAAGAACGTATTTTAATCACTGAAAGTAATTCATGTTACAATAATTAAAAAAAATAGAACAAAACATAATCATAATAAGTTTTTACTTCATTTTTTATGGCACAAATATGAACATAATAACAAATGCAAAATAATAAAATGTATATATAAAATTAAATATTTTGAATTGTCGTCAACATCATGCTATTAAAGCCGCGGGTGGGCCTTAGCCTCGTTCAGTAAATTTTTCCAGTCGGATTTTCATTTAGCTTTTTCTCACCAGCACCTCACACCAATTGCCTTTAAGTCGTCCGCGACTCCATCTAGCCATCTGAACTTAGGCGTTCCGCGGCTTCTACGACCATCTGGTTTGCCGTCGAGTAAGCGTTTGAGTACTCTAGCCTCGTGCATCCGTACCACGTGCCACGCCCAACGAAGGCGGCCAATCTTAATGGTTTTGATGACGTTCGTGACGACTCCTTGTACGACTCATATAGTTCGTGGTTGTAAAGTACGCTATCGCTCATTTTCCAACACAGAACCGCCTTTTTTGTTTATATATTAAATGGTAATTACTTATTAACAATTAAAATAAATTAAAAGTTATGAATTTATATTTTTTAATATTTTCAACTAACTAATAAAGCACTGAGTTGCGAGCCCATCATGACTAATCCACGTTCCGTGTCCCGGGTTGGATATGTCCGAAGTAGTCGGTCGGCCTTATCCAAATGTAGCTGATAAAGGGCGTTGACGGTATTGTTCGCAGAGGCATTAGGCTTTAATCCCGTCGCGAGCGTGCCTCGTTAGGTTGATTGTTCGGTGTCGCGCGGCAGATGGTCGCAGTAATCCGAGCCGTTGCACGCCGTCCGCCTCCCTACCTCCACGACCCTCTCGGCCCTCCACGAAAATATAGCCTCTTTGTGTTTGTTGCATCTGCAGGTAAATTGTGCGCCAAAATTGGGCCGTACGTTACCCGAGTACGTGCTCCTTTCATATGAATGCAACTGCCATGAATTATTCTTGAAAATGCATTGTTATCAGCACAGCTTTCACGTATTATTCCGTATTTATGATCGCATTATGCTGAACTTAAATTTAGGTGTTGCGCTTTTATATTTCGAATGTATTTTTCTATTGGTTCGCATAAATATGGATTAACTTGGAGCTTTAAATTACTAGTGAGTATTTACCTTATATCTGGAATACTGAATCTCTTATATGCTTTTAAATCACTGCCTTATCTTTTACTATTATATTATTTTCTACTTTTTTAACAAATTGAAAAGTTTATTAGAATATTTAATTCACCCAAATTTATTGATGGTTCCACATTTATTTGTCAAAACAACAAGTAATTGACTGATAGATGATGAAAAGTTTACCCGTTGGCCCTAGAAGCGTGAACTTTCACACAAAGTTCCTTATAAAGTACTAATAACCGAATTTTAAAATGCGTCACTTAAAAGGGTATAATATGGAATAAAAAATTCGTGGAATTCCTTTGGTATAATTGGCCATTAATATAATATATGATGATATCTAACTAATAAAAGAAGTAATGAATTAATTAGTATACAGAGACATTTGTATACATGACAATTAAACACTACATTTAAATTATTAAATGTAATGAAAAAATTACAACACATATTTTTATGAATATAATACGAAAAAAAAATTTTGTTTCCGCTCGGGATCGAACCGGGGACCTTGTGCGTGTGAAGCACACGTGATAACCACTACACTACGGAAACTTATGTGAAATGTTTTAAATCTTCCGTACTTTAATTTTAATGTAAGCGAGATATTCAGAAGATAATCAAAGAAGAAAACCAAATTGACTTTTCATATCAGAAGTGTACATCACGTTTTATAGATACAGTAAAACTAAAAAGCTTCTAGCTTAGTGACTTTTATTCGGTGTTCATTAAAGATTGATTAAACACTTTTAAAAGTAAACGATCAAACGGGTCATTTTTTTTAGTAAAAGTAATTTAAAGTAATCACTGCCGCCCATTGACATCTGCAATATTAAGTGGAGATACATACATTGCCTACCGTAGGGTTAGCACGTGAATAATGGGAGACGAAGAAGTATGTAATGTGAGCAGAAAAAGGAAGTAATGGAAGTAAAAGAAGAAAGTAAAGGAAAGAACGGAGTTGAGTATCCGGATCCGGAAACGCGGTAACACAGGAAAATGCTACCATTTAAAGTCGATATTAAGTAAGGGTGTGCTACGTTCCCTAAAGCATAGTTTTAATACTATTCATTTTAAAGCATAAATATATATAAAATTTCATTTGGTTTCTGATAGTAATAATATCTTTATTTTCAAAATGTTTACATATATATTAACAGGACATTAGATTCAACACTAGGATTCCCTGTGTTGAATCAATATTATAACACAAATATTAAAACAGTAGAGAAAAAATAAAATAAAATTAAACATGAGTGATAATAAAAAATGGATTAAGTAAGATAATAAATTATAAAAGTTGTGATCTGTATGTGTATAGTAGCCGCCCATGACTAGGAGGTAGTCGCGTTTTCGAGTACACCAGAGCAGTAGGGATTCAGCCTCGGGGCAGGCACTACGTAACAAACGTGGTAAGGCGTAGATGTCCCTCTTTGCTTGGAAATAATACAAGAATACTTAGTTTACGCTGTTAATAATAGGTAAGTTAGCATGATTCACGTTGAATGCACGTAAGTATATAATACAATAAACAAGACTTAATCTCGTTCCGTGCCCGTTACGTTTACAGAACAAACAGCCATTCTGTTTGTGTAGACAATAGCTAAGTGCAATAATTGCACATGAAGTGCCCGAGAGCCGTGGCTTGTTGGCACAACGGCCCGTTAAGCCCTTCCTATGTGACTAATGTTTGTCTATGTTAATGAGATGTTAATGGTGGTAGGCGACTCTCTATACTGCAAATGGATCATCCGGTCCGTTCGATTTTCAAGTTATCGGAGAACTGTAGTGCGGCTTTAGTAGCGTTGTTTTATGCTTTCTGAACAAGCACTTTGACTTTAAAGAATTTTGAGTATTTTGGTGAATCTTTGTAATGTTAGCTTCTTCATTGTTTTATGTACTTCTAGTGCAAAAATTTATTAAATTCATTAAAAGTTCCACAAAAGCCGCGATGCATTTTATTTTTAAAACCATAATATTATTTATTTTTAAATAAATAATCATGTAATGCCGATCCTATTAACTTAGTGGCGAAGCTATCGCTTTTGGAGTCCATAGTCACGGATTCGATATCGGGATATCAATTGAATCAGGATAAAAATATGTATATATACATATATTTATTCCGAGTCTGAGTGACCCTCACTAAGTGCGACTTGGATATGCGTGACGGGTTAATGTCCATTCCTCCAGAAATGTGGAGGCCCACGCCCAGCAGTAGAACATATACGGATTGTATAAAAAAAGAATTTGTTCAATATCAAACATAAAAGACCAACTAAAAAATATAAAAGATGTTTTTATTTGAAATTTATTTTAGAAGATCGGGCATAAACCCACTATGCTTGTCCCACCTCGATTCTTATAGTTTACAATTTTATTTTTATTTATTGTTTTACAATATAAATAGGTCACAAATAAAATTAATTGATGTCATAAATTAATTGAAAGTGCCTCGTTCTCGAAGTTCGTTCCATCGTGTTTTGTGAAATCGTGTTGTTTGTTATGCTAATTTTATTAATTCAATACGTTCGAAAAATATTGATGCTGACTGTACATATCTATGGTAACTAAATTCTTGGCAATTGATAAGTAAACATCATTCATTGTGGGTATGTAAACGAGGTAGCCACTCAGTAGGTATGCAGTATTTCTTATTGATTTAAACAATTGTGTATTTACACTATTAAAATTGTACTAACGGTGTGACCTGGTGAAACTGATTATGTATGCCTCTAAGGTACGGTACGATAGTCAATTCTCCGTCAAATCGAAATCACCCGTGATAAATCGGGCTAATTAACAAATGTACATAATTACAAAAAATATGGGATAAGAAGGTAAAGGAGGAAGTTTGTCGACTAATTGAAAAAGAAAGAAAGAAAGGAGAAAGATTGAAAAACAATCATTGCCGCCCATACACACCTACAATATCATAGGCGTTGTGAAAGCGTTTGTAGCTTTAGAAAAATATGCTCCTAATTTTTAAAAGCTCTTAGGAAAAAGAATTTAGGATAACTAATGAAAACCCCGCCAATCCGCATTGGATAAGCGCGGTGGGTTAACGTCCGTTCCTCCAGAAATGGGGAGACCCGTGCTCATCAGTGGGACATTAATGGGCTGTGATAAAAAATGAAAATAAAATTAATTGAAAAAATGAATTATAATGACAAATTAATCCCTCATGCCGTGCTTATTTAAAGAAATATTATTATTTCTCTATAATTCACGTTTTATGTGTTTGAGAATATTAGAAAATTTAAAATAAAATGACTACTTATTGCAGACGAATTCTCTAAACGTTCTTTAATGATCTAGTATCTTCGGATAAGGAACTTGTTGCCATTTGTTATAAAACCATCGTGTATTAAAGTAGTAAACATTTTATACTTGTTGCTCATATTAATTTAGTTTACATATATTATTAATATAATCATATTTTTATAATAATTATTTATTTTTATAAAAATATTGATTATAATATATTATAATAGTGGAACAGCCACGCTGCAGACGAATACTTTGTCAAGAATGGCATAATATTTGTCTGTAACATGAATGGGTCGGCTCGCCCGGGGTAGTACCACGCTCCCACAGAAAACCGGTGTCTGAGTGGTAGCTTACATACCATGCTTTGTACGGTGAGCGGCCGAGGTCCGGACTCCCGACATTCTCCCCCCTCCCTCTATCCTCCCCTTGTCATTTTCACTCCCACAATGACACTTTCCTTAAAGGTCGGCAACGCTTCCGCACTGCCTATGGCGATGCGGAAGTCTATGGGCGGCGTTCATTGCTTTCCATCAGGTAACACGCCTGCTTGTTTGCCGATAGATGCTTGGTTCATCGTTCGTTGACCGATAGTATGTCTTCAGCCCACTTTAACTTTCTTCTTCGTCCTTCTAACGGTTGTCTTTCGAAAATCATTATCAATTGTATGTATTTGTTTCTGTGCAATAAAATATATATATATATATATATATATATATATATATATATATATATATATATATATATATATATATATATATATATATATATATATATATATATATATATATATATATGTATGTATTTCATAAATGAATAATATTATGAATGAAAAACAACAAACTTTTATTTTTTTATAACGTTCATAATTTAAAATTAATGTGTGAAATATTGTTTATAAAAACATGTCAATAAATTTCCTGATCATTCATATCTTATTATATATTGCCATGTATATTAAATTATTTAATAGTTATATCAGTTAGATACCACGCTTAAGAAAATATGTAAAAATATTAGGGGCAAATCCAACAGCGAATTTAATTACACCCGTATATTTATGAGGTCGTAACTAATGTACGTGTAGTCATAAAGAAGCCCATACTATATTTCCCTGTAGCACAATAAAATAAGAGTGAGTGGTAAGGACACGGAAAACTGTAAATAATAGAGTGAAGCTATAAATATCATTTACTTTACTTAATATTTTTTTTATGGCATAGGAAGGCAAACGAGCATGCGTGTCACCTGATGGAAAGCAACCAACGCCGCTCATAGACATCCGCAACGCCATAGGCAGAGCGGAAGCGTTGCCGAACTTAAAGGAAACTGAAATTATGGGAGGGGGCGGGGGAGGGCGAGGGGGAGTGGGAAGAGGAGGGTGTTGGGCCTCCGGAACTCAGACCGCTCACCGTACGAAGCGCGGTAGCTAAGCTACCACTCAGACGCCGGTTTTCTGCGGGAGTGTGGTACTTCCCCAGGCGAGCCGGCCCATTCATGCTACAGACAAATAACATATGGCCTTGACAAAGTATTCGTCTGCAGCGGGGCTCTACCACTAGAGAACAATAAGTTAAGGTAAAAAACAATTACAATAATTTAATACATAAATTAAAAATAGTGTAATATATTATTAAAAATAGTTTAATACATAAACTAAAGTGAGTGTTTAAAAATATTTTTTCTAAAAATGATTATATAGATTTTGTATTAACCAAAATTGTCAAGTAGGGAACATCTCGTCGTTTGCGCTACAAGTTTAGATTGATTACAATTGCTCTATATATCATTTATTTGTTTCCGTTTGACTAAGGAAATATTACATTTGTTGAATAAGAATATAATATAGTGTAAAAAACATATAAAATATAATCTTTTATTAGAAAAATAGCAACTTACACTATGCAGTTAAAATATATTAATTTTAGAATGTACTAATTAAATTATTTTTTATTGTTATGACTGTATGATAAGCATTGATGCAAGAATCAACGCTGAAAGCTGACATATCATCTAGTATTTTTTTTCAACAAAAAATACTGTTAAATATTATAAATGCCATTTCAAAACTTAATCTGTGACTTAATTTTATTATATTTTAGAAAATTTATTTATTTTTATGTTTTTAAATTAGATACTTTTCATAATAATTATGAAGTTTTCTCTTTTTTTTCATTAAATAAAAACTTAAGTGTTCCACATATTTGTATATTTTTAAAAGATTATCTTAAAAATATTAACGAACTTCTTTTTTTATTTAAGCTATTCCAATTTCATCGCTTTTGTTAACAAATAAGAAACAAAGAATTAACGAAACATATCTCTACAAAATTTGTCGCAATTAAATGTCTTTATTGTTGCTTTAAAATCGTTATCCCGGGCTCGAAGTAATAATAAGTGATTTAGGTAGCGGATACGCAAATATAACAGGAGAGCACAGAAGCAACAAATGCTCGTAGCGCCAAACTTTACTTACGAACAACAAAAACAAAAGCGAATTTCGTTATCTCAAAACTCAAACACAAAGGGATTAAGGGCGTTAACAGTAGGTAAATTTAAAATATAGCTCTCTAGAATACAGCTAAATACAATATGATTCTGGGCATTAATTGTTATGGCCAATAAATTCTTCTAATTAATGGCTCGGCCTAAATAATTCATGATGCTATTGAAGTTAGAAACTATACAATTTTGGTATTAATTGAAAACGAACTGAGTTTGGATTATTTTTTGCAAATTTATCACTAGGCCTAAGCGAGGTAGCAGAGAGACAACGATGCGTTGGTTGGTTACCGAGATAAAGTTTATTTTATGACTTAAGCGAGAACATTAATATTCATTACTGGGGCAAAATGAACTAAGTTTATTACATAATAAAGATCAAAGAACAAACTCTGCGCACACACCACACCGCTAGTAGCGTTTTTATTTATTGTTACTGCGAAAACTTTGACTTTATCAAAGCATCTAGGGAGTCTTTCATATTATTTGTTTTGAATATTAATTAAACTAACCTATACACTCTTCTGTTTTCCTTAATTTATTCACTTTTTCATCATAATCATTAACTGATACAGCTTTTCTCCAAAGCTTGTCATCTATACTTTAGCTAAGTTTCGTAAATAATGTTTGAAGAATTCCACAACCGCACAACCCGCCGTAAAGGAAAATTTCATCTCCACCATCTGGATGGGTGGCGATCTACTACGGTACGTTTCTGTCGTAGCTTCTTTCAACGCACCACCAGTCTGTGGAACCAGCTACCCTCGTCGGTCTTTCCGAACCGATACGACATTGGAATCTTATAAAAACAAGCCTATACATACCTAAAAGGCCGGCAACGTTGTCTGTGGTGGCGTTGATTGCTTACCATCAGGCGACACGCTCGTTCGTTTGCCCTCCTATCGCATAAAAAAAATGTTTAATAACAAATTGTTACCTAGCAGCCAACGATCTTCAAATATTCTTTTCTTATTTTGATGGCAATAAGTTTAACTATAATGCAATGTTAAGTAAAATACAATAATATCCAATCTCTTGAAACATAACAAGTCACCTTATTACGTTACATCTTGATAAAATGGCGGCTATTCTACCAAAACCTTCTATGGATTTTTTCAGTTAACTTAAAAAGTTACGATACACGCATTTATTTCATATCACTTTACTTATACGCATGAATCAAACTATATTGCATAATACGCCACCACAATTACACAATATAATTGATGATAATATAAGATTATGGAAATGAAATAAAAACACAGCGTCACTGATGTAAGTTAGCGGGAAAAGTCCTTCAATATAAATAAAAAAATATAAAAGTCCTTCCATATATTGACAATATTTTTCGGTCACACAACTTTTTAAAACTAAAAATAGATAAACATATTTTTGTCTATTTTTAATTTTAAATAAGTTAATAGACAAATTTTATGTCATGATTGTAGTATCTATCTTTGGCTATACGCGTCACGTATCTCGCATTTTGCTGATCGCATCTAGCAGATTATCATTAGGCCTACGGTCTTCACTTCAAAACTCGTTTTTCAACGGTTGCTGGTTCGGACAAACGTGACAAGCTCTGAGCTACTTCAGTTTACGATCGACGACTTTGGTTCCGAGTCGAATTCCTTAATGATCCATCAAAGTTAGAACTTGATATTTTTGAAGTACACAACATCGAAAGCACGGATATGAAAAAAACTATGACTTATGCCGCCTTTTAACTAGTTTGGCGATTCTTTGTGATATCATATATTTCAAGGTCATGTAGGCACTACAACGTGCCTGCCGTACTTCTTACGGCGACACCCGGGATCTTTAGGAGGTGTTTATCTTCAAATAAAATTTTTCAAAACGATATTTATTTATTCTTGCGTTTCATTGTACATTTATATAATAATATCTTATACTTAAGTAACACACAACTTTACATTTTATATCTCAATATGTATAATTTCAATTTCTTATGCCGGACGGGTGACATGTCTATCAAAAAGACGTCAGTCGAACTAATGCTTTTGTTTTTAGAACAATTTCTTTTTCATTTTAAATTTAAATATTACGAATGTAAAAAAAGTGATATAATATAAAAAGGTTTAATGCATTAGTGAAACATTTATGAATGTATCACTACAGTACTAATGTTTCCCTTTATCTCATATTATTCTGTATGTAAAGAGTTGTACATATTCATAAAAAACAGTTGGGCTTTATGTCTATCGGAAGAATCGCCTTCTTGGGAAAGACCAATGTCTCTCTCAAGGGAGACCTTTAAAATTATGATTTATTTCTAAGAACATTCTTAATAAATGGATTTGTTTACCCTATTTTTTTACAAAATTGAAGAGAAGTTTAGAATGTTCTTTTTAGGTTTAAAATTTTTTCACATTTAACACCTGCAATGATTGATTCGAAGATGTTAATGCTGGTAGCCTATTGGCTTTAACAGCTTTATCGTATTCAGGGCCCGCGGGCTGAAAGCCCGCGGGCTAGTAAAATATAATTGGGAATCTGCGCAAATCGCAGACTCCATCGGCCTGATGCCGTGTCGGAGGTACACATATGTGTGTGTGCTGATTTTAAACTCGTCATGATTCTACGTTAAACATGTAGGGGAGGTTGAACTTTAGTAACTATAGTCCCTATTAGTCCCATAGACCCTAAGGTCTAGGGGGTGAAAACCGACCGGGTACGTGAGAGAATCTCGTGTAAGCGGCCGGTGTAGAAGTGTTCCCTACTCTACGTGCTCGGCTAGGGCCGGGGTGCGTGTGAGTGTTGGTGTCGTGAGTGGATCCGAACGACGCTGTTTCGTCGTCCGGATCGTGTAACACGTTACGCGGGCGTCGTCTTTTCGGGCGCGCGTTTAAATCGGGTGAATAATTTACCGATTGTACCACCAGTGGATTCGGATGGGATTCGGATCTCTCAAAATGTTTCTTAGAGAGTGTTTTAAAGTGTTGTTTGACGCTCGGCAAGTTAAGGTCGCAGTGGAGGTCAATATTGCGCTGGAACCACTGAGCACCGGTGGCTCGACGAATGAAGCGATTTTGTATCACTTGAAGTTTATACCTGCAATGAGCACATTCACTTTTTTATATATACAGATGGAGTCCTATAATTGTGCCAATTATTGATTAATATTCCACAGGCTACATGAGTCCTTCGTATTCCAAATTATGTATGATGTGCTTAAAAAGAACTTGTAGAAAATATTGGAATGAAGTCACGCGCACTAGTAGTATATATCTTGCAAT
Organism: Baronia brevicornis; assembly: GCA_031353405.1. Classification (NCBI taxonomy): domain Eukaryota; kingdom Metazoa; phylum Arthropoda; class Insecta; order Lepidoptera; family Papilionidae; genus Baronia; species Baronia brevicornis. The sequence goes on from JASFAT010000047.1 coordinate 258,990, forward strand.
ATAAAAAGCAAATGATGAATAAACAAAACGGAAGTTACGATTTATTTTTAAAGTAAATTTCTAAACGAAAGCAGATTCACCGAAGTACCATCAAAGTTTTACGGCGCTTTTCATTATTAAGGCATGATAAAATACTGGAGATCGACTCGTAGCTTTATTTTTGTTTGAATATCGATCAGGGAAGTTTTAAAAGTTGTTCTGTATCTTAGGTCGCTCCTTGGCCCTCTCCCCGCTTCTTGCTCTGAGAACCAGCTTTTCTTCATTTGCGCGTTTCAAGTTTAAACTATTAATGAAATTTATGTAAACAAATTTGTAATATCCGATAGCATACATATATATGTTTTTATGGCAAATGTTTTAGTTTTCAATTTTGAAGTTATTTTTTTATTAATCTCATTCCTCTTTTATGATATAGGAGGGCCAAAAGAATTAGTTATAAACCCACCATGCGACCTGCATGCTATACGTGCCACATAAATACCTGTAGGGTAATGTATGTGAGTTAAAAAAATATCGGGAGTCGAATCCGTGATCATTGACACTGAAAACGATAGTTTTTTTCGTTCGATAGCGGGGCAAACGAGTCGCCTGATGGAAATCAATCAACGACTCTCGTAGGCATCTACAACATCTGTATTGCCGGTTTTTGAGACAAGATTAGGCCTTTTTTAAGATTCCAATGACGTATTGATTCGGAAATACAGCTGAAGGTAGATAGATGGTTGAGGTTTCATAGATGGCGGTGCATGGAATGAAGTGTCGGAAAAAACGAACCGTATTAAATCGCCATTCATCCAGGTGGTAGGGTTGAAACTTTAAGCTTTTCTTCTTTTTTATACGTCCGTCTACAATCTTTTTATAGAAGAAATCAATACTTTGCGGTCTATTTCTATTATATCTAGATAACGTAATGGTTCAATTGAGGTGAATATAAGGCTCTGTATACAAAAATATTTTTTAAACAACTGTACAATAATTCATTCGCCTACATTTTAAGCGAATAGAATTACGCTAGTTCTCGAGCCTAGGTACCCCGCCAACCTACCTTGGACAAGCTAGATGAGTTTACAATTCCCTTTCCTTGACTTCTACTTTTTTTATTAAAGAGCTATTGTCGGTGCAGTATGCGATCTATTCTTCACTCTGCGATTACTTCTACGCTATAATAGTGTAAATAGTGGTAGAGTCAAACCCTCACAGGAAACTAGCGTCAAGTGGTAGAAGCATTTCACTTTTTGCCGTCTTTCGTACGGTGAGTGCAAGGTTATTGGGGTCCAATTACTTTTCTGTTCTTTTATTTTCTTCTTGCGTTCCATTTTGCTCATCTTTATCTGAGGCAGGCGACGCATCTGTAACGCATTTAGTATTGCAAATACTACAAGCAGTGGTAATTGATTATAACAACGAAACGTGCTTGCTCGTATCGCCTATCGCTATCATAAAAAAAACAAGTCACGCACACATACACGCAATTATGCTATAAAATGATAAAAACGTCAGAAAAACATTCAAATAACTTATATTACGTATAATAACACTTCTGGATATAAAATGGACCAATTTTAAACAAAATCATGTCACTAGCCACGCGTCTTTGTCGTTTCTAGATCTGCAATCCCTCATGCCATATCTAAACGAGGATCGAAACGACACTCTGTAATCTCACAACGTTATGACTAACTTTATTTTATCAGACCTCCAAAATGTACTGTAACACAATGTTATATGTTCCATATTCAAGTGAACGTTATGTTCAAGTGAGAGACAAGAAGTGCTTTTTTGAATAATGATCTTTAGAAATGGTACAAGATTTTTCATATACTTTAGTACAGACATATATAATACTAGCAGTTCGTTTTATTTAAAGGTGAAAAATGACTTAAGAGTTTCTTTTTTATTTATTTTTTATCATCGATAATATATTTTTTCAACAAAATTCAAAACTAATTGAGATAATAAAATAGAAAGATATTTTCAAAAAGTAGTAGTGTTTTTATTAGAGCCATCTTTAGAAAGATTTTTTTTGTGGTAAAACTTTATAAATAACTAGTATAACGCAAGCAGTCAGAACTATATGTTCAATTATTTTTTAATTATAAAAATATAGTTTTGTTCTAAAATGCCTTGAAGATATTAAAAAATATTTATTTCTTCAGATTTTTAATTTTTAATAGATCTATCACCGATGAAATAAAAAGGTTAGGTTTTTTAACGCAGCCATAAATTACAATGGCCAAAGTCACAATTATTATTTTTGCATTGTTTTTACTATCTAATTAATTAGAGTAACATTTAATAACAGTTGTACATTTTAAATAATTATAAACAATAATACAGTTTGTACAAAAGTTTAATTTCTTTATTCGCTCCTTAAATCCTATGGATCTCAAAGACTTCTGTTTTATCTGTAAGAAATATCTGATGTCTATGGAGATATTTAATCTGATCGACATTTAAATTAATCGGATTCGATCCCGTGTTCTTGACTTAGGAAACGAACATATTTAAACATATATTTAAATCCCAATTATTTTAACGCTTATTCCATTCCTGTATTCAAATAATGAATAGAAATGAAAACTTTATTGAAACCTCTTTCCAATAAATTATTTTTTAGACAACCCCGTAATACCCGTACGAAATATAAGGACTTATTTAAAATAGATATTTTAAATAAGTCCGAATTGACATGAGAAGCCACTTTAGTGCTGAGTTAGTTTTTGCACCACTTTCAGGATGGTTATTTATAGAAACCAAAGGTTTTAACTTGAATTTATTAATTTTTTAATATCCTAAATGTGAACCCAGGAATATTGAGCTACCCATCTTTTTAATTTAGATGAATTTATTATTGTTTATTGATTTATATTATTCTTGATTAATTTCTTCTTTATTACATCCTACTTCCTCTCCTATTATTTACATAATCACCCTAAGGTAATTAATTTATTAATGTATAATGGTAATTAATTTTTATTAAGCCCATATATGTGCAGGCACAGAAATTTCTCCCACATTTCTGCGGGAATGGTCATTTAACGCGCTTATCCAATGTGGATTATTTATATAAACTTATAAGAATTAAATAATATCTTCCAATTATAGAAATAATTCTTTGTGTCGACCCAAACAAAAGTTTTAAAAGGCTTTTGATGTTAAATTTTGAGTTTTGCAGTTATGAATATAAAATATGAGCTTGGTAAATATCATTATTCCCAAACTCATGTTTGATTATATAAAATGAATTCGAAAAATTAGAATCCGTGAAAAAATTGCTAGTAAGTATAACTTTTATATAATACTCAAACTTCTAGACTAAAATTCTAGACTATGATTTATACTATACAATTATTTCTAGTGTCCTGTTTTAATGCAATGAATTGATTTACAAAAGTCACTGTGAAGACAATCTGTAAGAGTGAGAATGAAGAACTTGTTATTTACAAGTAGTTAGTATAACTCCTAAAACTTCACACTGTCGTATATCTGAAATTGTTGACTACACGCTTGAAATTGAGAGGAAATTTAAGCTTCCAAATTTCAAAAGGTGGAATTTGAACACCTCAACTTAAACGAGAGAGGTGGGTTAGCCTGAATGGTGAATTTATTAAAATAATAATATATATATGCATTTTATGTATTTTTTATTTATATATAAAATGTATATGAATACATGTTATATAACGCCGTATAAACATATAGAGCTAGCCTAATAAATAAGGTGTAGGCAGTTACAATCTCATATTAAGGTTTGCTTTTAGCTTCCACTATAGTAATCCAAAAAATATTTTTGTGTATTCAGATTACTGCTCGTATATTTAATTATATAGTAATCCATAAAAAACCGTGTATGGTTACAGTGACTTGCTTCATTCAATCTGTGTTATATATAATTTTTATTTATTTAAACTTTTTGCATAATGTGAGTATAACAGGCGGGCTTAGGCATTCTCTTCCAGTCTACCTGTGAGTGAAACTGGGAAAATTGTGTGGGTTGTGGTACAAATAGTAATAAATAAAATAGACTAAACAATATATATGCATAATAATAAACTATCGACATACTATTTATATAAATGTAAATACATAATGTATATAACAATATATGTACATAAAATAATAAACAACTTGAGGCGAGTAATTTAATCCTTGAACAGAGGACTTGAAAAGTTTGCGGACTTTAGTTTTGAAGAGGACTTTGTATGTGGCTATGTTAATGTCAAGAGGAATGTCATATCAGAGTTTTAAAGCCGTTATATATTGAATTGTAATACCATTACATTAAAAAGAATAATAAATAAGACATACTTTACGTTCATCGTTATACAGCCGTAACAGTTCACTGCTGGACATGGGTCTCCCGATCTAAATCCCCCCGTGTCTGACAGAGGATCGCAGATTGACGTTGCTGATCATTTCACTATCATTTATACTCATTATTGTCTCGTACCACGGCTACGGTGTTGGTAAAGGAGGATAAGTTATTTTTTGTTGTTTTTTTTTATTGAATGTCGTAATCGTGCCGATCGTCCCGGGGTCGGGCTCCCCCGGGGACTATAGTGCCTTACCTCAGCATGCAGGGCTCTGCTGAGGCTGACCTCCATCCTCCCTTGCGGCTCGTGGGTGAATCCCACGAAGACGAATTTAATATACCTAATTTGTCGAAAATGACGGCGACGTCCTGATTCTCACAAGGGCGAAAAGCGACTAATGACGAGCCGTTTCCCTGCGATAAATGGCAGCGGATGGAGCTCTGTGGTTTCTGCCAACCCCTGCGGGGGAAAGGCGTGAATATATAAAAGGAAGCAAGTCATCTAATAGAAAGTAATAACTGTCACTAGAGACAATACAGAAAATAGGCACGCTTTTATGAAAGATGTAAAGTGATCGAGAAAAATGAGTGGTAATTGAGCGAAAAGGAGAGGGAAGGGTATGGAATGATTACCCAAAATTAGTTTAATATGTAAATTGTACCACAATTACTTTTATTAAGGTGATTATATCGTCACCAGTCCGAATAACGGTTTTCTATTAGTATAATCCATCGCGTGTGTGTGAGAAGTTTATTAAGAACAAGATGTTATAACTATCATTATATGATTGTAAAACTAATATGATGGGCCGTACAGATCTTTAGCAAGGTTTAAATAAAACTAGAATGAATTATTGCTTTGCTTATTTTGGTGGCAAATAGTTATAACTATTATGCTATTGTCAAGTACACAAATACGCTAACATCAAATGTCTTCTTTTTAAGAATGAAAAAAAAAATATAACATACTTACACATTTCTCAAAGGCCGGCAATGCTTGTGCAATTGTGCCTTTGGTACTGCGGATGTCAATGGGCGTTGTTGCGGATGTCAATATTGATTGCGTTTAATGAAGTGACACGCCTGCTTATTTGCTTTCCTATCCCATAGAAAAGACGTGCAACATAATTTGAAATATTAATTTTTAATTTTATAAATTCTAAATTTCAAACATGTCTATTTTAGTTTGCATTGAGTAAAATAATAATTATTCAACATCGCCGATATCGAAACATTGATGAAATACGCAATCACATTATAAAAGCGCCGATGGACCCGAATCAATTCTGAAGCAAGTGAATTTATTGAGAGCCGGCATGAAATAATTCGATCGCAACAACTTCCCACGTGAAATTTCACATAATCCGTTTGATGTCGTCAACCCCACATAATTGCGGTAAATTTTGCTATGCGCGCGGCGGATTTGCGGGCACGGAACACACGGGAAAGCTGCCGCGGTTACCGGCCGTGATCCCGCATCAAGTTGCGAATAATTGAGTGCCACCCTCACTCAGCCGACACCGCCTTAAGTGTTACACTTAATTATGCCACGTGAGTACTCCTTAATGCCACTTTGAGCAAAAGCTTTGTTTTGATTGCGTCACTAATCCGAAACATTCAGCATAATTACCCTTCGCTCCATTTTACTTTGAGCATACCTCTTTTGTGCATTGAGATTTCTAATTTCGAGGTAATGTTTTTTAATTGTTTAGGCGTATGCTCTTGTGTGTAAAGACAACATTCATCACAAACAAACCACTTACATTCATGACATAGTAATTGATGCACAACAGTAATAATAATCTCTCTCTCTGGTCGATCCTTCATATCTGAAGATCACGACCAGATTTTACCCAGCGGTTCGTTAGGCTCTTTCATTTCATGACAAACTTGCTGTATTCTTCGTGACTTTCATGGTTATTTCCATGGGAATTTATTGCAGTGGTTTCCCGTTTCCTTCTGCACCACACATTTTTTTGGAGTTATTTAGACCCCAAGGCTCGCTGAAGCCTCTTCCGACTAGTTTCCCGGTCGGGTGTATGGTTTTACCGCCATTGCTCTGCAGCCAGAGTCTCGTCTGTTATCTTGCAGGGTGCAGTAGTACCTGCTTGGATACTGCTGCAGAAGCGCGTACAGATGAGGTTGACTTGGGTCAGTTAAGATGTTATTACCGTTCTCCCCTTACTCTCCATAATAATAATAACTGGAATTGGGTAATTTACAAGATTTTCAACTAACATACGAGCGTTCTCCAATTTGAACGTGAATACGACATAGCGGCATTCAAGAAAAGAGCGTATGTCTACTTTGGGCCGCGGTGATCATTTACCACCAGGTGACCTGCATGCTTGCATGTTTGCCTGCTCTGCTATAAAATAAATTTAGCCATGGTAAAAAAGACAGCCAAAAAAATTGTCATTTTTTTTAAATACTTTCAAAATGAAACATATACATATTACAATTAATATTCTTCATATTTTGTCACATAACATTTTACCTGATCATAACAAAACTTGTTTGATACGTTGAATGATTGTTTTTCAATAATTCATTCAATGTATAAAAGATGTTTCGTAATCACCAATTGTTCTTTTAGTTTTTGAGATTTTATTATACATTTTTATTATTTAATTGATTAGTTCTTGGAACTACGTCAAGTACTAATCGGTCCGTATTTCTTAAGTTCGTACATTTTGTTACATGTCTTGCCAGATATAGTCAATAGTTGAAAACTTTATATGACAATTTTGTATGCTTCTAAAATGTAGACAAGACAATTGTAACAATATCAAAGATAAAAATAATCTTGATATTTTATACACCATAATAAAAATAAGGATAATAATAGTCTGCAATATGACATGTGTACATATATGAAATACATGTTTAAAGTCACATAATTGAAATGTAACATTATAACAATATATATTTTATATTAAATAAATAAACTAAAATAAGTATTTTTATCACAACCATTACCTTAGTGACTTCCAGAAGTTCACTGCAGCACCTATTTTTTTATGCTCATGATTGAAACATTGGATTTCTGAATTGTGAATATCATGGGTTCGGGGGAAATAACATTTGTTTGTTATAGCCCATATATGTATGTGATGGAAGAGGAGGCCATTTTTACAGAAATGAACATTAAAGCACTACGCTTGTTCATGGCTGATTGGTTCAGTTTAATATACCTATAATTTTAATTTTAAGGAAATGGATTTTTACATATTTCTGTTCACCGTTCCATTTTGTTCTAGATGACAAGGAAAAGGAGGATGTTCTCGTTTTAGCGTTAAAAAATTGTACTTGTAGTTTATTTCAAAAGCATAACCTTTTGTTTTACATACTATTGTATTTTACATTTCTTTTTTCTTCATAAAAAGTAATAAATATTGTTCCATAAAATTACAAATGTGTGGACAATCTGTCAATGTTAACGTAGACTCGTTCTGTTCGTTGCGCTTACAGTGACACACTTTTATTGATTATTTTTTAATTATAATCAAATTATTTTAAAAAGTTACGCTACGTAAAGCACACGTTGAGGCCTTCAACTTAAATGTTATGTATTGTTTTTATAACAGAACAAAACACTCGGTATATGAGTGTGTTTTCCTTTTCTGCTTTGTATAACCTACACTTAAGGCATATTAATGTATGTACGTCATGAGTTGACGTTTTCGTTATTTCCCAGAAGAATTTACCGTAACAGAATCAGTTACGAGACCACCGTACTGATTCGTAGTGCATATACGTACAAAAATATGTCGATATTAAAAGTTAAAAAAAAAAATAAAATACAAAATGTGCTTTCAAAATTTTGCCTTTAAAGTACAAATATACTTTCAAAATATTCTTTATACCATGTTATATATGTACGTATAAGGATTCTTCGGACTATTACTGCCACAGAAAAATCTTTACTTTTATTTTTCATAATCATAAGTTCGCTATAAATAATATTTTTTGTTCACACCCATATATATTTTATATGGGTTTATTTTATTTATTTTGGTATCGTTTATTATTTAAAATATATGGTAGCGTTTATTATTTAAAATAAAACACATTGCATTCCTTTACAAATCTCTGAATATGAAATACTATTACTTATGTTATAGACAATTGATTAGTTGATTAAATTGCCAATAACTGAAGGTACAGCCCCGGTGGGAGGACCTATCAATTACAGTAACATCAAACGCAGTTTACGTGTGTATGGTAAACACATGTTACTAATGACGGACTGCAAATCACTGCATTAAATGCGGGTGACTTAACACAAAGCTCAGTTGTATTCATTATTTTGAACTAAAACATACAAACAAGGGTTTCTAAGCCAGATTTTTTTTACTACTAGTGATTTAAGTTATGTCACCAACCCACTTAGCAAGCAGCAGGTCGTCGGGGATTTGTTAAGTATTCAGGACAGCAATCTGTCAAGAAATTTGCACAAAATTCATACAGGATTTCTTTTAGTGCTAGAGCCACGCTGCAGGCCGGCTCGCCGTGGGAAGTACTATATTCCGCAGAAAACCGGCGTCTGAGTGGTAGTTTAGCTAGCGCACTTCGTCCGGAGAGCGGTTGTTCCGGTGGCCCAATCCCCTTCCTCCTCTTCCTCCCCTTCTTCCCTCCCATAAGGCCGGCAACGCTTCTGCACTGCCTATGGTACTGCAGATGTTTATGGGCGGCGTTGATCGCTTTTCATCACGTAACACATGCGAGAACGTTTTTCTTCCGATATAATAGATGGGAAACAACCTTGTTAGTTTCAGATAGCGTATTAGCCAGTGTTACTTTAGTAGAATGAATGAATGAATTTAGAAAATTGTTTTAAAATAGTTTCCATCCCCATCACCTGGCCTTCCACCATTGTGCGATTTAGTCGCGGTTTTCTGTCACGAACTGTGCAAATGAGAAATGACTTACCACCTGCGGTGTTCCCATATAGCTAGGTACATTTAACTGTGTCTGTCATCTGTGATGCCTACGCCGCTTTGTGAATGCAGCGGTTATCACATACCACCAGGTAACCCAAATACACGATTGCGTGTTGTGCTATAAAAAAAGACGGAAAGTCTATCGATGTTATCATGATGGGACACACGCGATGTAATAGCAATCTTCGAGTTTTGCTCAGAATCAGGTACACTATCTTTTATTCACAATTAATGACCGGGACACCAATGTGGTAACGCAGAACGGCAAAGTGTTAAAAGTCAATGTAATATACCTTCTAAACATAAACACCCATAACGTACACAAACAATGCAAGGAAAATTTCCTTAATCCCGAAGGTGAAGCCGGGAGTGTCGTCGCAGCTGTGGGGGTTCCGTGTCAAGTTACCAACGAGCCGTCAGTGTCTCGTGTTGACGCTCACTTAGCAAATGCAATTAGTCATAAGTATTGCTATGGTTAAACACCCTAAGTTAAATGCATATGGTGTAAAAAAGCTGTATTAAACGTAAGTTTCACTAATTAAAATAGGCAGACTTAGAAAAGGCTTGCCTTGTAAGGTTTATAAGTTTATTGGAGGTGGTAAAGCTTGTACTAAAAAAAATTATATAAATTTAAATACATACTTATTCTATGCCGAAAATCGGTGTTCCACGCCGGCACATTTCTTTCAACTATATAAGCTACAAGTCCAGCTGCATATAACATATGTGCTGTGCTGTTCTCTTCTATTCTCATCTCTTGGCTGGAGTACCTCAGTATCAGCTTCTTCTTCTTAACTTACAATTTATTACAACGTCGGTTGGTTCGAATCGTCGATGAAGGATTCATTAACATTGAGAAAGGATGTCTCATTTGTCAGCGTCTTTCATCGCTTTTACCGCGGGGAGTTTACTGAGTAAATTCGCTACCAATAAGAAAATCATCCTTACCACCTGGATGAGTGAGGAACTAGCATGGTGATTTAATCCCGAAACTTTATTCCGCACAACACTAATCCGCGGAATCTGCTATTTTCACCAGCGTTTCCGAATCGATACGGCAATGGAATCTTAAAAAAAGAGCATCTTCATATTTTCCAAAGGCACCGCCGTTGTCTATGGGCAGGGTTGATTGCTTTTCATCAGGCGACACGCCACTGCTGTACATAAGGAGCTAAATATGTATGCCTATAGGTTGTGTTGATTACTTTCCATCAAGGAAGGCGTGTTCCTTTGCCTTCCTATCCCATAAAAAAAATAATACAGCAAATCTTTAAATTGCAAATGTTCATGTTCAAAATTCAATTTCTTGTCTTCGTCTGACAATACGATATGGCCTGATGCACAATAAATTTACCCCACACACTTCCTTTCTTAGTGTGAGAGGAGAAAATTGTTCCAACAAAAAGTTATCAGTTAAGTAAGTCATGAAAAGCAGCGCGTAAACGCTTTGAAATATAACTCTTTCCGTTTGAACTTTGAAGTTGTCTAGTGGTTCAACCGCAATACAACGCCTCACATTCGCTTTTTTATTTAAAGATGATATAAATCTGTCACCAAATATGTTTAAATTAGTACGCAATACTGTGTATTTTACACGCCATATACATATGTAGGTCCCACACGTCCCGCAGAAAACCGGCGTCTGAGTGGTAGCTCACCTAACGCGCTTCGTACGGTCCTCACAAAGCTTTGTGGGGACTGATTTAGATAATTTTCTAGTTAAAAGCAATTCAACAGTTTTTTTTAAATTCTTAAAGAAAATTTTTGTTTATCATCTTGCTTGCCACGCTTGACTTAATAAAAATGAGAAATCCGCATTACGTAAACTGTTTTTAAAGTTAAGATAATATTATTTGTAAGTAACGTTAATTTAGCCATTTATTTTTTCTGTAGAATAAAGGCTTTATACACATACCAACAATACGGAAATTTATGTATAATAATCTTTATTTTTAAATATATTAGTAGTTATTTATATATTTAAAAGTGTAACTATCACTTCTATCCTCACATATTAAGTTATTGACTAAGATATTACAAACATTTCATAATAAATTTGCGTAAATTGCAGCTTATTATATAGAACAATGTTTCAAATTACTTTTCGAAGAATTTCTAAAGTCACTACTATTAATAATTCATACCGGCTTAAAAGGGAACATCAAAGTCAGCTTAATTGAACAAGCTCGTCAAGAAATTCTATTACAATTATTATTTCCTTCACAACAACGAACCTCCTGAAATTTTCTTTTACTCGGCTACGTGCTTAAGTGCCAACTTCAAATCATTCGTTCCGAAATACGAAATATCGAACTCGTAATATTTATTATATATTTAGTAAATTCAACGCCAATAGTTTCCTTTGAAATTTTTATGAGATTGTCGGTGCGTATAGGAACGGATGCCGTACGTTACAAACTTTGTCAATCGTATGTGAGCCCCTTATGTTTCGTTGAAGCTATTCCAACACAAAGTTCCGACTTTTACGATAATGCCAGCCATTGCCATTCAAACGCGCTAAAACTTTATCAATGCGAAAGGATAATCGTTTCGTTCATATCTTCTACGTATCATTTCTATCGTGAACTTATATACGTAATGGTATGTAAGTTACGCGCCTCCAACAAATTCTAGATAACGTATAACTTCAGTTTCGTTCATTTCAATGGCAAGTTTTATGAAAGCGAACTTAGTTTACATGGCCTCTGAAAGAAATAAAACAATACCTTTTATTTCTTCAATGACAGAATTATATATTAACAAATATAAAAAGAAAATAGAGAACCCTATGCCCTATGTCTATATATATGATTTATAATTATTTTATCCTCTACCTATATCATAAGAACGATATCAGGAAGTGGACCGGGATAGTAAGTGCTCCAGAAATGCTGAAGAGAGTTATGCTGAATTAGCTGCCGACCTTCGCAAGTCGGAGAGGCACTCTTTGATGAAGAAGAAAGGCTTTAAATAAATCAAACAACAACAGAAAAAGTCTACTCTTAAAAACCAGTAACGCGTTTGCAATGCCTGTGGTGTTGCAGATGTCTATGGGCCGCGTTGATTGCTTTTCATCGAGCACCACGGTTGCTCGTTTGCCTTCGTATCTCATAAACAAACATATAACCATAATTTCAAAATATGACATTGGGGACCTTTAATAAAAGATCTATACACATCTCATAAAAACAAAAGTTGATCTACAAATATGACGAAAATTACAAGTGTAGTTCTATTTTCCATAGGTTATACTGGTCCACAAAACCGATACAAATGTAGGCACTCGACATTCATTGTGGCTGTCGGGTGTCGAGCCGAGCCTGCCTTCGAGCTACACGGTTTATGGAAAAATATGATTGCGCCGAACAATATTGCTGGACCCAAATATGTAACTGCCATGTATATAACAGAAAACCCAATATACGCGTTTGAGATGAAGTTGTTATCGGCATATTAGGTATCGAACTGATTTTATATAAATCCACAAAACTATAAGTATAGAATAAAATAGAAAAACGTTTGACTGTGACACACATTTTTTAAAAGAAATTAAACGCTAAAAGAAGTAAATAAAACAAAAACATTACTTTCAACATAGAGAAGATAAGATGTGCCACAAAATGGTTCATACCATTTTGTGGCACATCTTAGGTTGCAACAATATAGTATGAGCCACAAAGCCAGGTGATCTGTAATAAGTCTTTAAGGCGCTGGTTTTCAGCAAAAACCAATGTAGGTAGATCTCGAGCCACAGTGATTATACATATATTACAATAAATATATTTTTGCTGAAATAAGTTACTATAAATAACAATTAAATTTTGCCGAGACATACGTAGATCCATCGCAAGTAAGAGATGCTAGTTCTCTAACATATATTTATATCGATGTGGGGATTGAACCCGCTTCCATTGATTCCGTAGGCGGTAGCCCCGTTAATTAGTCAATTTGTTCCGAATAAATCTTTGAAAACTGTGTCTTCCGCGAGGAAAATAATGAAATTTCTAAGAAAATGTTTATATTTAGTCCAAAATCATATTTCCGATGTCAAAGTTGAAAAAAAAAATCACGGGCGCTGACGATATAGCGGGTAACAGCTCGTAAATAATAAAATGGAGCATTAGAGTTTAAGGTTCCCTTAAGAACGCGTCTTGCCCGCCTACGGTCCATTAAATTACACATAAAACGCCCAACAAACTGTTTAGCTCTGGACTGTTATCGAGCAGTGAACGAGCTTTATTGACACAATCACTTCCCGCCACTCACTTCACTGCGCAAACTGTAACGTTCGCATTTCAAATTAGAAAGCATGTATTTAAACAGTTAAGTAATTACTCATCGAATGTTAAATGGTTTTTGGCCTCAAACAACGGCCAGTCACTATTTAACCGACGCACCAATAAATTAACGCTTGTAATTACAAATGAGATAGGCGGACATCTAAAACGATTGAATACGACGCTTCTAATCCATACAACTATGTCATTATCTACGTATTAGAAAACTACGTAGTATCTGTATATTATTACAAAGATCATCGACCCAAAGTTGACCAGATGGAAGCTGCTCTAAATGATAATGAAGTTGAAGAGCTTGTCACCGATGCCAACATAGATTGAAAAAAGTTTCAATCACAAAAAAGTCTCAATACACGAAAAAGGACCCAAAACTGCGTATAGAGAATTCATATATTCCTGCACTTTAGACAGTTTTTTAAGACAACGTTTTTTAAAACAATGTATAAATATATTGAATTAGGAATATAACCTCATATCAAGCAGAAGAGTGTCGGACTATATTAATTTAATTTTTCCCGGGATTTTAATCTTTCAAATCCGATTGCCAGTCAAATACTGAATGGTGACGCATGAAAAATGAATGTCCACTATCATTCGCCTATTCAGAGCGTCGGGTCGTTAAAGGTATTAGAATCATTTTTGAATAGAATTCTTTTTTCTATTGTAAAGCTGATAAAGACTTACCAAAATGAAAATTGCTACGTATCCCTTGAAAGATATTTCAAACATTATTAAAGATAAGACTGATATATAAAAATTTGAACTGTCTAAACTTGATCTTTCTCTCCTCCTCTACTTTTCATCGTCATCCAATGTGGCAATACAGAAAGTGTGATGGGAACCTTAGGACAGGTAGCTGCTAATGAATAATAATAATAATAAAATTATGGAATTTGATCTTTATATTGTAGTATCTATTTAATTGGTTAAATTATTATACTGTCAAAACCTTTTAGCAGAAAACATTTATTGATTATTTTTTAAATTCACCATCCCCACCATCTGGATGAGTAGCGATTCAGTACGGTGTTTTTTTAGAAACTTCTTTCCACACATTACAACCCTGTGGACCAACTATCTCTAGCGGTGTGTCCGAAACTATACGACATTGAAACTTTAAAAAAATAAGCCTACAGTTTTCTTAAAGGTCGGCAACGCTTATGCAATGCCTATGGTACTTGCGGATGTCTTTGGGCGGCGTTGATTGCTTGCCACGAGTATTACATCTACTTGTTTGCCTATTCCTATCCCATAAAAAAAATTCACGATGTTACAACTTGTTTCCTTTGTTACAAGGGCTTCCATACATTTTTCCATGAGTGTCATATGAGGCGACTATAGCAGCAAATACCATTAGATGGATAACAGAGTCTACCTGCGTAATACAAACCAAACTGCGTTTTCCAATCCGTCCGTCAAGCATGGAGATTGTGGTAACACTGTTCAATTATTAGGAGAGCCAATGCGCAACAGTGTTCTTTTACAGCTATATTAGCGACATTGTAATCAAGTTTCATTTATTTTATTATTTAAGTAGCAGTATAGTTTGGTTTTTCGATCTCGTGAGCCTTGGCTTCCAAAGGAATCACCCCACCACTGCGCCGTGTGAGTCGTCGATCGAAAATTTATTTAGCATGTAAGTGGTTTTAAAATGTTTTCCTATTTAAACGAATTGTTATTTAGACGTTTTATATTATACTATTTCTTTATTTCCATATCGGCGCCTTTTATCGCCTGGTTGAATGTATTTGTAACTAAAATCGTTAGTTATCGCTTACGATCCCCATGAGTATACACGGGTTCGAACTATTCTTTATCGGATCCTCAAGACCCAAATATTCGCTATGTATGCGTTTATACAAATAAGATATAAAATACATAAACACATTTCGGTTTCAAATATTAACTCCATACTTTTTTTTTCTAGACCATATATGTCTCAACATTGGGCACGGGCCTTTCTTAGAAGAAATGGACATTAAAGAACCATACTTGTCTAAGGCAGATTAGCGAGATACACATACTGTAATTATAACTATACGTTGTACATAGGCTGATGGGAGAATCGAACCCAAAAAAATTGTGTCTGCAAACGGTGACCTCACCACTGAGCTGAATAGGTTGTCAATGACTTTATATATTACATATTACTTGGATAGCTTGGCTTCGAGGTTAGAAAGTTTGACTTCTCAGGTAATGGTTGAAATCCCAAGTGAAATTTCACTTGAAAAAAACTTATAGTTTAATCCCTGGATACAGTTTTCGTATATCCATTGTGTAGTTAGAAGAAAAGAGTCATTCTTTAAGATAAGGAAGAAGATTTAATTAAAAATGCCTTTTGTGTTTGCGCAAACATTCAAAACAATTAAATTTGTATTTTGCACGTTTGGTGTTTCTCAATTCTTGATATTTCACCACAGCCGAATCGATTGAGCGGCTCAGTTTATACCCGGATTTTATATCTCAATATCTTGCATATACTCAAAGGCATTCAGATAACCTAACCACTGGAATAAGGGATCTTAGATCCGGATTACAAATACTTTATCATCCACACAGTTGTATCAATTTCATAATTGGGTTTCCCACTATTGGTTTCTTTGCAAATTGAGGGGTACTGACTCCTACGTTTTGCGGGTGTATTGGGAATCACAGATTGATTTTATTTCTTAAGTAGATACTGCTGCCATCTACTGGTATTTGTTGCAATAAGGTAGAGATGA
>JASFAT010004729.1:0-236445 GCA_031353405.1 Baronia brevicornis
TGATAGTTCTGGATAGCAGCGCGGTATTTCTAGGTGTGCCAACTTCTGCACCTCCTTCATCCATGATGACCATGCTATGGCTTCCTGCGGCTCTAAGTCAGTATCCCAGTCTATTCCTGATCGCCATGTGTTTTGAAGTATACGCTTGGCTTGTATGCTGATCGGAGTACCCATACCCAATGGGTCGAAAATGGACATCACTGTGCGAAGAGCTTCTCTTTTTGTGGGCGTTTTCTGACCGTTGAAAACGTCCTCTGCTATTTTATGCTTGTTGAGATTAAACGATAGAGTATCTTTGTCGGGGCGCCACACCATGCCCAACACCTTTGTTTCGTCTAATTGCAATATGTCACTCTTGCTTCCAGGCGATAATGTTGCTAGGACATTTTTTGAATTGGAAGCCCATCGTTGTAATGGATAGTTAGCGTGGCTATGGATGTATTTCACTTGCGATGATATCTCTATTGCTTTTTCCTCTGTCTCGAAACTCATTAAGTAGTCGTCGACGTAGTGGTTGTGTATCACCGCCGACGCTGCTTCCGGGTACTGGGTTCGAAAACGTTCGGCGTTTTTGTTCTTAACATATATCGCCGTACAAGGTGATGAGGTCGCACCGAAGATCACACTCTTCATGCGATATTCTATGGGTCTATCACTTCTATTGTTTCCCCTCCATAGGAAGCGTTGCATGTCTCTGTCTTCCTCTATTATGGACACTCTCATGAACATATCCTTTATGTCCGCGGTGACTGCTATAGGGTGTTGTCGGAACCTCATGATCACACCAGGTAGTGACTGGAGTAGGTCCGGTCCTGGCAACAACATGTCGTTGAGGCCCATCGGTGTGTCAAATAAGTGTAAATGTAGTGTCTAATCACTGTCTTCCTCTTCAGGCTTTTCAGCATAAGCCTGCCCTATAGGGTTAGGCAGAGACCACAGTTCTCCATTCGCTACGATCCTGACACACCTTTCTTGCTTCCTTCACACTCATCCATCTTTTCATCTATCATTCCTCTTACATTCATCGTAGCGAAAGCTACGATGAATGTAAGAGGCTCTCCGTTCTCTCTCCGCTTCTCGCTCTCGTGGGAATCAGGACGTGACGGGTGGTGAACCACGTCGCCGTCGTTTTTTGACGAATTATGTATGTTAAGATCCGTCACAGTGGATCCCATGAGCTGCAAGGGAGGATGGAGGACAGCCCCAGCAGAGCCTCGCATGCTGAGGTAAGGCACTATAGTATCCGGGGGAGCCCGATCCCGGGACGGTTGGCCCGTTTGTGACTAAGCTCGCCCCTAGCCATGCATCTTTAGGCACGGCAGACCGTGGATTGGCGGAGAGGAAGGGAAAAGGATAGAGAAGAAAGGAAAAGGCAGGGGAAAGAAAAGATGAATTTAGTCAGGATAATAGGGATTTGATACTACCGCAACGAAAGACGAGGAACGATACGGTAGTAGCTCGGGAGGCCGGGGTCGCAGGCAAAGATACTCCCTGACCTGGGACATATCGATCCAAAAAAGGGAAAACGTGGTAAATCACAAAATGAAAACCAGAGCCAGAGCCAGAAAAACTTTTAATATTTCGGAAAAAAATATATATTTATATATGTGATCACTCAAAAACAGCTTAATCGCTGTACAAAATTTCCTATTGGTCTTAGAGTTGTAAGATTCAGACCATTCGACTCAGTATTTTTTTCTCATCTCGAATATGCAATATTTTATTATGAGATATATTATAAACACATTTATAGCGTTTTCGCTTTTTGCGTCAATATATAGGCAGTAAAAAACCCAGTCCTTAATTTGGTAGAAAAATAAATTTTCGAAGGTTACTGTAAACAAATTAATCGTCTTAGCTCGTTAGCTGTAGGTTGATTCCACTCTTTTGCTCCCGCCTCCCGCAGCGTGACGTCACGGCACGTGACCCCCACGCTCGGCTACTTCCTTTGACTGTTTGGTTTGATTAGAGCATTGTGGTGAATTAGGATGGAATGTACAAAGGGCAAGGAATTGACGAAGCGTGCTCCGATTGCGTTAGTCGACGGAAAATTGGCGTTCGTTGGCCTCTGTTGCCACTATATTATTATAGTCTATTTTTAATAATAATAATAATAGTATTATTAATAAAAAATATAAAAGAAAGTCAATTTCTACTTTTTTCCAGCGATCTACAAGCTTCGCCACTGACGGTATTTGTTTTTAAATTTATATCCTGCTAAGTATCTTATATGAGAGAAATTCTTTTCTCCCATATAAAAATAAATTTAATTAATTACATTTATTTAATGCATAAATATTTGAAAAACCTATATTTACATAAAGTGTCATCCACAAAAAGTTTAAAAAAATGACTTTAGTGAATGAATAAAAAGTATTTTATTAACGCTTGAAAATTTGAACAAGATATATAAATATATTAATATAGGGAGAGTATACTCATAGTAGAAATTGAAAATAAAAAGACTATACCTTGAATAATTTCTTTATGTAATGATAAAGCAATTATAAATAAAAATATTTATTACCTTATCTATTAAGATTATTAATGGAGTCAGGCGTTACTTTGCGGAAATCCATCACTATATGGACAGTCAAAAGTTTTACCTAGCTAAGATCCGCGACAAGCAAAACAATAACAGAAAATTAATAATGTGTGTTTTTCCGTTGGGTTTAGTGGATTTATTTGGAACTTAAACCAAAAACTTACCGAAAATCGGCCATCAACTCTCCACCCACCAACCACAACTTTTCGGTTTTCTACAAAACTTTTCGGTTGTCTACCGTAGAGTCTACTATACCTGAAGATGCCTCGTGTTGGGGCGAAACACGTGTCGTTTACAAGATGGAAAAGTGATAATGTGTGTTTGGTGTTGTGTATAGTGGTCGGTGGGTGGAGAGTTGATGGCCGATTTTCGGTAAGTTTTTGGTTTAAGTTCCAAATAAATCCACTAAACCCAACAGAAAAACACACATTATTAATTTTCTGTTATTGTTTTGCTTGTCGCGGATCTTAGCTAAGTAAAACTTTTGACTGTCCATATATTACCTTATCATTAGATAAAACAATTAATATTTTTAATTATAATAATTCGTCAACTTCTTCAACGTACTGATAGATAGATGCCTTCCGTTACCATTACAAATATTTATTAATAAATTATATAAAAATTGTAGGCGTATTTGTCCTCTATGCGTTCTTAAATCATTCCAACGATTGTGGTGAAACTTTGGTGAGATGTTTTGCGTACGTTCGTGGTCGCAGGCCTGAAAATTTATCTTTTTGAGTCACATGTAAAAATTAAAAAAATTAAATATACGAAAGCACGTCATAAACAGATTGGAAAATCAAACACAAGAACCGATGTTTCTACTTGTATTTTTATAAAATAAGCTGGCCTTGTTCTGTCTTTTCTGGTGGTTATGTCAGAAAATTGACAACGGTTGGAGTTGTGAGAAAAATTTTATTGGCGTCTTCCAGATCTTCCAGTTTATTAGGATAAGAGTGTAGGGTAGGGGTATGTAATTTCTTTTTTAGAAGAGTACCAAACAAGCTATATATATACGGAAAATATACCTTGACCAAATTGTCAAAGTTTTTAAGAAAGCCCGAAGTTTTTTATTTCAAGAGTACCTTTAACCGGCGGGCTTCTGAGGACGATGGCTGATTTGACGAATGGATGAAGCAAGGAGAGTGTGCCGAGATCGTAGAAGATGGAGATCTGTGGTCTCTGCCTACCCCTACGGGAAACAGGCGTGACGATATGTATGTATGTATGCAAATGCAATTTAAACAGACTCAAAGATGAGATTACATCGTTCACACTACTAAATGCGTTGCAATATGCTTCCCATCCATTGGACTGGAATAAACCCTTAGGGAGTCACGTGACCTTTACTATGCGCAAATTGAATTATAGCGGATCTCTAAAAGACAGGGGCTTGCCTAGCCTCTATAATTTATTCTCGATAGTTCAGGAGGGATTCTCGCGGTTCTTAAATACTTTGTGTCTGTATGCACTTTATATTGTACTTATAACGACGCAAACAGTGGCGAAATGTACACTCTTTTATTGAAAGATCGTAGGTTTGATTCAATTATTTATTCGGCACAAAAACAAATTACAGTCGTGGAGAAAGTAATGCATAATATAAACCTAATAAAGCCTGGATTATAATTCTTAATATTTTCTACATTTCCACATGAAAATAATCTCCTCTCAAACATGATTAATTATTAATAGTTTTCTTCTTCATTCCATATATTTATCTTATATCCCTATTATAGTTTTATGTTAAGACAATGTAACATAATAACTTACTTTTTAGATTGTTATATTATTTTAGCCACTTAAGATTGTGTTATTTTTATAGCCCTTAATAAAAAAAAAATAATATTTGCCTATAAAAAATAATACTTTTTAGCATCGAGATAAATATGATCTACAGATACAATATTTATTCCGATTCTGGTTATTTCATCAATTAGATTGGATAAACGTTATGGGTTAATGTCGGTTCCTCAGGTGTAGTAGACTCTACGAAATACAACCGTAAATATGTTCTCAACGTTAGTGACCATGGCGAGGTGTTGGAGAATTTGCTGACGGTCGTTTCTCGGTGAGAAACTCTCTATACATTTCTTCACAAACATACAACATTATTTTTCTGATTTGCATTCGCGAATTTTACCAAAGTACCTAAGTTTGACTGGTCATTTTTATCGATTTGTTTGTATACTTTTTTCAAGGGGATAAGAAGGCAAACGAGCAAATGTATCACCTGATGAAAAGCAATTAAAGCCGCTCATATATAGTGGCAACACCAGAGATATTGCAGATGCGTTGCAGGCCTTTAAGATATGAGTAGGCTTGTTTTTCCAATGTAGTATATAACACATGGTGCCGAGACGTGGACACTGACAATCCGTCTCCTCGCCAAGCTCAAAGTCGCTCAGAGGGCTATGGAGAGAGCTATGCTCGGGGTTTCTCTGGTGGACAGACTTCGAAATGAAGAAATTCGCCGGAAAACCAAAATCACCGACATAGCTCTTCAAGTTAGCAGACTGAAGTGGCAATGGGCTGGACACGTTTGTCGGAGAACCAACAATCGTTGGAGTGGACGAGTGATGGAGTGGAGACCGCGACTCGGCAAACGTAGTGTGGGAAGCCCTTCTGCTAGATGGAGCGATGATCTGCGCAAGGCGGCTGGCAGAGACTGGATGCGTGTAGCCGAAGATCGGGCTAGGTGGCGCGCCTTGGGTGAGGCCTATGTCCAGCAGTGGACTGCCGCGGGCTGATATTGATATAACACATGGTAGTATAATAAGCTAATTTTTAGATTGTTATATTTTTTTAGTTACTTAAGATTGTGCTAGTTTATTGTCTTTAATAAAAATAAAGTAAATATTTGTATAGTCTAACTATTTTTAGCATCTTTATCTCATTAATTGGAAGGGATAAGCGTAGTGAGTTGATGTTTCCTCTAGAAATAAGGAAGCCCACTCCCATGCGTGGAACATATATGGGTAGTAAAAATGTATTTATAAGTAAGCAATAAACACTCAACTTTTTAAAGTATAAATTAAGAATATGGAGAAAATAAACATGGTTTAGTTGTGGAGCTGCCGCCTATGAAGTTAATGATCGTGGGTTCAATCCCTGCATCGGTACGGTACATAAATACCGCCGAAGATATCTGGTTCCACTTTACAACGTGGAACTAAATATGAAAATAATTTGATTTCACGTAGAACTCGGATTGATTTCTCTTTATAAAAATCGCTATCTTTCATTGACTGACCTGAGAGTTAATACGAAAATTCTGTTGGCATTCGCACCCCTCATTTTGCACAATGGAATATGGGATAATCGCGTGTCACCCCGGGGGGCAATGAAGCAGTCAAATTTGTCCAAATATTGTGTTAGCTCGAGTGTATAGCCCTAAAATCATTAAACCCTATTGTATTAGTAGTCGATGTGCGAATAAAGTATAAAAACAAGTAATATAAAAAAAATTAAGGTCAATTCCTACTTAGGTCAGTAAAGAAAAATTACGATCTACTTCACTTCTAATCTTTCGATCTACTTTCATACTAATCTAGCTACACTACTAAAAATTATGTCCTGCTAAATATATAAGAGAAATAGTTTCTCCCATATAAAACTAAAATTAATTATTTAATTTAATTCATGAATTAATATTTTAGAACACTGTATTAACATCAAGTATCATCCACTACAAATTAAAAAAAATGTAATTGAACTTGAGTGGATGAATAAAAAGCATTTTATTAACGATTGAAAATTTGAAAATGATATACATATAAATGACGACCAATCGGCTCAGTGACGAGGACCCTCGCCCACGGAATCAATGGTCGCGGGTTCGATCCCCGCGTCGGGATAAATATATGTATGGCCTACAGATATTTATTCCGAGTCTATTAGCCCGCCTATCCACATTGGACAAGCGTGGTGGGTTAACGTCCAATCCTCCAGAAATGAGAAGGCCCGTGCTCAGTAGCGGGATATTTATGGGCTAAAAAAATATATATTAATATATATATATATATATATATATATATATATATATATATAAATATATATAGCGAGAATGTGAATTAATAGTAGGAATTGAATAATGAGGAAAGTAAACGATCTAGGCATAAATTTGAGTCAGAAGCGAAATTCCTGCTGGGGTCAAAAATAAGCATTTAATTTTTTTAAGTATTTAATTCATTCTTATGAGTAAATAGTTTACCTGGCTTTATTTTTATACAACTTTCTAATCTTATATATGTTTTTATTATTATTTATTATATATTTTTTTACGTTATACGGCATCAATGTCAATATCAGCCTGCGGCAGTCCACGGCTGGACATAGGCCTCACCCAAGGCGCGCCACAAATATAATAATAATTATACGGCATACACAACTTAAGTTTTTCAGTTTACCGTAATTTTTCCGTAAAATGATATATTCTGATAAATAAGCTATTATTGTTAAATGATATTATTAAATGAAATAAATAAATTCTTCGTACATCCTTGTCACCTCCTCATTTAGTAATAGGCTTAAATAAACATATCGGTGCATCTCGTGGGAGGGCGAACTCGTTCGCGGTGGTTATGAATTGTAATTTTGACTAACTAGTCACTATTTGTTATTTCAGTGGTTGATTTGTAACTTTATCCACAAAAACCAGCTACAGAAAGTTTTGTGACTAGTTGTTTTGACAAATGCTGATTAAATGACTGTCACACGTTTTCTGCGGATGACAACCGCGACATAGCAGGAGTCACGTAAGCGTTGCCGGCCTTTTAGACGTGTCTATGGGCGGCGTTGATTGCTTACCGTTAGGCGACACGCCTGCTCGTTTGCCTTCCGATACCATAAAAAAAACACCTTTATTTATTTTTTATTTTATTTATTTACAAAATCCACAGCATTTACACAACAATATAAAATATATTTACATATCATACTGTTTACATTATATATACAAGTATTATTAAAATTTATAACAATAAAAAGGAAAATTGGACATTAACTTAAAGCAGACATAACATTTATCTTTGACGTTTAAGATATTACGTCAATAAATTAATGATGCAGTGTGTGTACGTATGTGTGTGTTTGTGAGTGAGTATGTGTGAGTAGATATATGTGTTTGTATAAAATATATAATAATAATTTTCTATGTTCAATAAGTTCTAGAGTATTATTTTTAAATATTTTAAAATTCGAGTGAAATATATCAAGAAACAATATATTATTATTATTATTATGTTGTGTTATAACAGAATATAACAAGGTAGAAACAGGTTAAAACACAATTTTCGGCGAAGTTAGTTTTAGCGCCCTTGATTTTAAAAACTTTGACTTTAAATCATCCCCACCATCTGGTTGAGTGGCGATTTACTACGGTGCACTTCTCTCGAAACTTCTTTCCACGCATCACCACTCTGTGGAACCAATTACCTTCGACGGTCTTTCCGAACCGATATAACATTGGCACCTTCAAAAAACACGCGTACACATACCTAAAAGGCCGGCAATGCCAACGATACCTAATAAGTGAAAAGTTTAATCCCCATTTTCCACGTGAGTAGCGTTCTAGTATTCTGCGTTTTTGCCGAAACTTTTTTCGCGTTGAACATGCTACGTTTAATCAGCTGAACGTAGCTCCGAATCTAAGTGACATTGGACTTAAAACAAAAAACCCTACACATTTCTTAAAGGCCGGTGACGCTTCTTGATGCGCGGCGTTGATTGCTTTCCTATAGGTGAAATACTTGCTCCTTTGTTTTAGAGCCTATCCCATTAAAAATAAAAAATAAAAATTTTATATATAATCATATTGGCTGTATGAAATATTCAAGTTTACTCTTTTTTTTTCAAAAGAAGAATTAACTTTAATTAAAGATATCTATTTCTTTCGCGTTGTAGTTAGATGCGTGTGCGTGTACTGTAGTGATACATTGATAAATGTATCACTAATGTATTATAATTAAAATTTTTATTTGAATATATTAAAACCTTTTATATTATATTACTGCTTTTGAATTTGTTATTTAAAATTTAAAATAAAAAAGTAAATTTCGACTTACTTTCGACGTCTTTGAATAGACATGTCACCTTTCCGGCATATGTAATTGAAATTATATATATTGAGATACAGAATGCAAAGTGAAAAGTGTTAATAAAGTATGAATAAGAAATTATATTAATGTAAATAGAAAAATAAATTAATTCGACTTGGAAGAATTTCAATTACGTAGAAGATAAAACCTCTTGAATATCCTGTGTCGCTATAGTACTAATCGATGATTATACCGAATTTATGAAAGACACCTGACTAATGAGTATTGTTTGAGATTTAAATTAGATACACGTGTATAGTGTCCCATACATTGTAATACTACACCATTACACATTTCAATTAGTCCTAATTAAGTACGAGATAAGTACAAACCGGTCCGCGTACCCAATTACAATATCCAATTGGCTCATTCAAATTTAGAATTCCGGCCGCTCGTTCTGATTGGTGTCGCGTGGCTTGTCTCCCTATACATTGACTAATAACTTTGTATTTAATTTATAAAGTACCAGTTGTAGTGATCTCTAAACATTAATACACAGAATCAATTCGTGGCTCATAATCACTGGTTATATTTTACTATTTAGCTGTCTATACCTATAGCTTTTCTTATGATAATGGCCCATTCTTAATTATCTAATTATACTTAATTGAGTCTTTAAATGAACTATTAAATATGTCTTTATTGTAGTTAACTTCATAGGCAAGGAGTTAATAGGTTAGTAATCTTACAATTTATTTTCTTCAAATTTTTTTATTTATTTATTATCTTCCATTTATGTTCAAGCATCATCATCTTAGTTGAAACCCCTAACAAGATTTCTAGTAATATTAAAAAATATTGCTAGTATTTTTAAATAAAATTTTTGATCATATCAAAGGTTTACAAAAGGTTAAATAGGGGAAAGAGTTGGACTTTAGACTCTTAACAGTAAATGAAAAAAAATACAATATAGAAAAATGTTAAGATTTAAATCTTACCATTTTCATACATTAAGTTTTTTCAGCTGATATTCTATTAGGCTGTGGTATTTGTTCGGTAAAGCCAGCTCATTGAATAGAATAGAATGGAAAAAAGTTCATTTGTGGTATCTATCATTGGTGGTTCTTACTCAACATAAGCCAGGCGCTTCACAAGAGCTGGTCCTAGTGTTAAGCAGGACCATTGTGTCATTTAAAGGTTTTTATACAGCTATTTTTAGATTCTTTGTTTGTTTTTAATTATCTTTGTTCGCCTTTTCGATTTTATGTATAAAAGTCAAAATTCCGTCAATGAGCTAACTGGAACTCAATGCGCCAACTGGAACCCAATGAGCCAACTGGAACCCAATGAGCCAACTGGAACCCAACGAGCCAACTGGAACCTGCGAATATTCCTGTTGGCAGTTGGTTCCATTGGGGGACAAATCAACATTTTGCCCGCGAGCCCCCGAGCTCCAGTATTCGATAAAGCTGTAAAAGCTAAACAGGCTACCAGCATTAACATCTTCAAATCAAACGGTGAGATTTATTCTAATTCCTGCCGTCGTTGCCGAAATATTCCTAGACGCGTTCTCCACTCCAGCATTCGTCTACCCGAGCGGTTCAGCGGTTGTCGGTTCGCTGACAAACGTTAAGGATATCACAACTAACTATTCAGCTCGTTATCATTAACCGTTTCAATGGAAACCAATTGTGAGACGCCGTCTAATCGCTGGCGGCTTTTTTCATTTCATTTTTTTTATAACAAAAATGACACGTCTGTCGAGGAGACGGTTCGCTTGAAAATCCGAAATTATACGTTCTCTGTCCACAGGGCATCTATAATTTGGCGCTATAATTCGTCCGAACACACTTTTTGTTTGTTTGTAGACATAATTACATTCCGACCGAAGGGTCGTTGTCGTCTTGTGAATCTTTCCGGTATTTTTTTAAAACCTCTAATTTAAAAAAAAATGCCGCCGAAATTGAATCTGTTGCAATTGTCACGCTATATTAAAACATTTTTTTTAATTTAACATAAATGATATTATTTATTATTGCGTATATTATTGCGTATGCCAGTTTTAAGTAAAATATAATAACAACAAGTATTTTAAAATGTCCCATTTAGCTTGTCACGTTACGTCTTGATTAAATGATGGAAATTCTAGCAAAAATTTTCCGTAGACTTTTTCAGTCAGCTTAAAAAGTCACGATACACGCATTTACTTCATTTCGCTCCACTTATTCAATTTAATCGAACTACATATATTTTTGTAACATTAGTTAATTAAAATAAGATATAGACACAACTGATAGAAATTAGCGGGAAAAGTTTTATGCTTTTTTTATAGAAATAAGCATTCCGTCCTGCCGTCTTAAGAATAAAAAGCAAAGTAATGGATCCGTAATTGAACGCAGTCATGAAGAGTTGGAAATAAATGTCTTATTTTACGAAATTATAATTATTTTTATATTTGACTACCATGAGCAGCTCCGGATTTAGAGAGGCGGAAGGGGGCAAATCGATGTACCATGATGATGTGAGGATTTTTGGCAAAAACTTTTAATATATCTTTTTTTTTATGTTTAATTTATTGCTTTTCTAGCAGAGCGCTAGAAAAGCAATAAATTAAATTAAAGGAAATACAGTCAGAATTTTTACTTGACTAAGATCCGCGACAACATTGGATTTACATAGAACTTAAACTAAATCTAATCGAAACGCGGCCGTCATATTCATTTATAGCAATATTATTTAAAAAGAATTAAATATAATTTTTTCGAGTCACGATGTTGTTGCGTATATATTGCATAACAGAATGGATGTTGTTGAACTGCAGTGACAGATGGTCGCTTGATTGGTTTACCATTCATATTTTTCATAAATTAAAATTCCACTGTATGAAACAGATACATCAGAATAAAAGGGATAGATAGTTGAATTTTTTTACTGTCTTAGGGCTTGTTTTGTTTTAATTTTTATCATCGACTATTGCGATTTTTGTATTTTAATAAGGTTAGTTACATTCCTAATGGTTGTACGTGTATCGAAATTCAATATGCTTGTTGGCAGTTGTTTTGTTTTTGTTTACTCAGAGAACAGCCGTTAAAAATAATTAGTGTTCTATAAAAAACCATAGACAATTATGAAACAATTTTAACAACTGGCAACTTGTTAGGTTAGGTTTTAAAATATATTTTAATAAAATAATACTTGCAGTACAATTTATTGTTTTATTAATAATTACTTAATATGTAATAAATTATAATGTTAAATAAAAATGGTCAATATAAATAAAAATATAAATGAGAGCGTATGTAGGTCGCCCAACTGGACGACGTTATGTGGAACGCCCTAGGTACCACTGGAGATGACTTGTGCAACCTTTAAAACTGCAACTGGCAGAAGGTGGCGCAGCATAGGGCATGGTGGCGTAAGATCTATTCGGAGGCCAAGATCCAATTTGGGTCGCCGCGCCAATAAGTTAGCTTTTTCGTTAGTTTTATAAGTGGTCTAGTTATATTATCACACACAAATCACAGTTAGTGCTATCGCTTCTCCTATTATCGTAAAGTTTTGATGATTCCTTCAAAGTTAAATATCCAGAATAAGTGGCATGTATTTTTTTTAATTTATTTACGCCTATCCCCCGCAGGGGTTGGCAGAGACCACAGAGCTCCATGCACTACCTTCATCGCAGCGGAACGGCTCTCTTTTGGTCGCTTCTCGCCCTCGTGAAAATCAGGACGTGACGGGTGGCGAACCACGTTGCCGTCATTTTTAACAAATTAGGTACATTAAATTCGTCTTAGTGAATCCCACGAGCCGCAAGGGAGGATGAAGGTCAGCCGCAGCCTGCATGCTGAGGTAAGGCACCATAGTACACGGGGGAGCCCGTTCCCGGGACGGTCGGCACGCTTGCGACTAAGCTCGCCCTTAGCCATGCATTAATATTAAATTAAATATTAGTTAAATTAAATATTATCCATGTATTTTAACTATGGGGGTTAAAAGCAATTGATGAGCACTAACGTGCAATTAATAATCCGTAAAAGTGGACGTTAACCCACCACGCTTGTCCAATGCAGATTGGCGGGGTTACCAGACTTGAAATAAATATCTGTAGGCCATACATATATATATTCCGATACGGGGATCGAGTTCGCGACCTGGGCTAAGCCAATTGGTAAGAAATGGGTAGGTCAATGCCCAGCAGTGGGACATGTATGGGCAGTGAAAAAAGAAAGTGTGTGGATTACGGCTATAGAAATATTATTGATTCTCGATTTATGTTTACGTATTATATATTTTAAAAATTATTTAACAAATCTAGAAATGAATACTTTGTCAAGAATGGCATAATATTTGTCTGTAGCATGAATGGGCCGGCTAGCCCGGGTAAGTACCACACTCCCGCAGAAAGTCGTGGTAGCCTAGCCATCGCGCTTCGTGCGGTGAGCAGCTGAGTTCTGGAGGTCCGTACACCCTCCCCCCTTCCCCTCCCACTTCCACTCGCATAATGACACTTTCCTTAAAGGTCGGCAACGCTTCCGCACTGCCTATGGCGTTGCAGATGTCTGTGGGCGGCGTTGATCGTTTTCCATCAGGTGACACGCCTGCTCGTTTGCCTTCCTATTCCATAAGAAAAAAACATAGTATAATGCCATACGAACTGAAGCTTCTTTAATTCTTAAATACGATTTCATTTGAAAACTAACCGATAACAATACACTAGCGAGTAAATTTGTTGGAGCACACACAAGGGGGTCCCGAGTGGCGGCCTCTCGAATCAGTTGCGGGCGCTGAGCACTCTAGCCGGGCTGAGCATTGTGCTCAGTGCGCCGCCACTCTATTGTTGCTCTCGTCGTATTCGTTACTGTGCCATTGTTTTTAAATATCACTCCTCATTCCAGTTTCCTTCCCCCCAAGCCCCAACCCCCACCTCTGGCCCACCGCAAAGTTAATTACGCCATCTGTCGTACGTTTGGTTTCTTTTCTCCCGTTACAAGTTTCCGATGGGGTTGTGAGGGTCTTGACATTTATTAGCGACGTCTAGATTCATCGATGTAATTGGTAAGAAGTGTAGTTAATTTTAGATCGTGCGACGATCGGCGTAGGACGGTTGGCAGAAACTGGATGCATGAAGCCGAAGATCGGGCCAGGTGGCGCTTCTTAGAGGAGGCCTATGTCCAGCAGTGGACTGCCGTGGGTTATTGATGATGAGTATATGATATAGTTCATTTTAACCATTATTATAAAACATCTAAGCAAGCAAAACCATGTTTTCGTTTATGTGTGTGTGCTTCAGATGTCTATAGGTGTCATTGATTGCTTTATATGTTGCGTTGTTTTTTCTGCAGCCCCTATATGTCCCACTGCTGACCTTGGGCCTCTCAATTTCTGGAGGAACGGACGATAACCCACCACGCTTGTCCAATGCGGATTGGCGGGGTTGCCAGACTCGGAATAAATATCTGTAGGCCGTAAATATTTTTATTCCGATGCGGGGATCGAATCCGCGAGCACTGATTTCGTGGGTGGCCTCACCACTGAGCTAATTGGATGTATTGCGTTGCGTATGTGTTATTACATGCTTGCTCATTTGTTACATTATTCCATAAAAATATTGACTTAAATAAGGTCGAAATCGTTTCAGTAATGTAAACAAAAAACTTAATAGCGTCAAATTATTGCTACGGTATGAGTAAGCCGTCCACGTACCAAAACCCCATAGAATATTTGTCTTAGATGTGAACATTTTTCAAATAACCGTTAAATAATTTCGTATGACGAGTGCAGGAATGTACATTTTCAATGTTTATTTATTTATTAAAGGACAATAAACAGTAGCGCAATACATCATTAATCTATATATATATATATATATATATATATATATATATATATATATATATATATATATATATATATATATATATATATATATATATATATATATAATTGTAACACACAACATACAAAGAAAATCATCCAATAAAGAAACTAAATCGTAACAAAAGGACAGAGACAATAGCTTTAATTTTTTCATAATTAGCAGTGTCTTTGGCGCTTACATCTATAGCTGACCTATGATTACTAACAATCGGGTGACCGGCTTGCTTATTTCTTCAACCATATTTCTATAAAAAAATATTTTTCGCTACGCCACCTGGCTACAGTGACAACCGGTGCAAAGAGGCTGGTGAAAACTGCATGCGCGCAGCCGTAGATCAAACTAGGGGATGCTTCTATATTACAGTGGAATGCCGCAATCTGATTGATTGATTGATGATTCGAATCGCGATCTCCACTCCGTGTCGCCTATTCCAACGTTTCACTTCTTCGACACACTTCTTCTTTCCCGTTATAGTCCACAATTTTTACTATTATTATGATTTATATTTGTGTTTTTTTTATTTGTTTATTATAATTTTAGTGATTGTTAATTTCTGTTTATTTTCTTTTATACATCCAGTCTATGTCTAAAATAAAAGACACATCAATTACAAACATTAAAACTATAACAAACAAATAAAGCCAATCTTAATTATATATTTTTTTATTTTTTATATCTATGTATATTCTTTGTTTGTATGTACTGCTTTGTGGCGTTTCGAATAATGGTTTCCTTTCTTTTTTATATTCTCCATTTCCTTTCTTCACTTTCCTTCCACTTTCTCTCTCTTATTATACACATTTAACTCAAATAATCAAGCAGCAATAGCTTAGTCGGTACGGCTTGGCCTTACGATCTGAACTTAGTGAGTTCGTATGTTCCACTGAACTATTGATTGATGCGAATCATATCCTAGCACAAGCATTATTAGCTTAGTTTTCTTTTTATGGGATAGGAGGGCAAACGAGCAAGCGTGTCACCTGATGGAAAGCAATCAATGCCGCCCATGGACAGCCGCGACACCACAGGAGTCGCGAAAGCGTTGCCGGCCTTTTAGGTATGTTTTTAGTATGTTTTATAGGCTTGTTTTTTGAAGGTTCCAATGTCGTAACGGTTCGGAAAGACCGCCGAGGGTAGCTGATTCCACAAACTGGTGGTGCGTGGAAAGAAGTTACGAGAGAAACGCACCGTAGTAGATCGCCACTCATGCAGATGGTGGGGATGAAATTTTTCTTTAAATGAAAAATTTAAATTTAAATTTCTTTAGATGAAATTAGTTGGAAAAATTCTAGTATTATTAAAGATATTCCTAGTTTTCTTTAAAAATAGAAAAAAAAATAGAAACAGGCGTTACTTTGCAGAAATCCACTATTAAGATGGACAATCAATACTTACTTTGTTAAGATTTATGAAAAAATAAATCGGTTCTTCCCCGGTCGGGTTCGTCTATTCGTTCTTCTATGGTACGAATATGGTAAATAAAATAAAATAGTTAATTATATTAAACAAACACAGTTTACATAGACGTACATTCACATAAAAAGAAATAGATATTACTAAAAACACGCGCCCCCCTACTGGGGTGACTGCCTACCTGGCGACAGTGAGGGCGCGTTGCCATGACGACCGTCTAGGGCGGCTCGCTACCCACGTAACGAAGTGGGGAGAAGGCTGCAAGTGGAAATTTGGTACGATTAAATACCTACAAATTGAATTTTATCCTTAAATTTTCCATGAATACCTCAATAATAATTAAAATTTAAAGCGATGAGCGGTTTTCTCTCTAGTACGTTTTTATGGCATAGTTTTTACTGAAAAACCTATGCTAATTATAAAATAATTAATGGGAATAATTTTAAACCATCATTTTTTCAATGATTTTATTAATATTTATTTATTTATTTGGTACAAAAAACTAATTTAGTTTTAAAAAGAAAAAAATATAGTATGAACATAACAATACCGTCTAGATTATAATTCTTAATTTTTGCGGTTAGCATGGCTATAGATGTAATAATATTAAGTAATAAGGGGTTACTCATATATATATTCTCACTCATAGGGTCATATCATGAGACATGACAGGTACAAATTGTTGCAACTGATCATGATGAGAAAGGTCGCGGACAAAAGGCAAGTTGGTCGAAAACGAAAGTCTTGGCTACTTAATATCAGGGGAGTGGACCGGGATAACGAGTGCTCCAGAACTGCTGCACCTCGATGAAGGAGGTGGAGAGTTGTGCTGAATTGGCTGTCAACCTTCGCAAGTCGGCGAGGCACTCTTAGGAGAAGAAGAAGGATTACTTATTTAATTGTATTTTACAAAACAAATTAATATACAGAAAAGAAAATAATAATTTTACGTGCGATTTACCAGCTACCAAAGATGATTGATATATTTTAATATGAAACTGCATTTTTCTCTTTACTTCTCTTCTTATTCCACTTGCTTCACCCATCAAAATTAATTTATCATATCTATCAAAATAAGGAAAACAAAAATTTTACAGAGACAGCTGTTCAGATGTCTGTTCAGGTCTTCGCAACAAAAGTTTAAAAATGAATTTGTTTCATTGTATTAAATGTATGTTTTTTTCTAAGTTAATTAATTAATATTTTTTTTCTTTTTCATCATTATAACGATACTGTATCACCAACCTAAATCAAATTAATTAACATTGTGTCCATCCTACGGTTATCTAAAAGAAATCGCAATTAGTGTTAAGACCGCCATTTGTATATAAATATTACAATCAATAATTGTATAACTTTGTTCTCGTTGTGCAATAAAGAATATATCTATCTATCTATCTATCTTTTTTATGATAGAAGTAGACAAACCAGTACACGGCTCTCCTATTGTTGGTAAGTATTAGAGAAAGATGTATGTGTATAAAGGAGCGAAGTTCAAAAAATAAAAGAGTTTGGTAGAGGCAAGGAATAAGAGGAGAAGAAGAAATTAAAAGATGGAAAAAGGAATCGGGCCTCCAGAACCCTGCACCACCTGCTGTAACCGTAAGAAACAACACAGGAAAATATCTATTATGTAATGTACATTTTTTATGACGGTGTAAAACTTCCCCATTCTTGTCATCACATAAAGTTATCATTATAATTATCCTTTATTTACATATTTTTCTCTTAATAACAATATTATTGATATAAAAAAAATCTTTATAAAAATAATATTATTACTAGGGTTATTAATCCTCCGTGGCGGGATAAACCAAGCACACGAAGGATTATGCATCCAAGGAAAGGAACCTTCTCACGATCGTAGTCGTCCACAATATGGCTGCTTTTTGAATTTTGAATTTAACTCACTTACCTAAACCTAACATGGACAGATAGGCGTCCAAATTTTTACCGATAATTCAAATTATGATTATGCAAACTCCATGACATTGAAGGCGATGATTACTTACAATTAGTCGACCATAGTTTACCATAAAGAATCTGCTTCGAAAAATTCTGTATATTCTGTATATTTCTTTTCTTCGCCTCTAAGTAAACCCAGTTACATCTTTCTCCAGCAAAATGGCGCCTTAAGAGTTATGTTTCGCAGCATTATAAATGGTTATGTAGATAAATAAAGTAGACACTGGATTTCCAGCTGAACGTTTCGCAGATATCTGGAAATAAATTATTTGGAATTCGCAGATCTGTAGTTTGTAGTTTATGTCTTGAAGCACTCCAAATTATTATTTTTTTGTTTGTTTAAACTTTTTGCACAAAATGCGGACTTAAGCCATTGGGCATTCTCTATCAGGCAATCTGTGGGCGAAACTGAGAAAATTGATTTTCTAGGTGGTGCAGGTTGTAATAAAATAAAGTAAATATATATATATATATATATATATATATATATATATATATATATATATATATATATATATATATATATATATATATATATATATATATATATATATATATATATATATATATATATATATATATATATATATATATATATATATATATATATATATATATATATATGTGTGTGTGTGTGTGTGTGTATGTATATATCTATTTTTTAATTTATTAAACATTTTTATACCAGAAATTTATATACGGAACAACACTATGTCTCCAAAAATAGGCTTAAATAAAGAAAAACAATTATAACTGTAAACTGAAAAATTGACGTATAAATAATTTAACACATTATTTAGCACAATAAAAAGTCCTCCGAAAGATCCTGGTTCCAAACCAAAAGAGATGATGCTAGTTGGCGAAATCGAAATAATGCCGAAATCAAGCATCTGGTGGTAAAACCCAATGTAATTGGAGAGACTAAGCCTCACCGACTTCGTTGGCTGGGCCTTAAGAGGTTGGGGCAGGATCGCGCAGTTGATAGAGCGTATGTAGGTGGCCGAACTGGACAACGTCTTGTGGGACGCTTTAGGTACCGCTGGAGAGACATGGTGGAGAATGATTTGCGCAACCTTCAAGTCTGCAACTGGCAGGAGGTGGCGCAGGGCACAGGGCACGGTGGCATAAGATCTGTTCGGAGGCCAAGATCCATTTTGGGTCGCTGCGCCAACAAAGTTAGATATTATTTATATAAAAACTATTTATAAAATATCATAATAATTATCAGACTTTATTTTAAACGAGCTTTTCTCGTGCTTTTTTAAAAAACCGTATATTTCACCTCTCGGTACGGGCCTCCCCATTTCTTGAGGAATCGACAACCACCCGCTACGCTTGTCTCCGGAATGGCAGGTTATCAAGAATTGGAATAATTTTATAATACCTGTAAGTTGTTTGTATTTATTTATTTATGTATGTATTTATTAAAACCTTTATGCACAAAGGCGGACTTAATGGACATTTGGCATCGTCTCCCAGTTAACCTGCGGGCGAAACTGAGAAAATGACTTCGAAGGTTGTGTAGCTTGTAATAAAATATACTAATACATTAATAACAAAAATAAAACTAATACATAATACAACTATAAAATTATATGTTATTATATATATACACATACGTGGATATTCACACATAACAATACATAAAAAAGAAATATTCACCTTGTAGCGACTAATCTCATACCAGATAACAAAATTTTCGAACTTAAAATTTAGTTCCTACTTTTTCCCAGCGATCTAAATGCTTCACCACTAAAGGTATTTATTTCTAAAATTATACCCTGCTAAATATTTCTTATATAAGAGAAATATATATGATATGATAAGAGAATTTTTTTCCCCCATATAAAACTAAAATAAATTAATTGAATTAATATTTGAAAATGAAAAAAGTTTAAAAAAATGTATTTGAACATGAGTGGATGATTAAAAAGTTTTTATTAACGATTAAAAATTTGAACAAGATATCTATACTACAAATAAATATATATAGGGAGAGTGTGAACTAATAGTAGGAATTGAAAGAAAAATTTCTTTTCTTTGGTGGCAATTAGTTACAACTATTATGACACTGTCAAGTAAAATACGATAACATGAAATATCTTGAAATATAACTAGTTAGCTTATCACGTGATAAAATGGTGGCTATTCTACCAAAACCTTCTATGGATTTTATCAGTCAACTTAAAAGGATATGATACACGCATTTATTTCATATCACTTCACTTACCTGTACGCCTTAATCGAACTATATTGTATAATATACCACCACAACTAAACAATATAATATTATGAAAATGAAATAAAAATACAACGTCACTGATGTCGGTTGGCGGGAAAAGTCCAAAAAAAAAAAGAAATTTGTTTAAGCATTTTTTGACGTAAAGATGAGAGACGTATTGTCTATATCTACATATCGTTCAATTTACTATAATTCAATTGCATGTGAGATTAGAATCCGCGACTATTCAATCTGAAGGCGATAAGTTTCATCTCTGATTTATTTTTTCATAATAATTTATTTGCAGTCATTTAATATAACTTTAAATGATAGAATAAGGAATAACATTATAAGAGAGCGATGTGGAGTAAAAGTAAGTGGTCTTTGTTGTCGTGACAAAAGTTGAGAAAGGTACCTAAGCTTAGTAGATTGTTTGGGAACATAGAGAGGATGGATGAAAGAAGACTGGTAAAATAAATATACGCTGCGGATTAAGTCGGTAAGGAAGACCAAGGCCAGTTCAAGAGTACCCTTGACCGGCGAGCTTGCATGAAGACAGTTATGAGTGGGTAGGGAGCAAGGAAGGTGTGCCGAGATCGTAGCAGATCTGTGGTCTCTGCCCACCCCTACGGGAAACAGGCGTGATGATATATATAACTATATGGACTGTCAAAAGTTTTACTTAGGTAAGATCCGCGACAAGCAAAACAATAACAGAAAGTTAATAATGAGTGTATTTCTCCTGGATGAAGTGGATTTATTTGGAACTTAAACCAAAAACTTACCGAAAATCGGCCATCAATTTTCCACCCACCAACCACTACACACAACACTAAACACACATTACCACTTTTCCATCTTGTAAACGACACGTGTTTCGCCCCAACACGAGGCATCTTCAGGTATAGTAGACTCTACGGAAGACTTAACTCACTTCGACTTCGACTTTGTCGCGGATCTTAGCTAAGTAAAACTTTTGACTGTCCATATAGTGATGGATTTCCGCAAAGTAACGCCTGACTCCATAATAATATATATATATATATATATATATATATATATATATATATATATATATATATATATATATATATATATATATATATATATATATATATATATATATATATATATATATATATATATATATATATATATATATCATTACGCCTGTTTCCCTTGTATCAATAAATATGACATCATTATATTATAAGTAATCTTAATTATTATATAATCTTTAACAACTGACATAGTATTGTGATAGAGAAATTCATTAAAGTCGGGTACAACAGTATGTTTATATGTGCGCTACTTTCTTATTTCAAGTGCGCTCTTAGAGAGCCTTACACATGTTCTAAATTCAAAAATGGATTTATTCTTATTATTTTATGCCATTGTTTGTCATGATACTTGATCATGTATGAGTCTCCATTAATTTTGAGTACCGATGAAAAAAATTATCTGTGCTAAACTGACTTGTAGCCAATATTTTAAAACCATACGATGTCAGTTGAGTCATTGGCATATCATAGGCTATCGCCTACGGAGTTAATGATTACGGGTTCGATCTTCGCTTCGGGATTAATATATAATATATGGCCTACAGATTTCAAGTCTTGTTACTCCGTCCAACAACATTAGACAAGCGTTGGTGGGTTAATATCCCTTTCCTCCAAAAATGGGGAGAACCGCGATAGATTGGAATAAATAAAATTTTAATTCTTGTTAATAATACGATATGAAAACTAAACTATTTCCTTTATGCACATGTTGGATAATATTATTATTTATAAAAGGTAAAAAATTGTATGTTTTTTAAATAAAAATATACTTTTTGATAGTTACCATTTTTGAGCTGACTTGGAGAGATTGCTAATGCCATCTGATGTACTTCTTTTGTGTACGAAATCGTATATAAAGTAAAAAAATACATATTTTTAATAAGATATTTTATTCAAAAGTACAAAATTTTATACTAAAAAATAAACACATTATTCATTAAAAATACAGTATTTCAATACTAAGAATAAATCGGTAAAGTAGTACTACATTTTACTTACCTCGGAACATGGCTGCAGCTATATTTTCTTTTTAGTCTAAGTATAGATATATATAAATGTGATGCAATGCAATTTATCCATTTCAAATGCAAATTATCGTGAAGTATATTTACGTAAATAGACTATTGACTTATGTTTTAGAATATAACTAAAGTTATCCAAAGATAATTTTACTTATATTCCAAAAAATAAGTCAATCTTCTATTAATAAAAAATATTACTGTAAAAAAGATCCGTATAAACTTTTATTATTTGCTCACAAAGTAATTAATTAATGTAAAGTTTAAACCAAATCATATATATATTTATTAAAAATTTGTTTTGATTTTCAAAATAAAGTATGCAAGGCATAATTCGACACGCCAATTTTCAACCGATTTGCATTTGAAATAACTAACAGTTTCCGATAGTGTAAATTTTTTCACTTAAAAAAACGATCACGTATGTAACCCTTCAATGGACGTAATAATATTTTCATAAAAACGTACATAACAAAGAATATTAAACAACAACCATCTGTCTTCTTTTTACACACTAATTTAACGTGCTGTAGACAGAGATAGCTTTATTTAATCATTTCGCACGTTAGTGTCATAATGGTTCTATACAACCCTCTTTAACATCCCACCTCACTTTAACTTGACAATGTGGTATAAGTGTGACTGAGATAGCAATAAATAAGTGAGTTTGCTTGTAAAATCACATTATGAGATAGTACGTTTTCCAGGTTATTCGGAGCTCTCATTTTTACAACACTGAAAGTAAAGAAAGGATCATAAAATGCTGGCAGGAAGAGCGCGGCAATATTTTTCATGGCGTCTCAAATGACAAATGGCGTGAACATAATTATATTTGTATATTGCAGTTGACAGAGAATTTTTGTAAATGGTATTTTAATAGGGTCCATTTTTATTATACTGTGTAAGTAATGTGATTTATTAGATTAAATTATATGAATATATTTATATACTATGTTACGTAGCTTCACAGTTCTATACTGTATTTGGTAAATTTTTATTGGTTTTATAGTAGTAGATATTTGGTTTATAGTAGGTATTAGTAAGTTTTGTCTGTAAAAAAGATATCGTATAATCTTCTTCTTCATTGAGCCAGCGGACATCAGACGCTACTAGTCCAGAATTTGGCCACTGACACCGTATTATCCGTTGCTATCTTAAGGTTGTCTGCTGAACGTTACCCAGAGCTACAGAGAGTTATTAAATATTACAGAGCCAATAAGACAAAGAATGCCCTCTGTAGAAGTTAAAACATTGTAGACAGTTTTCTCGTTGTATGATCGAATGACACTCGTGACGAGACACCAAATACACAAATCGGTGATTTTGCGTGTCCTTTTGCCGGTGGAAGCATCCCATCTGTATCAGTCACATCCTCCAAATTTGGCGTCCCGGGCCATCGCCTCAAAGTGCCCTAACGTATCTACGTTTGGCGAAGAATCAACAATTATTGGAGAAGAAGAATGCTGGATTGGAGACAGTGTTTTGATAAATATACGTACGTCACACGTGGTATCTAGCTTGATCTTTGGCTTCACGGATCCAGTTTTTACTACCATTCCTGTGCAGATCATTTCTCCATCTCCTCAAATGGTGACGGTGGCTAAATGGTATTTCAACAACAATAGTATTATAAAATTATTGTTTATAGGTTATTCGATGAGATACTTTGCCCGTATCACGAGCAAAACAGCTCATAAATCTAAAACGTAATTAATCTTTTTGGGAGGGTAGATATACATTTAGTTAACAGACCTTGAAGTTGAAGACTAATGTGATGGAAAGACTATATCATCAACACACTACGGATGTTCACGCAGGAAGATGACGAGGGAAGCTTGTGCAGAATGCCTGCCGTCAAGCAATTTACATGAAGATAGCAGAACCTACCATAGTGAGTTACAATCCTCAGGATTGAGGGAACGATTAATAAGAAGCAATGTAGAACATAAATATAACGTAAGTAAGAAGATGAACCTAAGAAAATGCTGAAAATATTTTTGTGTGATATTTTTTTGGAGTGCCGCCAAAAAGCCCTCCCTTGATGCGTCCGCTCCCCACCCCAGTTCACGAGCGACTGACCGCGCACAATACAATTTGATTCCCCAATGTTCGACTACCCTCTTCCTCCGCACAATTTGACTCCCGACAATACGCAAATTGGTCCTTTCGTAGTTGCGCGGGAGAATTGAAGACAATTTTACCGCTCAAACTACTGGAAACCTGCTTGTTATAGCCTTTTGTTATTTATTTTTATTTCACATATTATATTATTCCGTTACCCCAAGTCACTATATGGGTTAAATTAAATTGCACTAAATTATATAAAAAAATATATTAAATTAAAGTTCAAGATAATTTTAATATACGAAACATGAAATGTAGAAATTGTTGAAAATATTCATAATGGGAAAAATCGCAGGAAAAATATGAGTTGGTCGGAGAATAAAGTCTTGTCTAGACAATGTCAGGAATCGGACGGGAATATATTGTCGTGCCAAATTGTTTTGCCTCGCTAAAGATAATAGAGATATAAGATAATACGCTTCCTTGACTCCTGCGGTGTCGCGGCTGTCTATGGGCGGCGTTGATTGCTTTACATCAGGCGGCACGTTTGCTCGTTTGTCCTCCTATCCCATAAAAAAAAGATATTTGTCTTGATTTGGCGGTCAACCTTCACTAGAAGAAGAAGCAAAAGAAGAACGAAAAGTCTTCGTTTGATGGGTCTTACGTGTACTCTCTTACGTTGCCGAAACGTGAACACTGATAGTCCGTTTGGTCCATTATTTCAATGTTGCAATGAAAGAAGATATGATCGGAGTTTCTTCGTTGTATATGATTGGAAATGAAGAAATCTCGCGAAGAATCAAAGACAAGAACGTAGTTCTTTCTAATAGTGAATCGAAGTGGCAATGGATTAGTCATGTTAATCGGACCGGCAACCGTTGAAGGTGGTACAATGTCATGTGGTGCCGTATCAAAACTGCGACCCGGAAATTCTCAAATTTGGAAGAAAGTTTCTCTTCCAAACATAGTTGACATGTGGTAATCCGACAAACGTTCAGGCGACGTCGGATTATCAAAGTTGTCGGATTATATGTAGTTCGGAATTTGATGAATAAGAGTCCTACTTAAATCATCATAAATTTAAACTGTTACATCTTGCCAATTCTTCTATATGGATGTGAGGCTTGGACGCTTAAAGAAAACGTATAGAAGCGTTCATAATGTGGTCATATAGACGGATGCTCGGAATAGCAGCTAAAAAGCTGGACTCAAAGGGTGGTTGGTGCCGAGGTTCTCCGACAAGTCAAGCAAAAACATGAACTTTTGCAGACCGTCAAAGGTAGAAAATTAGCTGGGTCATATCATGAGACCTGACAGGTACAAGTTGCTGCAACTAATCATGATGGGAAAAATCGCGCGCAAAAGACAAGTTGGTCGAAAAAGAAAGTCTTGGCTACGTAATATCAGGTAGTGGATCGGAATAGCGAGTGCTTCAGAAGTGCTGCACCTCGCGAAGGAGGAGGAGAATTGTGCTAAATTGGCTGCCAACCTTCGCAAGTCGGAGCGCACTCTTAGAAGAAGAAGATAAATTTAAATACATTAGTCAATGTATTACCATAGTAGACAAGTGCTGGAGTGGGACTGCGTCTTGGAAAACGCTGTTTGGAGGGCTTCCCCAACCAGATGAAATGTGTGATGTAATCTGGAAATGTATGCGTGAAGTCGAATTTAGTGCAAAGTGGTCTGCCTTTTGTGAGGCCTATATCTTGCAGTGGACTGCTATATGCTGATGAAGATATGTTCAAACTAAGCTAAAAACCTATGTATTCGGAAAATCAGCTACCTCCAGTGGTGTTTCTGATCTGATATGACATTGGAATCTTCAAAAAAGATCGTTCTATCAGGCGATACGTCTGCTCGTTTTCCTTCATTCCCCAAAAACATATCGTCACGTGTATAGTCAAGTGGTAGATAAAATCAAACGGACGACTTAAACAAAACACTTGTAATAAAAATTTAAAAATAAAGACAGAAATAAAAGACTTGTAATTCTTGTCATTTCAAGAACTACGGTTTAAATCTATATAGTAAAAAGTTCAAATAAAAATCAATGAGACAACCGCAAATCATCGTGTTCGTGATAATAAAATATTGGATCCAAAATCGATTTGATACATAACAATAATTATATTGATTATAACTGGCACATCGATGTGAAGGTACTGAAATTACCCCACCCCAAGCGCCACACTAACCCCTATTTATTTGACCCGGAAACTGAAATGACTATATTTTTTTTCAAACCGCAGTCGCGACAGACGCTCGGCGCCCGCGCCGTCTTTCCAAATTTGAATTCAAAATTGGAACATAATGGCGTCCCTGGCGGCCATCATTAAAAATAGATCATAGACTGGACATAAAAGTTTTAAGAGTAATTTTAAATCGTTTAATGTTTGATTTTATTGTAATGAGGCATCGTCAGAGAAATACTAATTTGATTATTTTGTTTAGTGTTTAAAAAGTTATAATTTAATTTTTGAATTGAAACGTTGAGCGATTTGTGGTGTAGGTTTGAGTTAGTGACATGTACCTAAAAGGCCGGCAACGCTTCCGCGACTTCTGCGGTGTCGCGGTTGTCTATGGGCGGCGTTGATTGCTTTCCATCAGGTGACACGCTAGCTCGTTTGCCCTCCTATCCCATATAAAAAAAATTCTCATGACTGCATATAATTTTAACATAAATGAAAATCTAAAAGCAAAATAAATAAAAACACTATAGACCTTAAATTTAACTAGATCGGGTAGAATTCATTAGAATTTTGAATAATAATTTATGAATTTTTAAACTCTCAGTATGTTAGTCGGAACTTATCTTTATTATCATAATGGGTGTCGGGCGTAGACATATTTATATTAAATATTATATTAAAGTCATCCAAGACGCCGGTATATTAACTCTGATGTAATATTCATGAGTTTGGACAACGATTCCTGAGATTAGCCGGGCCATTAAGACGGTAGACGCCTTATGACTCGATCGATGACGGAAAAAGGTTTTGTGACATTAATCATAAAGGAAAAACACAACAAACAACACAACAAAGAAGTATTTTCTTAATACATTTTGTATTAAGAAAATACTTCTTTTTCTTTTAGTGCAGTCAATTCGGAATAATTTTCTCTGTCTGTAGCGAGCTTTTGATTCTCAAGTCCTAAAAATAGTCTTAGACCATATTTTTTTTAAATATATAATTTGATGACGAATCTACTACTATCGGAATTGTTTCTTCCGAGTCTACAGGACACATTAGGATTCGAACGAGGGAGTGCCGTCTGGGTAATTATATACTTCAGGGTAAATATATATATATATATATATATATATATATATATATATATATATATATATATATATATATATATATATATATATATATATATATATATATATATATATATATATATATATATATATATATATATATATATATATATATATATATATATATATCGGACAAACGTTTGGTTTGATACGGGAAATCTAGGCTACGCAACACACACACACACATATATATATATATATATGTGTGTGTGTGTGTTGCGTAGCCTAGATTTCCTTCCCGTATCAAACCAAACGTTTGTCCGCGAATTTTCCGATCATAATATATTTAACTATGACAATTTGTGTGTAACACTTTCAAACAAGAAATATTCGGCCATATTCATAAGAAGAATGTCTTCTGCGTGGAAGCTTAGCTACCGCGCTTCGTACGGCTGAGTT
Organism: Baronia brevicornis; assembly: GCA_031353405.1. Taxonomy (NCBI): domain Eukaryota; kingdom Metazoa; phylum Arthropoda; class Insecta; order Lepidoptera; family Papilionidae; genus Baronia; species Baronia brevicornis. The sequence goes on from JASFAT010004729.1 coordinate 27,929, forward strand.
CCGGAGGTCCAATTTTTTTGATTTTTTTAACTCGGTTTATATGTAAATATCATACAAATAATCAATCAATCATCAACCCGGCGCAGTCCATGCTTTCACGCATCCAGTCTTTGCCAACCACGCTGCGCAGATTCTCTCACCATCTAGCTGGGGCGTCTCACATTAAGTTTGCCGAGTCTAGGTCTTCATTTCAGGACTCGTCTATTCCAGCGGTTGTCATCGAATATGACCAGTCCATTGCCATTTCAGATTGATAATTCGAAAGACTATATATATATGTACAACATACGTTAGTTACAAAAAGTCTTAAACTATGCCATTAATGACTTAATGATAGTGGTACTTACAAAATCCAAAGGAAGTAAAGATGATGTGCCGAATATATGAACACATGACTTATCTTCTATTCCGAAGTGGCTTCAATTCTGTTTTATATACATTTCAATTCTAATTATAGTTTGTGACATTAAAACATTTGGATGAATTTATTGTATTATAGCTATATGGACAGTCAAAAGTTTTACTTAGCTAAGATCCGCGACAAGCAAAACAACAACAGAAAACTAATAATGTGCGTTTTTCTGCTGGGTTAAGTGAATTTATTTGGAACTTAAACCAAAAACTTACCGAAAATCGGCCATCAATTCTCCACCCACCAACCACTATACACAACACCAAACACACATTATCACTTTTCCACGACACGTGTGTCGCCTCAACACGAGGCATCTTCAGGTATAGTAGACTCTTCGGAAGACTAGACGGAGAGAAGAAGTTTCGGTTGGAAAAGTGATAATGTGTGTTTGGTGTTGTGTGTAGTGGTTGGTGGGTGGAGAATTGATGGCCGATTTTCGGTAAGTTTTTGGTTCGGAAAAACACACATTATTAGTTTTCTGTTCTTGTTTTGCTTATCGCGGATCTTAGCTAAGTAAAACTTTTGACTGTCCATATAGTGATGGATTTTCGCAAAGCTTATTCGCTTAAACATCGCTAAAAATGTTCATAAACATTTTAAATATATATTATAATGGAGGCGTATAATCCTTTTATACTTGAAAGTTTACTCGTACATAATTTAATATTGTATTTGTTGGCTACTATATTTCAACAGGGTCAACGACAAACTAGAATACAATAAGAGACCCTTATATATTTCTTCTGTGTTTCATTATTTTTCCACATATGAACGTTCTGTATTTGTACACGAAGATAATTAACCCCGGTCTCTTCAGCTATATAAGTTCCTTTCAGAATTCCACTAGGCTATCCCAAGTCATCGCAAACTTCAATGAGTGTCCTTGAGTGGTACAGATTCTTTTTTTGTGCGTTTTCTTGTCGTGCTGCAGAAATGTATTTGATCCGTTTCTTCTTCTTTCATGCAAGTAAATGTGTATGTACAATACGTACGTTTTCATAGTATTTAATAACTTGTATGTAATAATGAAATGTGTACTGTAATATGACTGTACTGTCACAGTCATATTACAGTACACATTTCATTACGTACATTCAAGTAGGTACCAAGGAAGTCCTTGAGTTGTTCAGGATTTTTCCTTATCCCTTGACTTATTCAGGATTTTTCTCGGTCAGTTACCGCTATCTCGCACTTTAAAACTACGTAGGGTGGGTTGTTCTTTCTTTCAGGTAACCATATGTGTTCATAGTACGCAAACACTTGACGACTCGACAGTACACTCGTATTACACTACATAAATTATATTATGTCTCCAATCATCAAATATAAAATACTAATATAGATCAAGAAGTTTTGAGCTTGTTGAAAATGTTTTTAGTCCTTGATTAGTTCAGTATTTTTTCTGTGAGTTTTCATCATTTTGTACAGTAGAATTATATGAGATGGGTTGCTTCTTCTTACATTGAAACACACGTGTTCACGTTAACACTTAACGACTTGACAGTATATTGGTATTACAACGTATGCGCGTTACATTATGTATCTTCGAATATAAAATACAATTATAGATGAAGAAGTCCTTGGCTTGTTGAGGATTCTTTTAGTCCTTGGTTTGTTGAGTTTATTCACGGAAGCAAACGTGTACGTAAACACTTGACGACTTGACAGTACACTAGTATTGCAGAACATATTCCATTATGTATCTTCAAGTACAAAATATAGATAATGATATGGAACTTAATGCAATGATTTTAGTGTTAATAATTTAACCCGGTCTTTTTAATAAATGTATTGACACATTGATCGGTTTTCGCGTCTGTCTGTCCGCTCCCATCGGTGGAAGCGTAATGAAGGTCTATAGACGACAAACTGACATTGCGGTTTGGAACAAATTACTTCGCAACCAATTTGTACCAGAAAATAAGTTATAATTTGGTTCCAATGTTCAGTTCTTGATGCTTTGCTTTTTTGTATACCCTACTTTGAATTATGGTGTCGGTATTAGAATTTTTAATTTAAATTTAGAGTAGGGTTATCTTAAGCTAGTATATAAACAGTTATATTTTGAGTAGAACAAATTCATGTTTCTTCTTCATAATTTTTTTTTAAGGTCACAAAGTTGATACACACCTTACTTTATATTTCTTTTCCATCCTTTCAAACAAACATAAGTTTTTTATGCGATAGGAAGGCAAATAAGGAAGCGTGTCGCCTGATTGAAATCAATCAACGCTGCCCATAGATATCTATCTATTCATCATAATAAGCTTTGCAGAAGGGTTGCCAGTTTTTGAGAAATATATTAGCCTATTTTGTGAAGGTTCTCATGTCGTATCGGTTTGGAAGTAAAGCTAAAACTATATGGTGCCATAGAGTGGTGGTTCGTGGAAAAAAGTTACGAGAGAAACGCACCTTAATCGATTGCCACTCATCATGACGGTAGTGAATAACTTTTTCTTCGCGCGAATTATACGGTAGTGGAATTTTGTGGCAGGAAATTACGAACAATTTCTTGGAGACACCTCATGGCAGAAGCGATAAAAGATGCTGTATTATTTTGTTACGAGGTATAGCCGAAAATAATTTAATATACTCTGATATTCGTATGTGGAATCAGTAATTAATCTTTAAATAATACATATAAGTTGTTAGTCTTTATTGTATTTAGCTCAAATTCTCCATAAAAAAAGAAAGAAGAGACATTCCTCTGCATTATTAAAAAGTGCGTAGCATTTGTTGGTGTACAATTTTCCATTTTGTTATCCAAAATTAACTACTCTCTTTATACGTCTTTATATTGAACTTTCTTTTAGTTGTAAAGTCGATGATGTACTAAGAATAATTTTTAGAAAATTCCATTAAGTAAAAATTAAAGTTCCCATGGGGTACCATGGGCACTTTAGTTGTCCGTCTCATTTTTCGGAGAACGATTGAATGGACGAGGTAGATGAGTGCTTGTAGTTGGGCCTCCGGAACTCAACTGCTTACCGGACGAAGCACGGTAGCTAAGCTACCACTCTGACGCCGGTTTTCTGCGGGAGTGTAGTACTTCCCCGGGTGAGCCGGCCCATTCAAGCTACAGACAAATAATATGCCATTCTTGACAAAGTATTCTATATGTTATTCTATATGTATCTGCAGCGTGGGACCGTGGTTTATAGAATCTGGATTAGTGAAACTTATGGCCAATACTCAGAAGTGGACTGTCGCAGGCTGTTAGTGATGATTTTGAATTTTCTTGAGTGCTTATTTAATGTTAGTATGTAAGAAAAAGCGGTATGCACGTAATCTCTAATATAAGCAAGGTTTTTCAAATTTTTAAATATTACTTTTTGTTTACGATGACTTCATCCGCAAAAAATTCTACCTACCCACAAGGTTTATTGGCGAAAAATGTTTGAGGCTAACCTATATTCAGAGGCAAATCGTTCCTGGTCAGGACAGATGGGTAACACCGTGATTATATTTCTAATTTGCTATTAGTCCGAACAAGACTAGCTCAAAAATCGTCAAATTATCATAATGACCAGTTGCCTTTTCATAGAGTAATAAGATTACAGAGACATCATGAAAAAAGCAAGGGATTTTTATTAGGAAATTTATTACTAAAATTTCATATATTATATAAAATGTAAAATAACTGATTTGATAAAATTTAGAAAAAAATTGAACCTTGCCATTTACAATTTTGAAGTATTCTTTTGGCCAAGCCATTATTTAAAAAACTTTACAACGAAATATGATACTTTATAATTTTAAACACACTACATTTACATACACATAACGACATCTAAACTTGGATTAGTACCAAAGTAACCGGTCACTGATTCGATTTTAGTATCGGGTTAAATATGTATTAAAAAATGTTTAAAATAATTGTCTTAAAATATTTTCAGAAATTATTGTATGTAATATTAGGTCGGGGCAAAAGTATTTTCGTATTTTGAATGTATTATTAGTAATTATAGTTACATTCAGTACAGCCAAACCTCTTTGGCTGTACTGAATGTAACTGGCTGGTTTTAATACCATATTAAATGTGACATTCTGAAGATGCAATAAATAAAAAAAATCTAGTTCCCGCCATTTTTCAATTGTTTTTCAAGCAAGCAAAATGAACGTATGTGACGAAGAAATTCGGTACATTTTAAAGTTTTATTACAAAAATGCGACGAACGCCGCGAATAAAATTTGTGCGGTTTACGGACCTAATGCGGTATCAATAAGAGTAGCACAAATGTGGTTCAAGCGTTTCAAGTCTGGAAATTTTAGTGTGAAAAATGAGGTTCGCTCTGGACGCCCTGTTACAGATAAAATCAGTGCCATCTTTGAGTAAGTGGACCAAACTATCGATTCTGACATCTACTGTCAGCAACTGATGAGGTTAAATAAGATATTGAGAAAAACCGGCCGGAGCTGGTAAATAGGAAGGGCGTGGTGTTCGACCATGACAACGCCAGACTGCACTCATCTATAGCCACGCAGCAAAAATTGAGAGAGCTCGGCTGGGATATGTTGATGCATCCTCCGTATAGCCCTGACCTTGCACCATCAGATTTCCACCTGTTTCGGTCATTGCAGAACTCTTTAGGAAGCATAAATCTAACCTCAAAAGAACAATGTGAACACTACCTGTCAGATTTTTTTAATCAAAAATCTCAAAATTTCTACAGGAATGGGATCATGGCACTACCCACAAGATGGCAACAAGTCATCGATCAAAACGGCACATACATATTATAAATAAATAAAAAATTATACCTAAAAAAATATTTTCCTTTGTATGAACAATACGAAAATACTTTTGCCCAGACCTAATAATAACTATACGCATTCATTTTCCTTTGGTTTTCACAATTCGTATATGTTTTACTGCTGAGCACGAGGCCCTCCTCACTTCTGGAGGTCGCATATGTTCCACTGCTGAGCACGGAGCCCTCCTCCTTTCTGGAGGGATGGAAACTAACCTACTAGGCCTGTACAATGCGGACTGACGGGGAATATATAGGCTATTTCTACTTAAATTACTTCTATTTAAGTCAATAATATTTAAATTACCACTAACGGAGAGCCGTTTCGCTACGATGAATGTGAAAGGAAGGATGGATGAAAAGATGGGTGAGTGTGGAGGAAGCAAGGAGGATGTGTCGCGATCGTAGCGGATGGAGTTCTGTGGTCTCTGCCAACCCCTACGAGAGGTAGGCGTGAAGATGATGGCCACTATTTTAATTACTACTAAAATAATAATTTTGAAGTTTCCTTCACGTAACATAGAAGTTTAATAGGATATTCCTTCACATACACCTTCATTCATTACACTGTGATATCCTTTGCATCCTCAGGTGTCAACAGTGGGTTTATTATACGAACCTCACAAACCACAAGTTGAATATTCTCATATATAATGATATGTATGTCCAACATCGATGCGCGTACGCAAATTATAAATATTAAGCGACCCGCCATACTTGGACGCTAATCCCAATTTTAATAACAATCATAATGTCCCTATTATTTTTCGGTTTTTGAATTGTCAGGCATGCTTACCATATATAGTTACGTAGCTTAAGCGAAGCGAATCGATGTAAAAATGAAAAACGTAATAAACCGCAAAATGAAAACTTACCACAAGAGCCAAAAAATTTCTAAGATTTCTGATAAAGTTGTATCTGATCACTCAAACTCAAACTCAATAGTCAGTTTTCAAACTGTACAAATTTTTTTATTGGTCGCAGAGGCGTCAGACTGTAATAAAATCTTTTCTTTGACATCTGTGTCATTTATAGCGTTTTCGATTTATTGCGTCGATATAGTTTCATGGCTATCATCTGCCTGATTGGCAGTACGATGCATTTTTAACAAAACTTCTTTACGTGTACCTACCAACATTTATGGAACTATACCCTGTACAAGTTAGCTTGATTTTTTTGACAGATGTAAATTTTTCTGATCGACATAACTTTGTAATGACGAACAAATTATTTTTTTAATTTAATGATTTTAAAAATTGTAAAAATATTTAAAAAAATACATATAACACATAAGTCCCTAAAGATTTAAGCGTTATACGAAAATTTTAAGACCTTTATTGCTTCAAAGTAAAATTTAAATAGGAACACTGAAAATAATTGACTCTTGTACAATGTTACATCGGTCGGACGGATGGGACACCAATAACAAGCAGTATATATATTTATTATTCTAATACTTATCAATTTTCTTATACTTCTATCTACTTATTTTTTCGGACTAAAAGACGCACCTTTTTATGTAGAAAAATAGACTTAAAGTGCATCTTATGAACGGAAGGAACATTAAAATATATTTTTAAAACTCATAAATTCGAGGTGCGTCTATCGTCTAGTGCGCTTTATAGTCCGAAAAATAGGGTATTTGTATAATAAATTTGCTAATTAGTTTTATATTAAGTTTGAAGTTTACATTAGTTTAGTTAGCTTTTGTAATAATTGATAGAAACATCTTGGTTTTTAGTTTTTCTTAGCTGTAGGTCGGGCTAGAGGCGCGCCTGGAATGGTTGTCTGGATGGTTTCCAGTCCAGCCTTTGGTGTTGCAGATCTCTATGGCTGGCGCTGGTTGCTCGCCATCAGTTGACATCCTAGCTCATTTGTCTTCCTATCCAATAAAAATATTGAAATTGGAGTAGATGGAACTAGTGTTTTATTCATCGATTCTTAAATTTTGTGAAACAGTTAATGAAAGAGGATTCATGGTTTTCTCTCGGGAAAAAGAAAAAACCGCTATGTCAGACCAAGTTACTCGCGAGAAAATTAATTTCCTCGTGAGAAAATTAATTTAAAAATTAAGGTTTGTTTCCAACTCAAATTTTAAGACCGCGATAAAGATAGCGTTTTGTTCACAATGACATGGAGTCGTTTGTATGTGGACGACATGCTTTAAGTTTTTGGTAACAATCGCTTTGGAAATTACTATGGGCAGCAACTATACTATATTGGTGCGTGGGAAATTATATTTTAAAATTATTAAATTTTTCCGTGCTAAGTTTGGAAACGCAATGAACAAAGATGTTTAATATAGGGAACAAACATGACGTCATGTTGATTTTTAAATAATTTGGTGATATTAATTAATTTTTTTGGAAATAGGCAAATGAGAAAGTGTCAAGTCACTGTGATAAGTAATTTTTGTTGCCTATTAATCTTTCCATCCCCTAAAGCTGCGGCATATACTGTGACCGCTTTAGGGTGTCTCATGGTTTTAATAATGTAAGAGAGAATGGGAGTTAAAGGAAGAGAATGCTCCGATGCTCAACGCCATCAAAGAGCAATGGCAAAGGATTTCTCAATAAATACGAAGTCAGAAGATATCGGTGATGAGTCACCATCAGATAACTCTACTAGTTTGCTTTTCTTTTTTGACACAAAAGGTATCTTCCACCAATATATAAATCCATAACCCTGTGACTCAAAATATAGTAAGTACTCTGTCCTATAGACCGCTTAGGTCGTCAAATGCCTTACACAAAAATATGATATACAATATGATATACAAAATGGGCCGATTTGTTCGGGGAAATATACACTAATACAGTTCTCATCTATGGGCCGGGGCACCCCAGTATCAGCTTCATCCTTTTGACCGCATACAAAGCAGGGTGATTCGAATGGTCGATGACCAAGATCTCACTGAACGGCTTTGCATTACGGAGGGATAATCTCTCAGCAACTTTTACCGATTTTGCCATGAGGAGTACACCGAGGAATTGTTCGGAATAGTTACGGCCGCTGAATTCCAGTATCGCAAAACTGGCCACAAAGAAAAGTTTCATCCCCACCATCTGGATGAATAGCCATCCATTACGGTGTATTTTTCCCGAAACTTCTTTCAACGCAGCACTACTCTGTGGAACCAGCTAGTGCTGTTTTCGAAATCGATACGATATTAGAACCTTCAAAAACGAGCACGTTTCTCATAGGCCGAAAATTTGTCTGCAATGCCTATGGTACTGCGAATGTCTATGGGCGACGTTGATTGCTTTCCATCATCACCTGATGCCCTCCTTCGTTTGCCCTCCTATCCCATAAAAATACCTTTACCTGTGTTACCCTAACAGTGGATTTATAGTGTAACTGCGTTTCATACGGTGAGTGCTGAAATCTGAAGGTCTTTCTTCCGATTTCCCCTACCTTTATATTTTCCCCATCCCATCTATCCGTTATTTCCTTCCACTCCTTCTATTATTTACTTTCTTATCTTTACTATTATAATTATGGGTAGGGGTTGCTTACTATCAGGTGAACAGCTTGGTAGTTTATCTATTTCAACGGTTCTCAACCTTTTTTACTAAGCGATGCACTAACACTCTTTACCTACTCTTTACGAATTGGCGATACCTTTACACACTTACATACGAAATTGTTGATGTTTGAAGTATGGGTAAGTGTATATTTATTAAATTATACATAATTAATCTATTCAACGTATTTTTATTGCGTCAGAAAAAATAGATTCAAATATCATATTTGTAAATCTCGCAATACACTTCACAGGGGCTTGCGACCCGTTAATATGTCGCGACACGGTGGTTGAGAACCACTGATATCTCCCATACAAAAATGACACGGTGAGTTATAGTGAAATAAGTAAATGACTCGAGGAAAAACGAGTGTATCATTATTTTATGAAAATCATCATTACGCTCTAAGCTGCGAATAATGACGGTACGCAACGAGGAAAATTGCGTGCTCGGCACAACTTGTAATATTTTCGCTGCGCTGTATGTTTGTAAGTATTGTCTACCGCATCTATAATGATTATAATTCGAAATAAAATGCTTGCTACTTCTTTGTCGTTTCAACTGCCTCTTTCTACTTCAATACACGCGTGATCTGTGATTAGGAAACGTGACCTTTCAACTTTCATCGGAATAAATATATGTATGGCCTACAGAGATTTATTCCGAGTCTGGTAACCCCGCCAATCCTCATTGGACAAACGTGATGGGATAACCTCCGTTCTTCCAGAAATGGGGAGGCTCGTGCTTAGCAGTGGGACATATATGGGCTGTAAAAAAAATGAATAATCATCACACGTCCTGCAGAAATAAAAAGTATTTACCAATACAACAACCTCGTGATGCCATCACCATCTGGATAGGTGACGAATTAGTCCGGTATGTTTCTCCGTAATCTCTTTTCACGCATTTCCATACGGAACCGATATAACTTTGTAACCTGCAAAAAACGAGTTAATTTTCCGGCCGGCAAAGGCCGATATACCTTCTCTAATGCGTTGCGTCTGAATTGGCGTAATGGTTAACTGATTTAGGTATACCAAATATACCTGGTATACATAATATACCAAACTTAACCACTAAACTCACATTATCACTCGTAGATAAAAATCAATAAATCATTTTATCGATTATGAGTGCCATCTAGCGGTAAGTAGCGTAACCAACACGAGTCGCGCAGCGTTTGCCTTCAGTAATGGCGGACGAACATCAAAGCGAATGGAGCGCTAATTGGGAAAACAATTTGCCTCTAACGAATTAGATTTATTGGTGCCTACTTGATACTTATCTAATGTCCGCGTTTGTTTTATTATCGTGTTAACTGCTGTAATAATTCATTCCTTTGGATGTAATTAAATTTTTCGAATTCTCTCTCGTTTATTGTAATATAACAATAATTAACAGATTTGTGCGAAATTACTTTAAGTATCGCGCTGAATAATGATGTGTGTGAATTGCTTTATTATTAACGTGATTAACGTATGAATTTAGTGTGTGATTAAGAAGAGTATTAAGTCACTTAGGAACGTCGTCGTTTCCGTAAATTTGTAAGAGAAAAAGTAAAAAAAAAAGAAAAACTGAGCTAATTGAATTGCAAGTTCTTTCTTTGTGATACAAAATTAGTACACATGTTGTCTTAATGGATTAAGGCAAAATACATGCATACATATCGTCACGTCTGTTTCCTGTAGGGGTGGACAGAGACCATAAATCTCCATCAGCTACGATCTCGGCATTCTTTCCTTGCTTCCTCCATACTTATCACTCTCCTCATGCAAGCTCGCTGATTCATGATACTCTTGACCTGACCTTTCGTAAAAACTTCGGCAATTTTATTTTATTTTATTTTTACAATTAGTCAAGGTATATCCTCCTTGGTCTTCCCCTACCGACCCTTCCATCCACATACGCAATATAAATTTCTTTTGCCAGTTGTCTTTCATCCATCCACTTTATGTGTCCAAAACATCTAAGCATCTCTTTCTCAACTTTTGTCACGATACCTTATTTTACTCCACATCGCTATCTTATAAATAATAAAATAAAATAGAGAAATATTTTTTTCTTGAGCAGCAAGCAAGCTTTGAGCAAGTATAAAATATAAGATACTTACTCTGGAAAACGGAAAAAAATATGTAAGTATATAAACATTATTTAGAGCAGTAATACTTCGTGGCGAATGCTCCGAGTAATTGTTCGGGATAATTCCGGTCACTACAACCGCTACAAGGAAAAGTTTCATCCCCACCACCTGGATGAGTGGCGATTCAGTACGATGCGTTCTTCCAGAAATTTCTTTCCAAGCACCACTACCCTGTGGAACCACAGCTATCTCCAACGGATTTTTCTAAACCGATGAACCTACACTTTTCTTAAAGGCCGACAACGCTTCTGCAAGGTGCAGGTGAAACACCTGCTCGTTTGCCTTCCTATCCCATAAACAAAGTTAGTAAGGCTACGGCTCACAATAAGTACATAGTGAGTTTATATCTACCATATATACATTTCGTTAAATTCCATTATAAATACACAAAAGATAATGATAAACGTTAGATAAATACCTGTAGGACATGCATGTATTTATCCTCGGATTGGATCCGCCAATATTAGCCTTGAAAGCGAATATTTTTCCGCTGTGTCTTTTTAAGATGATTAATGGAGTCAGGCGACCTCAATACGAGGCATCATCAGGTATAGTTTTCTGTAAAGTCTAAGTTTAGTATAGTAGTCGTAAGTTATTTTTGAGTATTTTTCATGTTTTTATATTAAAGTATCTACGTTTAAGAAGTCTCGGTACATTTAGACATTTTAGTTTAAATATTGGTTGTAGGTGCTATAGTTATGTGCATCATCTAATATAATTAATATTTTATATGCAAATGGCGAATTTACATATTGTCTGATGGAAAGCTATCAACGCCGCCCATAGATAGTTCTAATTCCATAGACAAAGCAGAAGTGTTGCTGGCCTTTGAGAAATATGTAGGCATCTTTTTTCAAGGTTCCGATGGCGTATTAGTTCAAAAATACCACTCAAGGTTATGAGATTAGCAGTAATAGTACATTATATTACTTTTTTATTCAAGAGGTTGAATAAAAAGTAATATTACGTAAAACATTTTAAGAAGAAATTAATATTAAACGATGCCTATAAGTTTTGGTTATACTTTAAAAAAATATATTGTTGGTATATGTATATGCAGAAATAAGTTAAGTTTTTTATAATAGTCCATTTATGTCCCACTGCTGAGCACAGGCCTCTCTATTTCTGAAGGAACGGACGTTAACCCACCTCGCTTGTCCGATGCGGATTGGCGGGGTATCCATATTTGTAATCCATACATATATTTATTCCGATGCGGGGATCGAACCCGCGACCATTGACTCCGCAAGCGGAGGGCCTTTAATGTATTATTTTACAAGAATAATTTGATTGAAATTCGCATTCTATGCAGATAAAATTTCGAAGAAGAAAAAAGGTTTCAAAAAATAGTCTTTAAATATAGAAAAATGTCAGCAATTTTGCCATTTAGGGCTTAAGTAGGTTGAAAAACCATGGACAGCAACGGGGTCGAAGCTAGTGCATAATAAACAAGCTGTTACTCAAGGAATGTAGCGACTCGCGACACGAACCGAATGTCGTGCGGCAGGCCACTGAACAGGGCCGTATTATATAATTAATTTAATAATATAATTATTTTCTATCATTATTATAAATATAAAACTATAAAATTAATTAGCTGTGCCTACATAAGGTTGTATGGACTTTAAAATATGAGTATGCTTGGCATGTATTTCAAATAATAGTTGAATTCAAATACTAGCAAGATTATAATTATAATAAAATAAAATTTAATATGTAGTACTAAAAATACACTGTATATTTTCAGATACATTGTGAAATGTATCTGAAAAGACAATCTCCGATATTTGAAAATATGAGCCTTAACTACGATTATAGTAATTAAAGCAGTAATAGTTCCAACAAATATACAAATATTATTTTGTTGTGACTTCTGTCTATATTCAGTTTATATGAAAGAGTAAAACTATATTATAGATATAAAAAATAATAATTCTGTAGACACTAAATAATTGTAATAAAGTTGCGTGAGTATTTAAGAATTTCTTACATATATTAGAAATAATGTAACAAAGTAACAACTACTTCGAACAAAGTAATATTAAAAAACTTTTGATACTGTAATTTTATTTTTTTAAAATAATACTTCATACATTTAAATTTGCAATTATTTTATATATAATAAAATATAAAATAAATATTTTTATAACCAAAGTAATATTCGCTAATAACATAGTAATGTCGCTTTGAATACGTTCTTTGTCTTCATTTACTTTTATTTTTACTACAGATTTTGGTATAGTAAGAACTGCGTATTATATTAGTTAATCGTAGAAACTCATAGGTAGACCTAAAAAGCGTTGGAAAAATAGTATTAGGTAAGGTCGAATAGAAAGATCGATAAGAAAGGTAGTTGTTTAATGAAAAAAGGCAAGCAACCGAAGTAGAGGAGAATTTTAACTGTGGCCCAGACAAACCATAGATTGTAGCAACAAAGAATTAGTTTATATAATTAATTCACTAAATAAATCCTTAAATGAAACGTTTTATTAAAGAATATGCAGTAAGCTTATTATTCAACTGCAGACTAAGATGATCAGTTGGCCTAATAGTAAATTATTTATTTTTACATGTGTTGTATTGTTATGTATTTATATAAATGTATAGATTTGTAATAAATACATTTATTATTTTTGAAATAACTCAAAATGTGGTGAGAGTTATTATATATAAAGAGTTAATTTAACCATTAAGGGTGCAACTTTATTTCCAAAGCAATGGTAGTGTATTAATATTAATATTGACGCATAAATAATTCTTTTTAAATAAATTTATTATTATTAACCGACCGGGTGCCTGATTGGCCGACGACCGATTGGCTCAGTGGCGCGGCCCTCCGCCCACGGAGTCAATGGTCGCGGGTTCGATTCCCGCATCGGAATAAATATTTATATGGATTTTAAATGTTTATTCCGAGTCTGGTAACACCCCCAATCCCCATTTTCTTTCCTGCCCCTTCCTTTCTTCTCTATCCTTTTCCTTCCTCTCCGCCAATCCACGGTCTGCCGTGCCAATGGATGCGTGGCTAGGGGCGAGCCTAGTCGTAAGCGTGCCGATCGTCCCGGGGTCGGGCTCCCCCGGGGACTATGGTGCCTTACCTCAGCATGCAGGGCTCTGCTGGGGCTGACCTCCATCCTCCCTTGCGGCTCGTGGGATTCACTAAAGACGAATTTAATATACCTAATTTGTCGAAAGTGACGGCGACGTGGTTCGCCACCCGTCACGTCCTGATGCTCACGAGGGCGAAAAGCGACCAATGACGAGCCGTTTCGCTGCGATGAATTGCAGCGGATGGAGCTCTGTGGTCTCTGCCAACCCCTGCGGGGGATAGGCGTGAATATATATATATATATATATATATATATATATATATATATATATATATATATATATATATATATATATATATATATTATTAAAGAAAGTAATATTAATACTTACTTATTAATAAATAAACCTACCACTAATACATACTTATTTATTAAAGTAAGTATTAGTAGTATGTATTATTATTAAGAATTTTATTTACTTTAAAAGAGTGCACTTAACTTTTATTATTATTCTAAAAGTTAAGTACATCCCTGTTCAAACACCGTGGGAGTTGCCATTTGACACACGCCATTTCGTAGTGAAAGAGACAGCTATTATTTATTTATCCTTTTTGCTCTTTTTGATTGTGTTGCAAAGCAAAAATACAGTAGTGACAACAGTGACAGTCATGTCGTAAATTATTGGCGGACGGGAATATACATTTTATTCAATTCCATGTGAATAAACATGACTAGGCATTGTAAAATCTATGTAGTACAACCGAGTTACTGTAACATTCAATTTTTTTAATATATCGTTGTTCATTTGTTTGGTTTTTACGAATAAATAATAAAAATTTAGGTGACCGCTTCTCCGTTTCTTTATTTATTTTAAATAAAAAGTACATTTATTTTTAAATAAACACTTAGACCGCCTCTCCGTTTCTCTATTCATTTTAAATAAACAGTACATTTATTTTTAAATAAACACTTAGACCGCTTCTCCGTTTCTCTATTTATTTTAAATAAACAGTACATTTATTTTTAAATAAACACTTAGACTGCTTTTCCGTTTCTCTAATTATTTTAAATAAACAGTACATTTATTTTTAAATAAACACTTAGATCGCTTTTCCGTTTCTCTATTTATTTTAAATAGACACTTCGACTATTTCTCCCTTTCTCTATTTATTAAAAAAAACCCCGTGGAAGTAGTTTCAGTGATATTTTATATTTCTATTTGAACCAATACGATATTGAAGCATATAAAAGAAAACAAGCATTCAACCTATTCTCAAAGATCAGCAACGTTTCTGCAATGCCTATGATGTAGATGACTATCGTCTCTGTTGATTGCAAGACTGTTCCTTTGCTTTTGATTTAAGAAATTAATAATTTAAGCAATAATTTAGATTTTTACTATGATTAGACTAGACTAATTAGGAGCGTATCATTGATATTTTACAAAAAATAAAACACAAGAGTTCTATAAGGCCAAAAAAAAAATTTGTTTTCGCCTGATAGAAAGCAATCAACGCTGCCCATAGACAACCGCGACACCGCATGAGTCGAAGAAGCGTTGCCGGCCTATTAGTTATGTGTAGGCTTGTTTTTTGAAGGTACCAATGCTGTATCAGTTCGGAAAGACTGTCGAAAGTAACTGGTTTCACAGATTGGTGGTGCTTAATGATGGCTTAAATAGCTTCAGTGGTGAATTACTAGCTTCAGAATTAATTATTGCGAGTTCAATTCCCACATCAGGATAAACAAATATATACGATTTAAAAGTACATATTTTATTCCCAGTCTGGTTCCGACAATCCGCTTTGGACAAAAACGGTGGTACAAACGTGCCCATTCCCTCACAAATCCGAAGTCCCAGTGCTCAACAGTGGTATATATATGGGCAAAAAAGCTACAAAATAACAATTCCATCAATTTGGAAGTCTCAAATTGTTTTCGCTACTCGTACACAGATGGCGCTAGGTGCAATCTATCGATTATCAACGTTGTTTTGCTGTGTAATTTCAAGTATCGGTTTTAAATGTTCTAGTCTGCATTTTGCTATGTGAAAAGATACCTAAGACCTGGGAATACCTGTGGAATGTTAGGTTATTTCTTAACTTTGTTTCAAGCGTTAATAGTCTGGTATAATATGCATTTTCTTAAAACGATTTTCATCCACGTTTGTACTCATTAGTTAGTATTTAATATAATAATAATTATTGGCTTATAATTATATTACTGAAATCCATAAATTTACGGGTATAATACGTACAATTAATTTAAAAAACTGTTAGTAAGTAAAACTTTTAGTTATTTTGTAAGCTAAGCAGTTGTATTATTATTCGCAATTTATTTCCGGCTGCGATCGTTTTCGTTATAAACTTATTTTCTAAAATATCTAAGAAACTATCAGTTGGTACGTACGGGCTTTTACGAATATGCCTGAGGTATTCTAGAATCAGTATATTTTTGTATAGTAAGTTGTATGATAGAAAACAAGTTTCGGCTTTTCTAAAATGTCTTAAGTTTCTCTTTACAATTATATAGCAAATAGAGAGTTATCCTCGGGTACATTATAATGAGGGGTATTATTAGGTGATCGGTTTTCGGTCATAATTAATTTTGTTTTGAATTTATCATTCTGCCCTCTTTCGCCATATGAAATGTAGCCAAATTTCAAACCCCTCCGTGTACCTAAAAACCTACAAAGGTTTTATTCACGTATTATACATTTATATATTTGTTCAAAAAGCTTAACTACAATTTTTTTCCACAGTTCATATATGTATGTCCATCCACACATATTGGTATACAAAACCAAATTCTGAAAATTAAGATGAAAAAAGAAACGGATACAAATAATAATTATCCTCATTAGGTGATGAGCGTGGATCAATCACCGTGTGTACCTCTAGAAATTTATTTATAAACACTCCCTGCTACCATATTTATTCATCTTTATTCCTGGGCCGATATTTTAAATGTTCACTGCCTTTAGTTTTACATATATATGTATATCTATAGATATAGATTGACATTGTCTTAAGATGGAGCAGTGATCAAAAATGAGTTTAAGCTTTCTGTATTTATCTTAAACATCTGTATTAAAAAAAACATCTGTATTTATCTTAATATATACCTATATATATATACGACATCCAAATGGACTTCTTATACAACAACTCACAAAATTATTACAAATCTAACCGCATACAACTGTTTTTATTACAATTAATAAAAGCAGTTGTATTCGTAATAGATATTATAACACATTTGTATTTGTAATTTGCATTACAAATACAAATGTGTGGGTTTATGCATGTAGATTAAAAAACGAATTCCCGTGTTGCAGTATCTAGGCACAAATCTAGTTTCTGCATATGCATAACTGGTCTCTGTCTTATACATACCATTATATGAACAACTTTAACAACTGCGTAGTTAAAGTTAGCTATTTAGACGTTAAAAAAATGGTTAAAAGTGCCGGTTTTTATGAAACCACTTTTCTTCTTCTTTTAGTAGAATATGTTGGCAGCAAATTCAGCTTAACTATCTGTGTTTTCAGTGAGACAAGACAGTTCGCCAATTAGGCGGTTTCCTTGTTCCCTTCTTGATATTCCTTTTCCGACCAATACGTCTCTTTCTTGCGACTTTTCCCATCATGATTAGTTGTAGCAATGTTGCACCTATCATTTCTCCACCAATTCGCATAGGACAAGCGTTGTGGGTTGATGTCCATTCTTTCCGAATTGGGGAGGTCCGTGCTCAGCATTGGGACATAAAAGGCCGTAAAAAATGTCTAATTATGTGTATTGTCAGACAGGTTATATACGTACCTGATTATATTCCTTTAGACGGTTTGTGAATGTTAATGTTTCTGATTAACCCATCAGAGAATATTCTTAAGATGTGGCCAGGTAGTGGATCGCCACTCATCCAGATGGTGGGGATGAAAGTTTTCTTTAGGGCGAGTTGTGCGGTTGTGGAATTCGGCGGCAGGAATGATTCTAAACAATTCCTCGGAGCACTCCTCATGATAAATGTGGTAAAAAATGCTGAGAGATGAAATATCCCTGCCCAGCGCTAGAGAATCAAGCCAATCGGTGAGATATTTGTCGACTTATTCTCCTTCCTTTATTTTCTTCTTCCCACCCTTTATTTACATCCCAACCGTAAGGTAGGCAACATATCTGTAATGTTGCTTGATTTTACGTATGTCTCTTGGCTAGTGTTTGCTAGTGATCCGCTTGTTCCTTTAACTATTTATTCTATAAAAAACGTAGTCCACAAAATTCGAGTCACTTCCAACCACTCGAATATTAACTGTTTAATTCCGAGTATCAATTGAAATTTACACAATACAAGTACTTAACATGGAACTCTCCTACATGTCACTTACAACTACATACACAACACTAAAACCTTTTAAATTGTACCTTAACACATAGACTTTAAGATATACGTCAGCGTATAACTAAAGTATGTTTAGACTCAAGTACTCAAGAGTCCTCTCTATTCAAGTAGTGACAACTCGAAGCAACGCATTCATTACCCATTTACACATCTGTTACATTTTAGGGATCGCTGATAAGTAGCGTATAAGCGTAATGATAAATATATCTTTTATTGTAAGCCAAAAACAAAGTTATAGAATTATTGATTGTAATATTGTTTATATACAAATCCAATTAACAAAATATAGAAATACATCCTCAACACTATAGTCCTTACAAATGCATATATATATCAAACGGATTCGTAATACATTGCCGAGCTTACACTATAGTCCTTACAAATGTATGTATATATCAAACGGATTCGTAATACATTGCCGAGCTTACACTATAGTCCTTACAAATGTATGTATATATCAAACGCATTCGTAATACATTGCCGGGCTTACACTATAGTCCTTACAAATGTATGTATATCTCAAAGGCATTCGTAATACATTGCCGAGCTTACACTATAGTCCTTACAAATGTATGTATATATCAAACGCATTCGTAATACATTGCCGAGCTTACACTATAGTCCTTACAAATGTATGTATATATCAAACGCATTCGTAATACATTGCCGAGCTTACACTATAGTCCTTACAAATGTATGTATATCTCAAAGGCATTCGTAATACATTGCCGAGCTTACACTATAGTCCTTACAAATGTATGTATATATCAAAGGCATTCATAATACGTTGCCGTACTTAGGTATACATATGTGTAGGTCTGTTTTTTTAATGTTCTAATTAAGTCAAACTTAGGTTGTCTTCCGTAATCTATAAGACCTAAAGATGACTCGTGCTATGGTGAAACGTTAGTTGTGACGTTGTTGAGAAGTGGTTTTATGTATATATATGTTTTTATAATGGAATGGGAAGGCAAACGAGCAGGCGAGTCATCTGATGGAAAGCAATCAACACCGCCCATTGTATCTGTAGTGCCATAGTCATTGTAGAAGGGTTGTCGGCCTCAAAGAAATGTATAGGTCTGTTTTTTGAAGATTCCAATGTCGTATAGGTTCTGAAATATCGCCGTATTTGTTTCGTATATATACAATATTATTTTTGGATTTATTTACTGCAGATTTCTAAAAGGTAGGATCAAAACTTCTCCAAGTTTAATGTAATGAGTGAACTGTGCATAGTTGTTAGAGTAGTTTGAGATTTTTTAAAACCTTGCGGTCAGTTTGGATCTAATAGATTTGTCAAATGCTTATACTGAGCTACGGGGGCTCCCGAAAATCCCACTGTTTGTCTAATTCAACTGAATTGACAGTAATTGGCTCTTCCTTCCAATTTGAGTGCATTGGATGTTATAACAAAGCAAACTGAACTTTAAATGTATGTAAAATAACTCCATTTTTGGTATAGATTTTCTTTCGTAGTTATCACTATTTCGTACTCTGGAGTTCTATAACAACATACCCAAGTTTAAAGGATTTTAATCTTTCGGAGCACAATATAAAGTTTACTTTTGCTAAGCATTATAAAAGACTCTTTTTGACCTCGTGTACCGGAAAAGGGGTGCAATATAACGTTAAATCAGATCAATCCGATTAATATAAGATGCTTTTGTACAACGTAAGGCAATGATGCCAAAGGTTACATGACGCTGGTCAGCACATATAACCATTTATCGCTTTTTTAGGATTGTTCCAATGTGGGAAGACTTGCCTATAGTGGCCAGAGTTATTTATACAGGTAATATGTTTTTATACGATAGGAGGGCCAACAAGCGCGTCGCCCGACGGAAAGCAATCAACGCGGTCCATAGAAATCCGCGATACCACAGGAAGACATACATGTATATACCATACGATCTACTGCGGTGCGTTTCTCTCGTAACTTCTTTCCACGCACCACCAGTTTGTTGAACCAGCTACCCTTGGCGGTCTTTCCGAACCGTTACGACATTGGAACCTTCAAAAAACAAGTCTATACATACCTAAAAGGCCGGCAACGCTTCCGCGACTCCTGCGGTGTCACGGTTGTCAATGGGCGCCGTTGATTGCTTTCCATCAGGCGACGCGCTTGCTCGTTTGCCCTCCTATCCCATAAAAAAAAAGTGTTACTGGCCTTTAACTACCTATGTATAGGCTTGCGATGTCGTATCGGTTCGGAAATACCTTTAAAGGTTGTAAGCAATCGAGAATAAGGTAGATATTACTTTGTTGCTAGACTCAGGGTATAAAATAGTATTGTTATGTACAATGTTAATAATTTTTTGTAAACGCATTATATGTCATAAAGGAAAAATGTATAGATAGGTACTATAAAAATGGCAAATAAAACATATTATTATTATATTATTTATTTAACATACATATTTTTTTAACAGCCCATATATGTCCCACTGCTGAGCACGGGCCTCTCCATTTCTGGAGGAACGGACGTTAACCCACCACGGTTCTCCAATGCGGATTGGCGGGGTCACTAGACTCTGAATAAATATTTGTAATCCCTACATATATTTATTACGATACGGGGATTGAACCCGCGACCATTGACTCGGGCAGAGGTCCCGGCCACTGAGGTAATTATTTACATAATTATTGGTCGTCATTTAATTACATAATTCTCTTTAAATAACACTGCTGTTAATATAAAAACAAACACTTTAGAAATAATATATATTTATTTCGGCTATTAATCCTTCGTAGCGGGATTTACCAAGTCGACGAAGAATTTAGGCGTTCAAGGAAAATAACCTTCTCACGATCCTAGCCGTACACAAAATGGTTGCTTTTTCAATTTAGTCCACTTACTTAAACCTAACTTGGACAAATGAGCGTCCAAATTTTTACCAATAATTCTATTTACAGAGACTACTATGGGCACAATGACAGTGGATGTGTGTGGCGAGGTTAATGTATTTTATTTGTTTATCTTTTTCCGCTTTTATGAGATGAGATCTTCTTATTATAATTATTATTAAATTAGGGATGTTACCAGCGGTGAAATGGTACAATCTCGTTGACTGCTTTGTTGACATACATTATACTATGGGTGGCGCGAGACTTTATTTTAAGCTGCCTTTAAACTACTTTCTTTTGTTTTCTGCGTATTCGAACACAAATATTTTCTTTAAGTAGATCTTCCGTTAAGTAGAACTCTAATGTATCTCTGGTAACAGCTAGACGTTATTACTTACGTTAAC
Source organism: Baronia brevicornis (assembly GCA_031353405.1). Classification (NCBI taxonomy): domain Eukaryota; kingdom Metazoa; phylum Arthropoda; class Insecta; order Lepidoptera; family Papilionidae; genus Baronia; species Baronia brevicornis. The sequence goes on from JASFAT010004729.1 coordinate 49,455, forward strand.
TTGACTTGTGGATACAAACAGAATGTTTAAGTCAACGATATGATTTTTCGAGTTATCACAGGAAGTGGTAATATACCAGAAGAAGACCACAAGAGAGAAGAGGAAATACTGGATGAGAAGGAAACAACTGGCAAGAGGGAAGAAAGTAAATCAACGAAAACAAAGTTGGCCCTATAGAATATGATAACTTTAAAAGTATTGTTAGAATTGCATTTTTGCACTGTATATTGTCAATTTATCACCAATTACATTGTTCAGTTATCACAAGAAGTGGTAATATACCGGTTAGTCGTATAACTGTGGAAACTGCGTCTTGGCAAAAGGAGTGTGGGATTACCTGGCTACATGGAATGGCAAGTGCGTAGGGCGGCTGAGGTTGGACGCGTGTAGCTGAATAACGATCTAGGTGAAGTGCTTTATGTGAGGTTTATGTCCACCAGTGCTATGCTGTGGGCTAAAGATGATGATATATGAATAAACAGTGAAAAGTACCTTAGTAATCTCATAAGATGATCTAAACTGACTTTTTCTGATACAAATCTGTATCCATTGAACTGTTTGTGGGAACTCAAGTAAACTCAAGACACAAAGGTACAATAAAATACCTGCGGACAACAAAAACATGCGGCCCTTTCAGCGTTCTGGTCAAATACACAATCCGAACGGATCCGAAAGTATCCTTGTAAGGATGTCGACAAAAAATGACGCAAAGTATCCAATGTCACTCACTGAGTTGCCACTTGAGATGTACCGATGAACTTCCGTTTGTGTTACAATTCAAAGCGATAATATTTTTTCTTTATTGGAAATGAGGAAGCCTGTCGCCTATTGAAAACAATCGACGGCGCAACACATAGACATTTGCAAAACCATTGCAAATGCGATGCCAAATTAGGCGAAACTAGATTTTTTAGGTTAAATCATATGAGACAATAATTATCAACGAATTATTTGAATGATAAACACTTATTGATTACAAAATACGCAAGCAATGCTTTATACAGTATAGTAAAAAATAATACGCAAGCAATACTTTACATAGTATAATAAAAAAATACGCAAGCAATGCTTAATATATTTTAATAAAAAATAATAATTAAATTGATGACATATTCTTTTATAAATTAACTTTTTTTTATTGTCATTTGTTTCCACTTTTTAAAAGTTATGTTTAATAATATATAACCATGTAATTGCTGATAAATTGATAATATATATTGCAAAAATGCAATTCTAACAATTCTATTGATGTTTTTATAAACTATGGGGTCAACTTTTTCCCGTTCGTTTACTTTCTTCCCTCTCTCCAGTTTATTCCTTCACATCCAGTATTCCCTCTTCTGATCCCATTATTAACATCCTATCATAAGATAGGCAACCCACCAACATTGTTGTCGGTGTTCCAAAAGTTTGCTTACGTTAATTAATTTTTGTTATAGTCATTTTATGTGTTGACTGCAAAAGAAAATTTAGTGATTAAATCTGGAGAATATTTTTAAGAACATCTTATGTTAGGCCACCGGGTTTTAAACTCATTTGAGTTATACTCCATATAAGTTAAAACGAAAAAAAATTACAGGTACCTCATTGAAGTAACTTTATAGTAGAAATATATTTTAATAACAAATTGTAACATTACTTACAAACAGAATCGTCTAGTGTGTGCGAGCAATACAGGTAGCTAGGAGAGTACTGTTATCAACAAAAATGAATAGGGCCAATGTTCACTCGAGCACCATATCTCCATTGTTGCGACGCATAATGCTATGGTTTGTAGCGAAAAATCAGCGGGTAGCGAGGACACGGCCGCTTCTGAGCGCAACGGGACAGTCATATACAAAAGTGTTAATGGTATATTATTTTCTAATTCTGTCCTTCTAATTAAGGGACGAGACTATGATAACGTGATAGCTCTACAACCTACCTGAAATCAAAGCATCCTATAAGTTGTCACAGGCCAGAGAAGGGCAGCTGGTGCAAAATGCCTGGTTTGGCGATCGCCAATCCTAGCGTTGCGAGTATGAGCAGTTTTCTTAGCTTGGAATACATCTACGGTCAGTGTAGAATTATAGAGGGTGTTTTCAAATAGCACTTTAATATTTGTTTGGTTATACAAATGAGCAAGCGTCTGATGAAAAGCGATCAAACCTGCCTATAAACATTTGAAGTCTTTGGGTGGCGTTAAATGATTTCCATGATATCAGAGGCGTTGCAGAAGTGTATAAAAATACTGCAACAATGATTTCAGATTTATAGTTTTGTACGCTTCGAATAATTTCGAGTAAATTTTCGAGTTAAGCACTTTTGTTTAAAACTGTACGGATGATGCGTACTGGCAGTTTTATGAACAGATTATGACGGGTGTTGACGGAATATAAATAAAATGAGGAGGACGCGGCCATTGTTGTTCGTTACATCCATAGATGAACAGTTTAGGGTTAAACCCTTTGTATTTCGCCATTACACCCCGCTGTTGTGAGGTTAATATTAGGTGAAATAAATATTATGAAATTTATTCATAAATACTTCACGGCTGGCGATAGATAATAATTGGTAATCTTGCCATAATAAAAGTAATAGTATATAACTTTATCTGATATATAACTTATTTAAAGCAGTTCAAGCAAACGAGCGTGTCAGTCACCTCATGGTAAATACTCACTGTCGTCTGTAGACATCCGCAATGGCACACAGGTGAGGCCTCATAAATGCGTTTCTCGGACACACAACGTTCGTCTCTTGAATATACGAATGTCGTATTTGAGGTATTAATAATATTAAAGGAAACAAATCGAGTGATACATGTAGACTGCATTTAATTGCTTGATTAGTGCCTATGGTTTTACTACTGGTAGAGCCACGCTGCAGACGACGCTGCACGAATACTTTGTCAAGAATGACATATTATTTGTCTGTAGCATGAATGGGCGAGTCACACCCAGGAAGTACCACACTCCGGCAGAAAACTGGCGTCTGAGTGGTAGCTTAGCTATCGCCCTGCGTCCGGTATGAGTTCCGGGGGCTGCTCCTCATCCTTCTGCTCTCTCTCCCCTCCCATAACTTTAAATAACTTTCCTTAAAAGCCGGCAACGCTTCTGCACTACCTGTGGCGCTGCAAATATCTATGGCGTCGGTATGTTTTCCATCAGGTGACACGTCTGCTCCTTTGCCTTACCATCCCATAAAAAAACTAACCAAACAATTACACCAGAATATAAAAATACTGGTTTTTTGTATTCTGCTAGCAAGTCATCAGGTTTCGGGGCTGATCCCCGTTGCCTGGATGTCAGGGCGTAGGCAGAACTCAGGGGGCGATAGGTGTTCCGCTCATTGGTTGCCCCTTTGGAAGTGTGTTGATTTACAGTCCTTGGATGAGTTTAAATGTGGAAATGCCCTAATTTTTAACCAGACCCGTTACTCATTTTGCACCCGTTTGGAGATCAGGCGGTGTTTGGAGAATTTCTTGTAGGAGGCGCCACCCCTTAGGGGAATAGATATGGAGGTTAATGTCTAAAGCATATTCTATCCAAAGATTCAGGGTTAAAAAACCTTTTCAAGCTATAATCATGTGTAGTTTATGTCTTATATGCCTAAAATTATGTATTTTGACTGTAAGATTTCTCTTTAAACCCCATCGACAAAAAATTATCTTTTTAAATACGGATAAAAATAGATTTTGTAAAATACTTCACTCTTTGACTGTAGTAGGTTCGCAATATCTTATATACTTCCTCAATAAATATGTATAAATATGACATTTTGCATTTAATGTTACCAGCATTAAAAAATCAAATAATCACAAAGACATCCGCCATATGTGACCTAAGATAGACAAAAAATAAAATATAAGCAAATGCAACCGGAATCACGCATTGCAACTAAAAACTAAATCCAATTCAATCTGAAGAAACAGGCTTAAATCCTATTGTTTTAATATGCTCAACACCTACGGAAATTTATTAAAATTGAATACAGATAAAAAACGACCTTGGCCTGGTGTGTTCCTTGTGTATCCGGGTAACGTGAGCTAATGTTATTAATTATGAATTAGATAGTATATGGTAATGAAAATAAAATATAGAAATGAAGTTATTGCATTATAACTACAATTATATATTTTATTGATAATACCATGAAGTTATTGTATTATATTAATTTGTTAAAAATTTGACGGCGACGTGGTTCGCCACCCGTCACGTTCTGATTAGACCCACTAGGGCGAGAAGCGACTAACGGAGAGCCATTTCGCTACGATGAATGTGAGAAGAAGGATGGATGAAAAGATGAATGAGTATGGAGGAAGCAGGGAAGGTGTGTGGGTATCGTATATCGGATAGCGGATGGAGTTTTGTGGTCTCTGCCAACACCTACGGGAGATGGGCTTGAAGATATGTATGTACTCGTATTGCATTAAAAAGAATCAACTATAATGTGCGTTTTATGGTCCGAAAGTAACATTAAAATGTATCTTTCTAAAAATCATCTTACATAATCTGAGGTGCGTCTTATTGTCCAGTACGTCTTATAGTCCAAAAAATATCAAAACTAACTAACTTTATTGGCGCAGTAACTCAAAATGGATCTTGGGCTCCGAACAGATCTTACCCTACCGTGCCCTGTCCTGCGCCATCTCCTGCCAGTTACAGACTTGAAGGTTGCGCAAGCCATCTTCGATCATGTCTCGCCAACGGTACCTGGGATACCCGTCGTGGACGTCGTCCAGTTGGGTGACCCACATACGCTCTCTTGACTGCGCGATCCTCCCCTATCCTCTCAACGTGGCCCAGCCAACAAAGTCGGTGAGCCTTAGCCTAGCCCAACCCAAAAAATACGGAATTTCTGTGACCCCTACCTTTTTCTAATCAAATGTAGCTCTGAGAACAAGTCACAAGTGGAACGAACTTCAACGGCTGTTTCTCCCGTTTTTCGCGAACTACGCTTGATTTCGTCAAGCGGCCCCGCGTCCTGAGCACTGACACAAAAAAGACATTTCTATACATCAGAGGATCCATCAAAAACAAATTAATGCGGTGCGCCACTGCTGGCAACACGGCGGCGGAAAGATTTTGCCTTTTTTATATTTGTTTCCTTTGGGATCCGCAACGAACTAATTCAACGTTTGACAAATGCTTTAGTTTTAGATTTGAAAAATACCTTTGGTATTATTTTGTTAAATTACTAACAGATTTAAAGTATAGTAATAATAATAAAATTGAATAGATGAATTTGGACGCCCATCTGTTCAAATAAGGTTTAGGTAAGTTGGTTAAATTCAAAATTTAAAAAGCACCCACATTGTGCACGGCTAGAATTGTGAGAAGGTTTTTTGGATGCATAAATCCTCTTTTTTGGCTTGGTTTACCACGCCACGAAGAACTAACAACCCTAATAATAATATTATAGTGTCTATTTTTATAGTTATATATAGTTATTAAGAGAGAACTATGTAAATAAGAGGTGATAATATTAATATGCAGCATTCAGCCGTTTGAGGTGATGATGAAGGGGAATAAAAATAATCATAATATTCTTTATTTCAGACTTTTTTTCCCATATATTTATTTGTTAGTTATACCTGTTGATAGTCTGCTGCGTATAAGCATACCACATGGCTGCACGTATAGAAAACTTGGCAGTACGCTTGAAACAACATTATTTTGGCCTTTTCGCTGCGATGAGCAAACCTGCGTGCCAGCAGTGTCTTGCGTTCCCTTTCAATTTCAGTATGATCTGTCTTAATAGGCTCCTATCGTATTGTTTTGTTGTTTGTCTTATGTGTGGTTCCAAGCTTAGAAAAGAGTCACTTTATTTCTTTCCATGGGTATAATAGGAGGCTTAGCTTGTTAATATGAGAAGCTGGCCAGCATCATCTATATGAGTAATGAAAATCAATCTACTATCGGCAATCCGTCTGGCAAGTAAGGGAATTATGGCAGCACTTGATAAATATTCTCTCTCTCTGACTTTGCCCACTAACTTACATTTATATTGTTTAATTGCGGTGGTATATTGTATAATACAATATATAATAGTTCGATTAAAGCGTTTGGGTGGAGTTATATGAAATAAAGTTGTGTATCGTGACTTTTTAAGTTGATTTCAGAAGTGTATAGAAAGGTTTTGGTAAAATGGTCATCATTTTATCAAGTAACGTGACAAGTTGACCATATTAACTTATAAGATGGGCTTAAAAGGGCTTGAATCCAGAGCTGTCAAATCAAAATATAACAAAACTTTCTATTTGACATTTATAAGAGAGGCCAATGTTTAGACGTGGAGTATTAAAAATGTATTGATAACAGATTTCATCGATCCAATACATTGTCATTCTATCTTAATAGCTAGGTTTAATTTTATTGGATAGGGAGATAAACGACCGAGCGTGTCGCTTGATGGAAAACAATCAATGCCACCCATAGATCTGTAATGATCATATCACCGGAGACGTTACAGAAGTCTCTGTGATTGTGTGTAATTATTTTTTGATGGTTTCAATTTCATATAGATTCAGGAATACCGCAGAAGGTTGCTGATGCGCAAAAATCAATTTCGAGAAAAACGTTACATTCATTCTTGTTATGGAGTAATCGATTCTTTCCTATTCTTTCTAATGTCTTAAAATGTTTGTAAGACATTTTCTTTTAAGTCTGTTTAGAATTAAATTTTCCCTTCCTTTCTTAAGAAGATCGTAGTGCTATACCAAATGGCTTGATAGTTTATAATTTTGCACATTTCGGTTACGTTAAAAGCATTATTAGATTTTTAAAAAAGAAAACGCAATAAGGTTGACCTTTATCATATGGTAAATGTAACAGGTTTAAACAAACTAAGAGACAAACATAAAACAGTGATTTGTAGTCGACCAGAGCCCTCTGTTCCCCAATGTAATGTTCACGCTTGTCGAAAACCCCAACAGCGAAGAAGTCGCGATTAAGCCGAGGTTACAATGAGAGACAGCAGGGCGCCGGCTTATCGGGACACACTGCTAATGTACACAGCGGGCGACGTGTGAACGCTGCCTAAATGTGTGGTCCAAGTTTAGACAGTGCGAAAAACCGCACAACAATATTGTCTTGTACAATAAAATTATTATTGTTTGCTTCAAGCTCTTATACATTATTACACACACGCATGTTTTTACGCAAAAATGATATCGTATGATACTGCTTTCACAAAATAAATTTTCTTATAATTTTTGTTTAAGCGTAATATTAAAAAATTATATAAAAAGATTTTTTTTTTAAATTATTTTTATGTGGTTTTTTACCATATACGCCTCGTAACTCGTAACAAGAGCGTCCCCATTTCTCAATGAGCTTTAACCGACAGCGTTCGGACCGTCGAGTCGCCCAGACAGTAGGCCATGTATCCCGATGCGGGAATCGGACCAACCACTTGGATCAGTGGTCAAATTACCGAAAGCGGTATAAAGCCACGTAGCGTCACGCTACAGGCGAATTACTGATATACATTTTTTTTACTTACGGACTAATTAATTACATTAGGTACTTTTTTATGGGATAGGAAGGCAAACGAGCAGTCGTGTCACCAGATGGCAAGCAATCAAAGCCGCTCATAAACATTCACAGTGCAGAAGTGTTGCTGGCCTTTAAGAAACGTGTAGTCGTTCTTTGAAGGTTCTAATGTCGTATCGGTTCGGAAACACCGCTGAAGGTAATTGGTTTATTCAGCCTTCCAATTGGATACCTGGTTCCACAGGGTATTGGTGCGCGGAAAGAAGTTTCTCGAAAGACGCACCGTACTTGATAGTCACTCTTCTAGATGGTGGGTATGGAACATTTCAGATATTTTTATAGCCTATATACTCACCCTTACGATACCTGGGAGGCAAGGACATCAACCCGATTGGGAGGCTTGGATAAGTCTCCGAATCAGACACGCGAACGTTGACTCCGAAAGCAGTTACTTTACTACTAAGTAAATGACTCAGTAGTAAAGTATCTGCTTTCGGTCATCAGTCGTACACAATTGTGTTGTTTTACTATACGCATTCAGTAGTTCTGGGATTTACCCAGAAGAGGTATGAGAAGAGATCGCCGAAACCAAATTGACTAAGAAGAAAAAAACAAAGATATTTAATCTTGCTTTTTTTCTTCTTCTAAATGCTAAACAAAAGTTTAATATATCGTAATTACCATTTGTATTTTAATTATAAATCTGATGTTAATAATTTTAATATTGTGGAAACTGGTTTTAAATCATATTGATTTTTTTGTTGGCCGTACATATGTAATATTTGTAACTTTTAAGAAGCAAATTAAGTTAAAAATAAATTACTAATAAACCCATAGCTAGATTGTAATTACAAAAAAGAAAAAAAAATTATGGATAAATAAATATACACATAGTAAAACATCATAATAAAATACATATGTAAGTATAAATATAATATAATCAATTATTGTATTACCAAAACCATTTTACCACAAACTACTCTGTTATTGTTGTATATGTTATTTAAGGGTAGGCTTTAAACTATTAATTGTACAAGAAAACAAATAGAAAAGAAAGATAAAAAAACGCTATGTAATTATAAGCATGTGTTGATTGCATGCATTTTTTTTTTCAAAAATTTTTTATACGCTTGCCGCTTCAGTTTGTGATTTAAACCCTTGTCAAAGGACAACCGTTGATCTTTTTGTACACGCGGCATTATAATGCAGTGGCACTAATGTTTTATTACGTCCCACTGGGCAAAGGTGTTTATAGCTACTATGTTTTGTTATTAGCTTATAATCCTGTCATGTGTAGAATGAGCTTATGAATTTTTGATACACTTCCCAAAGTAGAACAATATTTTGTTTTTGTAATTTCCATAGAACAATAAAATCTTTTTAGGTATTAAGATCCTGACATTCACGTAAATCAAATAGAAAAATAATATTGCGTATTTACGATCCAATAGATATATTATATAGTCGCAGATTTTAGCAAAGTAATTTTAGACTATTCATCTACACAATGTAGTTACAGAATTGTACAGAATCTAAAAAGTAAACATTTACTACGATGCCTCTATGTATATTTTTTGTAGAAGTGAGAAATTGGAAAACAATTCAAAAAAAGTGTAGCATAAAAAATTAAAAGCTTCGATAAATATAAATTTAGCGTATTAGGTAAACAACGCTTACATAATTTTTAAATAAGTTCTAAGTTAATAAATAAAATTTAATTTTGTCAAACTAAGTCAATGATTAAAACATTTCTTTATATTGTCAAATAAGTTATTAATTAAAATGCTTATTATTATGATAACCAAATACGGAAAGCACAACTACTCGTGGTGACCAGCGTAATAACTGGACATGGTCCATTTAACAAACATCTATTTGTGTTAGGTGTAACAGATAGCCCACTATGCAGAGCCTGCACGGAGGAGGAGGAAACGGCTGCTCATATCGTGCTTCGGTGCTGGGGAGTAGCCTACTACCAGGATAGATACCTGGGTGCATAGATAGGCAAGCCGAAGAGGCTGCTGTAGTTCGTCGAGGAGCTGTGGTGGATAGAATAGGAGCTATCCATTCTGAGAATACGCAATAGGCGCATGATGACGTCAAGTTGTGGATATGGGCTGACCCATTACACCATCTACCATTTCATCAAACATCTTGATGATTTTAGGAAGTTCTAGTCATTCTAGGCATCAGTCGAAATTTATTTTAATGAACAAATCCATATCTTTTCCTTAACGTAAGATTTACTAGTATACACTATTTAATCCACTGCAGCTATCAAAAATGCATACACAATAACACGAAGAGTACAATGGGGTAACAGAACACCCTTCTTCCTTCATTTTTGTTACGCCATAGAGGGGTGTGGTCAGCTTTCGTACGGATCAAAAGGTATTTCGTCCTTACTTTGAGCGCCCATGCTGGCTCAGTTCGAATTAAATCCATGTAACAATATGTTTGAATACGTTATTATATCCTGTTTGTTTATGATACTCTGGAAAAATATAGGTCGAACCACTGACACGAAAAGAAGATGTTACAATGGTATATTTGGATACAACTTGCCACATAAAGTTTCATCCCCACCATCTGGATGAATGCGATCCAGTACGGTGAGATATTCCAGAAACTTCTTTCCACGCATCACTATCCTTTGGAACCAGCTCCTTCCAGCGGTGATTTCGAAACAATCTAACATTGGGAACTTCAAAAAACAAGACTGCACATTACTTAAAGGTCAACAACACTTTTGCAATGTCTACGGCACTACGGATGTCTATAGACGCCGTTGAAAAATTTCCATCAGGCGATACACTCGCTCGTTTGCCTCTCTATGCCATAAACAATTAGGTCAACAAACGCCTTCAATGTATTAACAATTTAACCACCTTTACATTTAAAAAATTAAAGCAAGGGAGAGTCAATTCGGTCGTTGGGAGCTTGGGCACACTTCGTATGAGTCGCGGTGTAGTATTTCCCGTAATGACTGGGCATTAAATGAAACGTTATACCTCGATATTAAGATGTTAAAAAAACGATAAAGCGTGCAGTATGGCACTCCAAGCCGGTGGTAGTGGCACGCGTCGATAATTTGATACTTAAATTGGCATCTAGCGTTGATGGCGACATTTTTCTTCTATTGTTCCTTTTTGGCGGTCTATTGAATAAATTTCGATGGATGGAATCACCGATACTTTGCATTATAAAGCAAAGTAAGTTTTAACTAGCCATTACTTAAAACTCACTTTGCTCAGTAATACATTATAAAGCAAAGTAAGTTTTAACTAGCCATTACTTAAAACTCACTTTGCTCAGATACGACAATATAAATATGGAAAATAATACCATGCCGATTCATGACTTTTTTTTCTTATGGGATAGAAAGGCAAACGAGCAATCAATAGGAAAGCAATCTACGCCGCCCATAGACATCCGCAGCGCTATAGACAGTGCGGAGTGCGTCATAATGGTAGTTTGAGCGGGAGGTGGAGGGGCGAGGGTGTTGAGCGATCGGAACTCAGCCACTCATCGTAGGAAGCCTACCACTACCGGTTTTCTATGGTAGTGTGGTACTTCCCCGGGCGAGCTGTCTGAAGTTTACTGGAGCGACTCTGGTCACATCGTTGGACACGACGCGAAAGATTTTCATTCCTATTAGTTGACACTCCCTATAATATTTATTTATCTTTTTCAAATTTTCAATCGATGATAAAATACTTTTTATTCATACATTTTTTTTAACTTGTAGTGGACGACACTTAATGTCAATAGGTTTTTTCAAATATTAATTCATTAATTATATTTAAATTATTAATTTTAGTTTTACATGGAAGAAAAAAATATCTCTAATATAAGATATTTAGAAGGATGTAAATTTAGGAATACACATCGCCAGTGGCAAAGCATGTAGATCGCTGGAAAAAAGTATGAATTGTCTTTAATTTTTTTTTATATTAATTGTTTTATAGTAAAGCAGGCAAATAAATATACGGATTCCCTGTTCTATAAGACGATTGGCGCATTAAGAGAAGAATATCAATTGAAGACTTTTTTTCGATAAATTGTATACAATATTGTATTGTTATTGGGCGTGTGATTTTTTAATTAAATACATTTCAATTGCAGTTTGAAGTCAGCAATAGCAGACGCGTGGCAACGGCGGGGAGTTGGCGGGACCCTGCTGCGATTTATTAGTAAATTACAGCAATTTCGCTACGTGCACCCTCCCGGGATCTGACTCTAACTAATTATTTGGATTCTTAACGCTAATTGTAGTACCTACTGGCACAAATCAATCAAAATTGTGTTGTGATTGCCATGATTTAACTTACTTATTTACCACTCGTATATTGTCTCTCAAAAATTGCTTCAAACATTTTAACACCTGCATCAGATCACGCCATAAATCCATAAACAAATCTGTATATATTTTTAATATAAGCTAATATAAATAAAAGATAAATCCATAATTGGCTCCAGAAGTTTTCTAAAGTGTTAGCATATGATATTCTGTGGATTTTGTATTAAATAAATAACAAAATTATTGTTATATTTCTTTTTATTTCTAATTTTTTTAATTTAATTTTATCTGTTCAATTTTATAGTATTTCATTGTTACATTAGTAACCCTATTGTTAAAATGTAGCCATGCTGTGCGCAAATTTAAAGAGTTATTTATAGTCCGGGCGTTGTTAAGTTTATATTATATAATATTCTTTAAGACTGTAACTTGTTTTTGTGCCCAATGAATAAATAAAAAAATAAATATTCAGTATTAATGAATACCCAAATAATATATTACACTATAATCCTTAATAGTTCATATTTATCACCTATACTATGTTGATTGACCATAATTCAAACCCATTTGATATTTCAATATGAAAATATATTAACTCAAGCGATCGCCCTGGGACAACTTTGGCAGCTGGTAAATTATGTATATTTTTTTAAAATATAATATTTAAAAAATGTACAAATATATCAATATAGCAATTACTGCTATATATAGGAGTACTTTACAAATGTTTCTGTAATCCCCAGTTTTCGAGGTGGATTGGGGATTGCAGATTGGCTATTAATTTTTTTTTATGGGATAGGAGGGCAAACGAGCAGCATGTCGCCTGATGGAAAGCAATCAACGCCGCCCACGGGCAACCGCGACACCGCAGGAGTCGCGGAAGCGTTGCCGGCCTTTTAGGTATGTATAGGCTTGTTTTTTGAAGGTTCCAATGTCGTAACGGTTCGGAAAGACCGCCGAGGATAGCTGATTCCACAAACTGGTGGTGCGTGGAAAGAAGTTGCGAGAGAAACGCACCGTAGTGGATCGCCACTCATCTAGGTGGTGGGGATGAAATTTTTCTTTACGGCGAGTTGTGCGGTTGTGGAATTCGGCGGCGGGAATTATTCCAAACAATTCCTCGGAGCACTCCCCATGATAGAAGCTATTTATAATTACTCATGTAGCTGCTGTCCATAAACTGGTACATGCTTTAATAGTCATCTCGTATGACGCTTTCGTAGAGAAATTCGTTGGTTCAATTCTACATATGCCTATAAATTATAGTTTATTTATATATTACAATGATTTTTGTTATAATAATTAAATATATTATAATACTATAATAAAAGATGGCATTAGACTATTTTCTTTATAGTGTTTAATTATTTATTATGATTTGCAAGCAATTAATTTTCAAAACGTTTCTTATTTGAATAAATTTGAGATCTTAATTACCCTCGTGTCTTGTTCAAAACGTGAGGCTTTGAAACCCTTAGTTTTAAAATTTACGACAGTCATTGGGATGCTATAGGAACCCACTGCCCATAACTGGCCATCAATAATGGAGCACGGACGGCAGGCGCTAGTAACAAGTAATTTTAGGGCACGAACGGAGAATATGAAATTTATCGTCGCGTAAATATCAAGCGGGCTAAGCCAGATATGACTACAGTAGAGCTACAAAAATATATAGAGGAAGACTCACGTATTATAATATAAACTTGTAAATGATTTAAAATATTTAAACAAACCGCTTTAAACTTATATAAATTATGGATTTCTCGTGTGCTGAAATTTCAAATCATTTAAAGGGATCAACAACCTGACTTTTGAGCCAAGTTGTTTGTTTTGCGACAAGGTCTAAACTTTAAATAAAATTAAAATTTAATGGACAGATAAATCTTTAGGTGATCAATTAACCGAGTGGTGGGGCATCTGAATAAATATATGTATCGCCTACAGATATTTATTCCGAGTCTGGTAACCCCGCCAATCCACATTGGACAAGAGTGGTGGGTAATATTTATTCCACCAGAAATGGGAAGGCCAGTGCCCAGCTGTGGGACATATGTATATGGGTTGTGGAAAAAATCTTTTATTACGGTTCTGCATTCATACTGTTTTCCGATCGTATATTATTTAATTTGTATTGTATTAAAGTATATTTAGAGTGCTTTTTGTATTTGTATACACAGTTGATGCGCAGTGTATACAAATACAGGTAAGAGATCCTAGGATTCACAAGAGATGTCGATTTATAAAAACTATATGTGTAGATAGATATACCAGCAAAATGTTGCTAGGATTCTAGGTTAGTTTTACCTGTTAAGTGGACAGTCAAAACTTTTACTTTGCTAAGATCCGCGACAAGCAAACAACAACACAAAATTAATAATGTGTGTTTTCGACTTCTGCGGTGTCGCGGTTGTCCATGGGCGGCGTTGATTGCTTTCCATCAGGCGACATGCTTGCTCGTTTGCCCTCCTATCCCATAAAAAAATGACAGTGTTAAGTCCACTCGCGTTTCGTAGCTCTTAGACGTGTTCTCTCTGAAAGCACGCTTTGAGTCCGCCGCGCAAGTCGCCAGTATTTCTCGGATTTTTTTGCGCAAAAATAATTCTTTCTTGTGTTGAGCGGCAGCGGACCACTGTGGGACAGGCACGCCACGTCTTTTTGCCGTACGGGAATGTTAAGGTGAACACACACTGTCGCTGTCAGTCCCTCGATCCTCGATCTTTTAGGCCTGCTATACATTTAATTGACGATACGTGTAACGTAACAAATGCATTATATATATGTATATATATATATATATATATATATATATATATATATATATGTGTGTGTGTGTGTGTGTGTGTGTGTGTGTTTAATAATATTCCAGATCTCTTTTGAGACCTGGAATAAGACGGGACAGCGCCCGTCCTACGGGATACTGATTCCCGCTTAGGCGCATTGTTGAACGCACGCTCGCTAATACGTTTGGATACCTACATTTTTTATTTTTTTACAAGTTATTATTCTATAACATTACGTTAGTCTTCTTCTTCTAAGAGTGCCGCTCCGACTTGCGAAGGTAGGCAGCCAATTCAGCACAACTTTCCTCCTCCTTCTACTTCGCGTGATGCAGCAGTTCTGGAGCACTCGCTATCCCGGTCCACTCTCTTATATTACGTAGCCAAGACTTTCTTGTCTTTTGCCCGCGATTTTTCCCATCACGATCAGTTGCAGCAATTTGTACTTATTATGTCTCATGATATGACCCAGGTGAGCAACTTTTCTACCTTTGACGGTCTGCAAAAGTTCACCTTTTTGCTTGACTTGTCGGAGAACCTCGTCATTGGCCACACTTTGAGTCCAGCGAATAGCGAGCATCCGTCTATATGCCCACATTTCGAACGCTTCTATATGTATTCTAAGGTCTTATTTAAGCGTCCAAGTATATTTCTTTTGAGACCTGGAATAAGACAGAACAGCGCGCGCATGTGAGTCCGGCTGAAGCGTTTTGTTGAACATACGCTCGCTAATATGCTTGGATATCTACATTTTTATTTTTTTACAAGTTAACATTACATTATTCTTCTTCTTCTAAGAGTGCCTCTCCTACTAGCGAAAGTTGGCAGCCAATTCAGCACAACTCTCCTCCTCCTTCGCGTTCTGAAGCATTCGCTATCCCGGTCCACTCCCTGATATTACTAATATTATACTATTTATAATAATCCAAGGAACATATCATGTTAGTAACATATCTCTCTCTCTTTCTGAGTCATAAGTCCCCCTGGTGGGGCATAGGGCAGACACGACTTACTGATTAAATTATATAATATATATAATTTAATTTCACATTCTTAAGAATTGAACAAGATTCGGAATTTGAAAATGAAATTGTGTTAATAACTCAAATCGCAAAACACACCAAATCGCCCGCTACCGGTTTCTAAAACAGATGTCTATAGCAAAATAGCTTTTTTATAAATTCTTTTGTAACCAAACGCATGCTTTATGTGGGCCCTTATAAAAGACTGTTTTATTATTTTTTAAAAGGGTTCCGTGGGCGTCAACTTCCGTTCTTGCCTTATTCACTAATGGTTTAGGGGCCCGACTCTCTTTTTAGAGGTTTTTTGTTAAAATGTGACACTTTACGTTCGGTAGGCGTTATAATATTTTGCGCATATGGTATAAAATTATTCATATGAAATAAACACTAAGAAACTGTTTGCTATTTTTATGAATGAATTAAGAATGCATATCTATCCATAAATTAATAAATCCTTGATTTTGTAATATCCAAATAATATTGATAAACTTCTTGATTGGGAATTTAAACTTGTAGAACATACTAATGTACTAATGGCAGAGCCATGTATGAATGAGTCAGTTCAGATTTTCCTTAACTACCTCTTCCCCTCCCATTAAATTCTTTTTACCTTAGGGTAAGCGATGCATCTGCTAACCCCGCAAATCCATATTTGACAAGCGAGGTGGGTTTTAACGTCCGTTCCTCCAGAAATGGAGAGGCCCGTGCTCAGCAGTGGGACATATAATATATGGGCTATTAAAAAAAAGCGATGCATTCGCCTTTCTGTTTCAGATATCTTTGGATGGCGGGGATTACTTACTTTCCATCAGGTAACTCGTTCTCTCATTGTCTATTTCTTTTTTAAAAATAAATAAATAAAAAGAATTTTACCAGTATTTCCATTAAAATTGACTTATTTTCCTATGTCCTCCTTGTGGGACAGGGGGCGTCCACAGTGCACACCATCGCATTCTATCTTGAGCTACGCGCTTTATTTCGCTCCAAGTCATTCCGATGTTACCCGATTCTGCTATCACCGTACATTGCCATGTTTGCTTGGGACGGCTGCGCTTCCTTTTGCCTTGGAGGTTCCAATCCAGCTTGCAGGCTTGCATTGGGATATGATTGGGCTCCCGGCGGAGAGCATTAACATTGGATTGCTCAAAAAAGTCATTTTTACTGCTTTTTCAGTAAATATATATGTATTCAGTAAATATATATGTAATATCTATAATGATAAAATTTCTTAGAATTTTGAGGCTACATACTGTTCTTGGTGACAAAAAATTGATTCAGCGGCAACCTTGTCTTTTTTTATGGGATAGGAGGACAAACGAGCAAGCGTGTAGCCTAATGGAAAGCAATCAACGCCGCCCATAGACAACTGCAACACCGCAGGAGTCACGGAAGCGTTGCCAACCTTTTAGTTATGTGTAAGCTTGTTTTTTGAAAGTGCCAATGTCGTATCGGTTTGGAAAGACTGTCGAAGGTAGCTGGTTCCACAGAGTGATGGTGCGTGGAAAGTAGCGCCAGCCGCAATTTTTGGGGCTTTTCGCAACTATTTTTAAATTGTTCCGTTTATAACTTATCTCAAGTAATTAAATATAAAGAAATAAAACAAAAACTTTTTATACTCTTAGCTAGACATTCGGATTCTCTTTATCATGGGTAAGTAGTGTAATATATCACACCTTGATAAATGTATCACTAATGTAATAAAATTTTTTATTTGAATATATTAAAACATTTTAAATTATATTACTTTATTTTAATTTCATAATTTTAAATTTTAAAATAAATTGTTTGATGTAAAAACAAAAAGTTAGTTCGTCTGACGTTTAGACTGATATTAAATATATTGAGATTGAATATAAAATGTAAATTGAGATTGAATATAAAGATCTCGTGTGTCGCTACGTACGGTTACGGCTGACACGCTATAGTACCATGTATATTACATAAATAACGAAGATAAATACCTAGACTCGGAATATGTTAGCTATAAAAAAATTATACTAATGCGGGCAACGAATCTACGACCTTGCTTAGATAGCAAACATTCGCTAATGCCATTTCGTTAGTCAAAACTTATTGTTTTCTTGACTTTATGATCATCGATAATCGAATTCTCGTTTTATTGCCCCGCAAGATGCAGCGCAGGTGAAGTCATCAATTGAAAAGACAAGATTTATTTATTTATTTAATATAAAATCCACAGTATATCATATATGTTTTATTGTATTAAATAAATACATACGATACTTACATAAATTTTGATTCTTTGAAATTCTGGAGCCAATTATGTATTTACGTTTAAATTATAATATAACTTATATTAAAAATATATACAAATTCGTTGGTCACGACTACTCAAAAACATTTTATAGATATATAGGTAATATGTTGTGTAGTATGTGAGCGTGTGTATGTTGCGAGGCAAGATAGTATATTTGATAATAATTATGGTCAGAGAGAATTTTTAGAAGTTGGCTAGTACTTTACATCAAATTGATATCCGTTCTGGGTTATCAGTAAGTTCTTATTGTAATTCCAACGTGTAAGATTATCCTACTTTTTCATCCCGTATTTTTTTTTGTAACGATAAACGAGAAATGGATAAGAATTACCTTAATACAATTCTGGTAAAGCTCCCTATGGACTTATATGTTCTGTGGTTTTCGGAATTTCACGTTTTTTACGGGGGTCAAGACATTCAAGTATTCTATACCTTGTAACTATGTGTGTTGAGAGTGGGTGGGGAGTGGGGGGGGAGACACATGTTAAATTCATCGCCAATATGTCAATGTTTTTTAACAAGCGTAACAAATGTAGTGTCGCAACCTTTAACGTTACCAAACGGGTTGTTAGCAATTGTCTCCACGAGTTGCGTTCCCCGGTTACACCACGAAGAGTATGAACGAGGAACATTTTGGTGTACGCTAATGCTAGCTTGATAAAGTTGGCATGGAACAGGTAACATAGAGTATAATTTTTTTTCTGAGAAATTCGATTCAAGAAAGGCCAGGTCTAAAGTGCCCTTAACCGACGTGCTTGTATGAAGAGAGTGACGAGTGTGCATGAAGTAAAGAAAGAGTGTGAGGATCGTAGTAGATGGAGGTATGTGGTTTCTGCCTACCTCTACGGGAAACAGGCGTTATTATGTATATGTTTGTATGTAAATTCGAAACGTTTAAAAAGAAATCATGTTGTAATGAATATTTTAATTGTTTAATAAAACAAATACTATGCATTTTGGTTTACATAATTGTGAACACATTTAGAATATTTAATTGACGTAACCATAGGTATGTCTCATGGCTTTAGGCCTGCCTGCATCAAGCAGTGAGCTCGCGCTTTTTTCTTATTTATTTTTAATTTATAAACGTGATTTACAAACGAAGTATAAATTGATATATGTTATTATTAATCAACCTAGCCATAATGGTCCTATAATGGTACTAGTATATATTATCTTTCCACAAAAATATGTAGCATTGCCGTAATTCCCATACTTGGCGGATTGCGTGTACTAGATTGATATTTATTACCCAGGTAGATATTACTGCCACTTCTATTTGCTCTCATTGGCCTATATGCCTGGACCCCTCATGGTTTTTACTTTGGATCGTAGTTCCCATTTGAAAATTTTAATTAATGAAAGTTATGCTCTTATTCATTAAGAATATTGTGGTTTATGTATGATGGACAAAATTAAAAAATTAAATAACTAATTACTTTAATTTTGTGTAATGGAATAACTGTACGTAATTACAAATAATCCGTCCTTACATAATACGTCGATATACAACAATTATACAGTAGTATTTTATACAATAAATATTGATTATATTCACAATTTCAATGTTCTATTTTTTAATATATTTTTAAATATCTTATTGTTTGCATATTGCATTGTAAAACTCCATAGTTTTCGTGTAGACAGAAGGCTTGCCTTGTGGTGCACGCATAAAGAGAGCACGGCAAAAACTGAAAAATCCCTTTGTATTGACGCCGCTGAGTAAAAACGGCGCAACTGCAGCCATCTGCAGGGACGTTTCAATAAAGGCACATATAATTGGCTGCCGATCGCCATTTTAATTACACTTGCTACGTTTTTCGCGGGACCCCAAAGAGACAGACATGTTGCCCACACAAAGAACTCGCTTGTTCCAGTTAGGTCTCCGCTAATTTGATTGATTATCAATTTGCCTCACTTTCGCTGAGCTGACAGTGACCGCATAGTGTACTTTAGTATATTCTTAATGCACTGAACATTCGTGTTGGTTTTTATTTCGGATACCATTTTTGCACAAGCATTCCTTACAACTTTACTGTAACATTTTTTTTCTTTTTTTATGGCTAATTGCCATAACTATTATGCTAGTGTCAAGTCAAATAACAACAAGTATATTGAAATATAACCAGTCAGCTTATCACGTTACTTCTTAATAAAATGGTGGTTACTCTATCAAAACCTTCTATGGACTTTTTCAGTCAACTTAATAAGTTACTATACACGCATTTATTTCATTTCACTTCACTTATACGCCTTAATTGAACTCTATTGTATAGTACACCACCACACTTAACAATATAACTGTTAATAATATAAAACTATGAAAATGAAATAAAAAAACAACGTCACTGATGTAAGTTGGCGGGAAAAGTCTCTTACAACTTTACTGTAACATCTTTTTTCTTTTTTTCATGGCTAATGGCTATGACTTTTATGCTGGTGTCAAGTAAAATAATACAAGTATATTGAATTAGAAATAAATTCAGCGTCTTAGTAACACGGTAGCCATTTTACCAAAATTTGGATGGAATTTTGCAGTCAATTTTAAAAGTCACGATATATATGGTTATTTAATTTCACTCCCTTTGTACACTTTAATCGAACTATATTATATAATACAATATGATAATTTTATGAAAACACCAGATTAAAACAATATCATCGATAAAAACATAACATTAATATAAAATAAAAACACAAAACGTCACTCATGAAAATTGGCGGGATAAGTCCTGTAACATCTTTTTTTTTTCTTTTCTTTGATGACAGTTATAACTATTATGCCAGTATCAATTAAGATACAATAATATCAAATCTTTTTAAAATGTAATTAGTCAGCTTGTCACGTTACGTTTTGATAAATTAGTGGCATTTTTACCAAAACCTTCTATGGATTTTTTTCTGTCAACTTAAAACACGATACACGCATTTATCACTTCACTTATACACGTTAATCGAAGTATATTGTACAACATGCCACCATAGTTAAACAATATCATTGATAATTATGTAATATTATAAAAATGAAATAAAAACACCACGTCATTGATGTAAGTGTGGCGGGAAAAGTCCCAGTTACATCTTTTCTGTTGATATTTCTTCTACCTCTACGTTTATGAATTCTTGAGTGAAATATCTACTGTTTTTGTTAACGCAAAAAACCATAACGAACATTATATATTATCAACACAACATCAAGGTCAGGGCGATAAAGGAAATTCAATTTTAAAGACGATAGTAAAATAAAAACAAAGGATGGAGCTCTACCTTCAAACTGTAATATAGTTTGGGTATTTGTTTGTTTTTAATGACTTCATAAGGTCTAAATGTTCGAAGGATCGAATCGTGGACAATCAAGTGTGGACTGACCACAGCGATAAAAAATCCTGGGCTACAGGCGTAAAAATGGTTTATATATAAACACTGTTTCTTAGCGACCGATTACCAAATGAAAAGTAGTATTTAATCGTAGCTGATTATAATCCTTAAGTTTATTTTTTATCATTTTAATATTTCCTTGAATGATTTAAATATTTAATAATTAAAACTTAACACATTTTCCTAATATGTATTTCCTTTGATTTTGAAAATTTTTTTTTATATAACTCTTTTTATTGCTTTCAAATTTGATATGTTATTATGTTGATCTAGTACCAGTCAAAAAAACTTTGAGTTACAGTCAAAATCGATGCTACGTCTTTCTGCAGGCTGTAACGAGTATCTTTTCACACCGTAGTACAGACAATGTCAAGAATGTGTCATGATGTTTATCAGTCTACGCCAATTCACTGCTACTGTTGGGCCTCTCTTAAGGCACATAACCTAGTCCGATTTTTGGCAACACGCATCCAGTTTCTGCCAGCCGTCTGCGCAGATCGTCGCTCCATGTAGCTGGTGACAAACGTAACCAGCCTTTGTCAGTCTGCTTTGCTAACTGAACGGTGTGTATATTCCTTTACAAATAAAATGAAATAAAAATATAGTATTTTAAGTTTTTTGTATGGGATTGGAAGGCAAACGATCAGGCGTGTCCCCTGGTAGAAATCAATCAACACCGCCCATAGACATCCGCATGCAGAAGCGTTGCGGTCTTTACGAAGTGTGTAGGCATGTTAGGTAATGAGAAACGATTATTAAAACACATCTTGTATCTTTTACATTTTTTATTTGACAAAAGAAATTTATTCATTTTTTTTTCTTAATTCCGCTTTCCTTATAATACAATGTAGTTATAAAGTAATTATACTATCTATATGTATACTATATTTTCTCTATATAATACAAAACATATTTACAAATTTTATTTCATCCCGTACAGACCCATTCTAGAAGGAGACGCCATAATATATTTTCATGAACAATGTTTTGTAGTTTAAAAAAATTTCGATGGAAGTATATAATAGTTATTAGACAATTATTTATTATCTATGCTATAGATGCTAGGTACATATAAACAATATAAGTTTATTTGTATTTAATTATATATCGACCAAGACAATTAAACTAAACTATGGAATGCCGCTTCTCCCCCCCATTTTAGCCTACCGGTTCACCGTGGTACGGTTCGTAGCACCTAATGGTTCTAAGATATATTAATGGGTTTACACTAACATATATTGTTCTTTAGGTTCTGTTAAGTATTTTCGTTATTATTTTTCGTTATCATGGTCAGTTTTTTGCACAGTGATGTATGTAATAGTATGTTAATTGGGTAAAAATAAAGATATTTGCAATGGATAGTGAACTATAGTATTATCATTCGTATTTTCTCTTCTTACTATGACGTTCCAAATCCTTAATATTTTATATATTTTTATCCTTATCCAAAATACCTGGGTGTAGCTTCGCATTTAGTATTAGTAATTGTCTCGGTCGACTTATATAATATTAAATAATAATTGATTTTTCAAATAAATATATGAAATTTCATATTGTTTTACAAACTATATGAAAATTTTGTTATATTTCTAGTTTCATTATACTTTTAGTTCATAGTTCTTTTAATTAAACCACAACAACTGTTCATGATCCAAAAAGATCACATTTATGACGATATAGATTATATTTAAAATTGCCACAAACAATGTATAATAAAAATTAATAGCAGCTTAAATAAAATTGCATACAGAACACATTTTCTTGCACAAAAAAATAATAAATACCGTTGTATTCTTAGCAAAAACAAAAAAAAAAAACTTATAATTATTTATCACAACAGCCTGGTTTGTGTTCCCGTTTATTTTGATAGAATCAATCTAATATAAATAAAAAAAAAAAAAATTAAAGCTCACTTAATTAAAACAAATGTATTTGTTAACTTTATTCTATTTCCTCTTAATAAGGTTTCATTTTTACTTTAAAAATACTTTGAAATTCTAGTAAATAATTTGGTTTTAATTTCAATTGCCTTTATGGTTAATCACCCATATTTTGAGATTAAATTCAAGTCATTAATTTTTACATTAAAATATATACGTGAAATAAACCAGCACGGGAAAAACATTGTGAAATTAACTATATATAAAAAAAATACTATATTTTACAATTATCGTGTTTCATAAGGTTTTCCATAACAGCCACACGCATAGAGGGTTATTTGATATCATACAAAACGATAACACAGGCGTTTATAATTTACATAGGTACGTACATATATTCCTCAATGGCTATTGGATTAAGTGAGATCACAGAATGACCTGGAACCTGTTAGTACTTAAACGAAGTGCGCTCTTACAATAAATACGATAAGCCAAACATTTTCGACTCTCGTGTATTAATGAATTTTAAATTAAACATCAACAAAAATTTACATGTAACGAAAAAAAAACGTGCTTTTATTTTATTGAATTCATACAAATTTTTTATAATGAGAGATATAAATATAATTGTACAAATGATTACAGTATATTACACGCGTTTCGTATAATCAGTGGCGAATTTATATGTTACATTGATAAATTTGTATGTCATACTGGTATAATATACATGTTGCACTGGTAAATTTAATATGTCACACTGGTATACTCTTTATAGTAAGTAACTTCAATTACGTAAAAAATAAATATAATTAAGTTAAATGAATATTTTAAACATTTTCATTTTAACGTATAAAATATTTACTTTTTAGTCAATAACAAAAATTGTCAATATTGAAGCTTTCAGTAAATCCACCACTGAATATGAAATATAAAATGACATGCACAAATATAACAAAAGTACAGATAAAAAATATTGTCTGTCAAAAATAATAAAAAGGAATGTAGGTTTTCTTGTAAAGGAAAATTTGGTTAACTAGTCTGCACCTAGCCCAACTTCAATCTGATTTAATACAAATAGGTATTAAATTTACAATAACCGTTTAAACAATTATATCCTATAATATTTATCTATAAAATGTACAATGTTTTTATTTAATTCTATTAAATAATGTCCTTATGTTTAAAGTTGGTTGTGCCGATACAATCTTATACATTTAAAAAAAATGCGCTCGTTGGCGCACAATTTTCTTTCCCGCCATTTTAATGTTATCTATACTTGCATTTAATTTTATTTTATTTTCTGTTTGTCCGATGACTGTTACACCGCGGGCCAAACCCTGTAGACAAACAATTTTTTTTTATTAATAATATATTAATCACTTTCAATAAAGGGCGTAATTGGTTTGGAATATATCAAGATTATTCAACGACCTTGTTGAAAACATTTTTAATCTATTACTCTCATTAAAAAATGAGAATAATAGATAGAATAAATAGAATAATAGAGATTTAATTATTACATATGAAAAAGATCAAATTTGCGTGCAAGATTTTTAAAATTAGAATTAATAAACCAAATTTTTTGTCATGTTTGTGCATGCCGTACATATAATATATTTCGCTTAGTATAATTACAAAATGGACACATTAACTATACATGTTGGCTAAATATTGACAACTAAAATTAACTAATAGTCATAAATTTCTCAGCTATCAAAGTTGTTCTGATCGTGTGGTCCCAAATATTGCGTTCTTAAGCCCATGCGGTGGAACAACGCTAACCCATTTTCACTGTAAACGAAGATCATTCATTAATGAAATGTTTTCATATTAATCACTATATAATTCGACATTTGTCAACAGACACGTTAAGATGGAATATTTTCTAGTACTAGAATTCTGGTTAATCATTTCAACTATGTTAATATAACTTGTGTTAGGAAAATATGGTTCACATCAAGAGTCCAAAGGTAGAATTGATCTCACAATCTTGGATCATAAGCGCTGTCCATCCGAATTGAGCTATTACAGACTATTGCCTATGCATATATAAATAAACCTCTCCTAATGTCACTATATCGACGCAAAAAAGCGAAAATATTGTAAATGACATAGATGTCACAAATTTTTGATTTTTTAATGGGATAGGAAGGCAAACGAGCAGCCGCGTCACCTGATGAAAAGCAATCAACGTCGCACATAGACATCCGCAGCGCCATTTTTGTCAGTACAGCTTGTCTGTCGACAACGCTGTACTGAAAAAAAAAACACCGTGAGCCTACACTAGTACATTAAAAAAAGGATTATTAGTATTATATATTTAGTTTTATAGTTTAGTGGTTTTAATTAAAAGTCAAAATATAATAAGTACAGAAAATAATGGCTTATTTTGTTTGTATTTTATTTAATATGACCTGTTGAGAACCGCTGAATCGCCGAATGAAAAATCTAGAGGGATGTAAGGAAATATATGGAGTTGTGTTACTTACGTCAAGAGTCCAGGGTTTGCGTCGGCTTGGTACCATGAATACTGCGGCACGTAGGGCGGATGCGGTTGTGGGGCGCCCTGGTGGTGAAGTGCGTGCGCTGCGTGCGCGCCCTTCATGTCCCAAGGGCCGGGCGGCGCGCCCTACGACAATCGTTCGCAATCAGTTAAATTATTATTCTCCGTTCCCCATTTTTTTATTTATTTAATGTTGAATTGGTGGTGGACTCCGAGCTGGGTGATTGACCTTATCTCGGGACCCAAACATTAATTACCAATCTTGGCAATGTATCTCAACTAATTTCTAATATTTGTAATTATGTAAAACAAAAAGAATAAAGGCCCTTTTTGTGTGTGAGTATGATTTCTGAAAGACATAAACCCACCACGCTTGTCCAATGCGGATTGGCGGGATAACCAAGCTCGGAATAAATATCTGTACGCCATACATATATTTAACCTGATTCGGGGATCGAATCCGCGTTCCTCCTTATATGGAACGATTAAAGCTACTCTTTTTAAAAGTTTGGAAAAATTTAATCCTAAATCTTTCCCCTGCATATCGTCCTAAATCTTTACGTTAAGCATATCGACAATATGCTTGCTACTCTGTCATCCTTTTCCATAAAAAAATTAAGTCATGTAATAATAAATATTTCCGATATTTGTCACGTCATTATATCGTATGTAATCGTTGCCTTTGCCAATCATTAGAGAAATATAAAATCTATACATGTGAACAAAAAGTAGATAATAGACTTTTCCCGCCAACTTACATCAGTGACGTTGTGTTTTTATTTCATTTTCATAATCTTATATTATTAACAGTTATATTGTTTAATTGTGGTGGCGTATTATGCAATATAGTTCGATTAAGGTGTATAAGTGAA
Organism: Baronia brevicornis; assembly: GCA_031353405.1. Lineage (NCBI taxonomy): Eukaryota > Metazoa > Arthropoda > Insecta > Lepidoptera > Papilionidae > Baronia > Baronia brevicornis. The sequence goes on from JASFAT010004729.1 coordinate 75,940, forward strand.
GTGATATGATATAAATGCGTGTATCGTAACTTTTTAAGTTGACTGAAAAAGTCCATAGAAGGTTTTGGTAAAATGGCCACTAATTTATCAAGACGTAACGTGATAAACTGACTTGGACATTTCAAGAGATTGGATATTATTGTATTTTACTTGACACTGGCATAATAGTTGTAACTAATTGCCATCAAAGAAAAGAGAAGTAGATAATATAAACATATTGGTAATGTTATATTATTTAGTACGGTCAGGGTTTTTGTGCACGGAATGTATACCATAAATAATAGAATCAACGAAATCCGCCAGTTCATATTCGGTTAAATTTCTTAAGAACAATGGCTGTATGTAGTTCACGAATAAACCTTTAACTCTCTAACATAATGAAGTTGCATGAAACTAATACAGTAAAATGCTGGGTGCGCCCAGTTACGCCTTTCTTGCCGCACTAACAACATAAAGATGGCTGCGTACTCTACTTGTTCATATAGTTGACACGCAACAGGTTGATTTTTTTCTATTACATTTTAGTTTACGCATATAATTGAGATTGCCCAATTATTACAACACTAAGTCCGGAATGTAAGAGTAAAAAGGAACGTAACCAGTCATGTGTGATATGAGTAACTCAAGAACAAAATGGAATTTTCTCGTCAATTTAAATCAGTGATGTATTTTCCAAAACTTCCGTTATTATCAATTATATTGTTTAATTCTGATGGTGTATTGTAAAATGTAGTTCCATTATGGCGTATACGAGGACTGAATTGAGATAAATGCGTGTATTATCGTGATATTTTAAGTTGACTATAAAAATGTAAGCAAGTTTTGGTAGAACGGCAACCATTTTATCAAGACGTATCGTCAAAAGCTGAATTAACATTTCAAAATACTTGACACTATTTCACTTGACACTGGCATATTGGTTATGTCTAATTATGCCTAATTATTTTATCACAACCAGCATGAACTTTGCAGTCAGATTATAAAGACACGATACACACATTTATTTTATTTCACTTCATTTCAACACCTTAATAATAATATTGAGTAATAATTCACTAGAATTAAATAGAATAATATAACATTATAACTGGTAATAATATGAGATTATAAAAATGAAATAAGATCTTAACGAATCTGATGTAACTTGGCGGGAAAAGTCTATTTGATCGGATTAATATATATTTGATTGGGAATAAAACAGCCAACAACAAATTTGATTGACGCTTACCCTCGGTTTTGCAAGACTTCTTCATACTTCCTTTCCTAAAGTCGATTCCGTAATCAATGCATTTTTTTTTCATATACAACTATCGATACTCGGTAACGAAAACCGCCGGATCACTCAAGGATGTTACTAATTGTGTTTTTTTTGTATCGATTTCAAATTGCTCGACAGCGAAACTCAAACAAAGGAAGGATAAATATCCGCTTGTCGTAGGGCTGCGTCTACATTAAAGGCACTTGGCTATGTTTGCTTTAAATATTTAGAATTACAGAACAGCAATTAGTATATATTAGAAATTCAAAGAGAGCGCTTAATATTTTTTATCTATATCTACGCTTATAAAGTGAATGAATAAATGAGATATTTTCAAGATCATTTAATGTTTAATCAGATTTATTTATTTATTCTACCTTTACAATTTATGGTTTAAATCTTTGGGAGTCCAGACAAGTGAACAAAAACAAAATACATAATAATTAATTATTACACGAAATTACATATATATTATAATAATAGTAAATACATATATGTATCTAAACGTTTGTAATATTTCTTTGAATGTTATCTATTATAATAAAATCATTCTATTATAATTATCTAGTAAGTGTTTCTTCCTTCTCACTATTTATTTACTCCGTCCTATAAAATGTAGTTTGATTTGCGATACCTTTTGATATGCGATAACCCAATATTCATGTTACTTCATATATGTAGACTGTACGCTTATTTGGCAATTCTTTGATTTATTATTTGTGATCAGCCATTTCCTCGTATATGACAATTTGTGACGCTTTCATTGAAGGGCGTTTAACTAACGGGCTCGCCCAGCCCAGCGCTCAAGGCCGCTGTTGGACATAGGCCTCCCCGAGACCATCTTAACCGATATTTGGCTTCACGCATTAACTTCACTACTTAAGTTTATTGTGGAACAAAGAGAGTTTTAAGTGCGAATGAAACTCACATATCCGACCCTTGGGTCCCAAGACTGCTGATGCGGAGGCTTCACATCACACGAGGTCCCATCTGGTGAGCGACCCGCGTTCGGCTGCAACAAAAATATTGTGATTATTTATATTGTGATAAATATAAATATTAATAAAAGTTACTTTATAAAAACGAAAAAGAAACAAAAAAGAGGACTTCTGCTGACTACGAAACTACGGCACAACGATCTTTAAAAAAAGGTATAAGCCTATTTTACTTCTATATGTAAGGCTTGATTATAAATAGAAGGTTTGTATGTAGGATGATCACAAGTATCAATATCAATATCAATATCAATATCAGCCCGCGGCAGTCCACTGCTGGACATAAGCCTCACCCAAGGCGCGCCACCTAGCCCGATCTTCGGCTACACGCATCCAGTCTCTGCCAGCCGCCTTGCGCAGATCGTCGCTCCATCTAGCAGGAGGGCGTCCCACACTACGTTTGCCGAGTCGCGGTCTCCACTCCAGCACTCGTCTACTCCAACGATTGTCGGTTCTCCGACAAACGTGTCCAGCCCATTGCCACTTCAGTCTGCTAACTTGAAGAGCAATGTCGGTGACTCTGGTTCTCCGGCGAATTTCTTCATTTCGAATTCTGTCCACCAGAGAAACCCCGAGCATAGCTCTCTCCATAGCCCTCTGAGCGACTTTGAGCCTGGCGAGGAGACGGACTGTCAGTGTCCACGTCTCGGCACCGTAAGAGAGTACGGGCAGGACGCACTGGTTGAATAAATAAATAAATAAATCACAAGTATAGGTATATGTAATACAGCTTGTATTTCTCAAGTTGTTCACCGCTGCATCTCCGTGAGAGTCTGGCGATGGCAGAAAATCAGAAAATCAGCTTCACTGCTCAATGAGTGGAGGTTTTGACTGAACCATCGCCCATTTCCATTTGTATGTACCGTGAATTAATATGTAATAAGTAATAATTTAATAGATACTCATATGTGTTATTTCAGAAGGAAATAAATTTATCTATCTATTTTTGCAATACAACTGGAAAAAATTTAAAGTGTGAAAGCAAAAGGCCACGCTTATGATAGCGCTTCTATGCAAGGCTACTTATGTCATTCTCCACTCCACTCTATGGAACCATTTGTCTCCGGTAGTATTTCTAAACCAATACAACATTGGAACCTTCAAAAAATCAAGCCTACTTATATCTTAAAGACCGGCAACGCATTTGTGATGCTTATGGTGTTGTAGATATCTATGGGCGGCGTTGATTGCTTTCCATTAGGTGATATGCCTGCTCGTTTGCCTTCCTATGCCATAAAAAATATGTATATAAGTTATCAAATTTTTTTCTTACATATCCAACCTTTACATCCCAGGAGGGTTGTGGAGGTTGTTTAACGTCCCACGGTGTCCCCGTCGGGGATAGTCCAGGGGATAGCTCCGAAACCGGTGTGGAACTAGGGGTTGGTGAGTGGGCTTGTGTCGGTCCCCCACTCTGGTATGCTGAAGGAGAGTGTTGTGAACCACTGGAACTTCCACCGCCACCTGTGGGTCAAAAAATGTTAATTTGGTGAATTAAAGAATAAATAATTTAAGTATTAGACAACCTGATTAGCTCAGTGATCAATCTAGCTTAGTGATCAGCACCGAGTTTTTTGCTATTAGTTAGAATTTTCGAGTCTGGTATTGGAAGACAAATATATATTTACTTAAAACTACACCCACGATGACCAATTGGCTCAGTGGTGAGGCCTTTCGTCCGCGGAGTCAATGGTCGCGGGTTCGATCTCCGCATCGGAATAAATATATATATATATATATATATATATATATATATATATATATATATATATATATATATATATATATATATATATATATATATATATATATATATATATATATATATATATATATATATATATATATATATATATATAGATTACAAATATTTATTCCTAGTCTGGTAACCCCGCCAATACGCAATGGACAAGCGTGGTGGGTCAACGTCCGTGCCTCCAAAAATGGAGAGGCCCTTGCTCTCAGCAGTGGGACATATATGGGTTGTTAAAAAAAAACTATACTGCTTTGAACCAAGAAAGCCTAATGAACAGGATCGAAACTTTGGATTTTTTTACAGCTCATATTATGTTCCACTGATAGGTGTGGGCTTCTGTTTCTAGAAGAATGAACATGAACTCACCATGCTTGTCCAAGGCGAATCAGTGGTGAGTTCTGTATATTCTGTATATGAGTATACTTATTATATATGTTATACTTCTTTGTGAATAGGTAGTATTAGATGTAGATATTCAGAAATGGAATTCTCAGTCTGAATGGGTTTTAATGAACCTAATTTATTAAAAGCGTAATTTTTAAATGTAAATTGTCTTATAATAAAATATTGGTTGCCAACTCACCGTGTAACAATTGGTTATTATTTGTCGGGCTGCCAGGAGGTAGGCCGAGACTGGGTGGTGGCGCGCCTACTTGCGCTGCCTTCATCATCTTCTTGTATTTGCTACGTCTGTTTTGGAACCAGATCTTCACCTGTTAACAAAACAAATTATTTATGCAAAATATTTTAAAAAGTAACGTATTTTGAAGCCAAAAGTGAGTTAATAAAACAATGACTAGAGCATTTAGTACTTTTATATGTTTATATTATTCAATGCATTTTATTTCAAAATAATTGGCTCTTGAATAAAAATATTTTTCCTCCAATCAACATGAAATTATTTTTTTATTATAATGGTATGGTTATTAAAATCACCAGGTGTGTGTATTCAACAAGATTAGCAAACAATAGATGCAGAAAAACAACATTAACTTTTACGATCGGGGACTAGTGCAAATGCTTCATTTTATCGAGTGAAACGTACGTAGTTTGAAATAGTAGTATAGTTTTAGATGTTATTATGTTTTAACCCTTTATTTTTCTACAACGATTTGTTTAAAAAAGAAAAACGAGAGAGTGATGAGTGTGGATGAGGCCTGTAGGATGGGAGGTCTGTAGTCTCTACCTACCCCTACGGGAAACAGGCATGACTATATGTATGTATTTATGCTGAGGGATGTCTTATCTATCATACATAAAATACATAGTATGGTATCGATAAGAGGGCAAACGAGCAAGCGTATCGCCTGATGGTACGCAATCAACGCCGCAATACCATAGGTTTCCGGCCTATAAGGTATGTTTAACTGTGTGTTTTGTCTTCTAAACACAAATCTGAACATACCTTCATTAAAGGTATTAGTGGTGGTGCGTGAAAGCGTTGCTAGCCTTTAAGGAAAGGGTCGTTATGGGACGGGGAGGGGAGGGAGAGAGGCAGGGGTTTGGGTCTCCGGAACTCAAGTGCTCACCGGACGAAGCGCGGTGGCTAAGCTACCACTCAGACGGTTTTTGCTGGAGTGTGGTACTTCCCCGGGCGAGTAAGCCCGTTCATGCTACAGACAAATAATATGCCATTCTTGACAAAGTATTCGTGTGCAGCGTGACTCTACCACTATGAAATGAAAAAATGAAACCTATTTAACGTCTTAAAGCTTATGACAGCCTTCACAAGTAGTATTGGAAGGATTACTTTCATCAATGACAATATAGGATTGTAGAATACAATAGACGCTGAGATAACGTAGTATAGTAGATATTTAGGGACTTTATATATGTATAGGTGTAGATATATAGAGGGGTTGTAGCGTGCGCGGGGGCGGAGTCACGTGTAGGGTGCGAGCTACCGTTACTACACCGTTACTGGTGAATAGTGAGGTACGGCTGACTTATCGATACTTATATAAGTTTAGTTTAAAGATATCGATATTTGTATATTTGATTTTAGAACCCAGTGTTAAAAAAGTATTGTAAGGCCTCAAAAGAATCTGCCGCGGGAAACCATATTATAAAAAAAATTAAAATAAACTTACTGTATGATAAAAACCATGCATTTAATCTAATAGTATATTCAAACAATTTTTTTTGTATATTGTACTACATGTAATAAAAAACATTTTTATTGAGAATAATTTAAGTTTTTCCGCGAATAATGAAACTAGTCTATGCCAAACCATACCGTGTAGTCAACATTAATTTTTTATTTTAAATTTTTATTATCAGCCCAACTGTGTCCCAATATTGGGCACGGTTTTTGCAAGGCGGAATGTCGGGAGTATATGATTAATAAGTTTAATTATATAAAGTAATAAGTTTGATTATATTATCTCCTAGGTTTGTTATTAAATTACACATAAATAAAAAATATTGAATGTAAGCAACAAGATATTTTTGATTATTAATCTTTTAACAATGTTATATATAATATGTATATAACTTAAAAAGGAACAAGTTTTATTCACTATATTGTGGTTCCCTTAACCCTGCAATTAAAAATACTGGAACTACCGGTATATTTAATTGCAGGGTTAATGAACGGAAGTTATTTATAAAAAAATCAAAACTGGACGAATAAATAATAAATAAACTAAATACCAGAATGGCGATTCATATAAAAGATAATTGATCATACATCAATTAATTTAAAAGCGTTTATTATAGTCATTATAATGACACAATAACGTGTAATCGACACCAACTCGTAGCGAAATATTTACGGTTAAATAAGTCGTCATACATGAACAATTTAAGAGTCATACTAATAAATTGAATCATAAAATAATAGCATATTACGTAAGTATTGACATTTTATATGATGAGTATTCCTTTAAAAATAAATCAATCTTATTTTATGCTTGTTTTTTTTAAGAGATAGGAAGGCAAACGAACAGGCGTATCACCTGATGGAAAGCAATCAACGCCGCCCATAGATATCCACAGCGCGAATATAGGCAGTGCGGAAGCGTTGTCGACCTTTAAGGACAGTGTAATTATGGGAGTGGGAGTGGGGGGAGGGGAGGGTGTTGGGCCTCCGGAACTCAGCCGCTCAGCGTACGAAGCGCGGTAGCTAAGCTACCACTCAGACGCCAGTTTGCCGCGGGAGAATGGTACTTCCCCGGGCGAGTCGGCCTATTCGGATTTATTTTTTATTTTATTTAAGGATACCAAATAGCTCTTTGGTTAGACAGAACCACAATCTATGCAAAGCGACTTGCAGAGGCTGAATGCGTGTTACGGAAGATCAGGCTAGGTAATATCTACGAAGATGAAGTACACCAAAAACTATTAGAAATATTAATTAAAAGAAGTAATATAAAGTAATATCTTCTTGATAATAATGATGATGAAACATTTTAATAAAATAAAGTGTTGTTTCATCGATGTCGATAAAATAGTCCCGCTTGTGTTTACACCACTAAACCCCTCCTCCAGTTTCACCCCACCTCGATTAGTCGGGTCACAAGCCACGATATAACTTAACCCTGGCGTACCTAACTTACTCCATTGGCATTCAATACACTTGAGTTAACCCGTTTACGAGAGGTGACATCGTGTTGAATTCTGATTTGACTCTTTACTTTTATGTATTCGAATTTATTTTCTATATAGTATTTACTTCGGTGTTTAATCATTATAATAAATATAAGAATATAGTCTATATAATCATTATAAGAAATAGTTTACTTAGTTTTAACATTTCATAAAAATAGGTAATTTTACTTTTTATCTCTTAAGTAGTATGTGTTTAAATTTTCTTAATCCTGAGAATCATGATAAGATATATATGTATATATATTGTCACGCCTGTATCCCGTAGGGGTAGGTAGGTAGCCAGAGACCATAGATCACCATCTACTACGATCTCGGCATACTTTCCTTGCTTCCTCCACACTCATTACTCTCCCCATGCAAGCCCACCGATTAAGGATACCCTTGACCTGGCCTTTCTTAAAAACTTCAGTATGTTTTCCGTGGTCTTCCCCCGACCGACCCTTCCTTCCACATTCGCAACGTAAATTTCTTTTGCCAGTCAGTCGTCTTTCATCTAACCTCACTATGTGCCCAAACCATCTAAGCATCCCTTTCTCAACTTTTGTCACGAAACTTTCTTTTCCTCCACATCATCCCCTCCATAGAAGTGAGATCGGAAACGGTGCTGTTTTTCGCACTGCCTTCTTGCATGGACTGCAGTCTGCACCTGTGTAGAGATCTTCTCTCATCTAACCACTCTAGTGCAAAATTGGATAAAATAGAATATTGGCTTTTGTGTTTACTTTTAAATACACTGTTAATACGTTTTCAATTAAATGTAGAACTAAAACTAAACTAAACGCCTATTGCGTTTAGTTTAGTTTTAGTTCTACATTTAATTGACAACGTATTAACAATGTATTTAAAAGTAAACACAAAAGCCATTTAAAGAAAAAATAGTGTACCAAGTGGTATGGAACTAGAAAGGGTCTCTAATTTAATATATGTATACTACGGTTATACTTGTAACGCTGATTTTTAGCGAAGTTGTTATTTGTTATAAATTGGTTTTCGGGTTCAACGTTTGGACCATCTATCATCATTATTTTTATTCATCATCTTTCACACGTTTGTCTTTTGTGAGTTTTGTTTGATTTTTGTGGTACCTGATAATTTAAGAGAAAGAAGAGAAGATGAAGAGAACTATAGTACCCAATTATAAGCATATTGCACGACGGGTGTATGTGATTTTGTTTAGGTAGAGATCACATAGAGTAGTGTAGAACTAATTGAGATAAAGAAAAATAAGAATTATGTTCCAATTTCAATTATTAGACCACTAGTAGTCATTATTCTCTCATTTGAATTTTTTTTTCGTTCAATTTTTAAGAATTCGTTATATTTTAACACCAGTTATGTTCACATGTCATCTGTTACAAAAAAGCGGCTATTGTACATATGTACATTAAAAAAAAAAAACAAAAGCATGAAAACCAAAATGGCCGCCAGCTGCACCACATGCGAGCGGCAACCGCAATGAAATTGCGCTCCATTTCGGACATATTTTCTCACTGTACTTCCATCGGTCACGCCACTCGATGTATTTATTTCCTTTGTTTTATGTTATTTAGTTTCAGTCGTTGTGTTTTATTTCGTAGAAATATCCACCACATGTGTCACACTAGAACATACGTAAATGCTATACGAAATTAGGTTATATTTCACCGTTTAAAATAATTTATTAAAGTAATTAGGTTAAAAGCCGTCGGAAGTAATTGAAAATATTTATACGTAGCTATTATAATCGCATGAAAATTCTATTTGAATTTTCATTAATAACTGTTAGAATAGACGAGTGCTAGCTAGAGTGGGGTCGCGTCTTGGAAAACGTAGCATGGGACGTACCCTCTAGACAGTGGCGGATTTACCAACAGGCGTAGACTGGAGTCTAGGGCGGCAGATATTAGAAGCGGCGAATTTGGCGCCAAATTTCTTACAGAAATCAAAAAATAATAATAAGGTATTGTAAAACTGTTTGTTTTGATAATACCGACGCAAAAAGCGATAACGCTGTGAATGACACAGATATCAATTAATTCATTGAATTTTGGGATCAGAAAAAAAAATCCGTATAGAATAGTCTGAGTCTCGCAGCTCTACGACCATTAGAAAATTTTGTACAGCGTTGAAACTGACAGAAATCTTAAAAGATCTTTTGGCTCTACTCTCTGTTTTTACTTTTTTACGTCGATATGACTGTACACATATTACCGAATTATAGAGATGGGTAAGGGGGGGAACATTTAAATAGCCTATTGGGGTCAAAGTTGTACATCTGCCACTGCCCCTAGATAGAGTGACGATCTGCGTTGGGGGGTTAGCAGATACTGGGTGCGTGTAAACGACGATTGGGCTACGTGGCGTGCATTGGAAGAGGCCTGTGTCCAAGCAGTGGACTGTCACAGGCAGATGACGAACTAGCTTTGGACACTCCATTTATTCCTGCGAGCTTCGTATAAGGTGGATTTGTGATAACACCTGAAGATAGGAAACAAGACCTTCCTGAGTAATAAAAACTAATCTATGATGCTCAATCCATCAAAATTAAGTTGGCGTACTATTCCTTGGAGGTATCGATATATTATATTTTCTTATTTATTTTTTCATTTTTTTAAATTTTTTGTCTCCCAGTTTGTATCGGCAATCACTTCGGGGATCGTTCACGGGATTTTCGTAAAGGACGCGACTTTGCAAGGAATGGTTTAGTTCATTTTCTACCTTACTAAATAATACAATTTGGAGTTACCAGTATCAAAGTCACTACAATATCCTTCTATTTTTCGCCTTCTCCCTCCAATTTGTCACGCCAAGAGTTTTAAGGTCTTGGTCGACTCCGTCTTGCCACCTGACTTTTGGCCGGCCTTGGTTTATTTCGGTTCACAGTTCGGAGTGGCTACGCGAAAATCTCAAAATATCAGATGCGCGTGAGTTGGTCGCTAATAAAAGACAATTTTAGAGATACGAACGTCGGAGTTCGAATTTTAAAAAAGTATTCAGAGTTCCATTTCATATTGTTTAAAAAATTGTTATAATGAAACATCGTTTAAATCGACATTGTCTACGTATACTGTTTGTTTCAAAAGTTGGCCAATCGACTACGTCATGCGGTGCTTTATTATACTACAAGGCGCATAGTTTATGATCTGCCACTAAAACGTTAAAGTCAGCTCAAAAAAGACAATAACAATATTTCGCGTTTTTACTTGAAATCCCATTTACCGAGTTTTCCCACCAGCATCGCTTTAAGCATTTCGTCAGCTCTTGCGGGCCGGTCGGCACGCAGCATACCTCTACGGGGGACGGTGGTATTCAACATATATAGAGGCGGCGAGCACAAAGAAATATCGAACATAGGCCGCATAGCACCAAGAAACTTGGTGCCCTCGCGTATACAACTATTCCGCCACTTCCATGGACTGCTTTATGCCATACATTCAAATGAATAGTATACATATAACAAGAAATGTGCTCACACAAATATTTTAATTATTAGTTTAAATTCTTTTTAAACTTATCTTTATGGTCTAATATATTTATCTTAATTTTTGTTTCTGTCTTAATTTTCTTTTTTTAGTTTTGTAGTTGTTTGTCTACCTAATTGTTGAATATTGTTATTGTTAAATATTCATTGTAATTGTTGCGTATAGTTGTAACTGGACTTTAGGTTTACCTTAAATTCTTTTGCATATTTGTTATCTTATATTTTATTTAATCTGTAGTCTGTAACTGTACCTTTTGTAATAAAGATGAAAATAAAATAAAATAAAATTATTAATTATATAGATATTAAAAATATTAACAGCAATGTATTCTAAAATTTGGTGCTAGATATGCACATATGTATATTGTTTATTACGATAATAGTATTTATAAAAAGTGGATTAATATAAAATCAATTTTTTAATATCTATTTCGATATTTTTTTTGTCTTATTTGAAGTTACTTAATTTAGAATTGTTGAATTTGTATGTTATGAACTCGTAAAGCTTGTATGTTAAATATTTGATTGGCACTGAATTCTTCCTAAACGGCTGGACTGATATTTTTTGTTTGCGTCTGAGGTGGATAGTATATGATTCACATTTGGACCCGGTAGGTGTTGCTGCAATTAGGTTCTACATTTTTTCAGGCTAGGACATTATCTGCCGGGTCATATATACATATTTTATATAAATTAAATAGAGATACAAATGTATGATAATACGACACTGCAAACTTAATACAACACTACTGGAAAATTAAACATAAAATTGTATTTATATTTATAATTTTTTAACCTATTTTTTATATTTAATACATTGCAAAATATTTAAAAGATTTATGGCTCATTTTTTATGAGAAAATAATTATTGTGAATCAAATTATTTTTTATATTTATATTAAGATCAAAACCTAAAAAAATTGTAAAATGTATTAACAACACTTTTTAATTTTTTTGTTAAAAATTTTCATCTGTTTGTGCTACAAATATAAAAAGAAATGTAAAAATCCATTGATGGAACTACGTTTCAAGATATTCCTACATTTACAATTAAATATGAAATAACTAAAATCATCAATCACGATTATTTGAACGACTCAATTTGTGGATGACTCGTAAAACTTATAAATATATAATTAAAAAGTTATTAATATTAATGCTGGCCGATAGCGCATGACGCGGTTCTTTACGATTAAAAAAGAACGGTAGCTCGTACAAAACTGCATGCCGAGGCCGGACACTGAATGATGTGGAGACGCGTTCCTTTTTTGAAATTGTCTTTCTTTTGTCAAGTGAAGTAGGTACTAGAAACCGCAGTCTTTGGACCTGGTTTCAAAAAGTTAACATGTTTAAGCCTATTTACGTTTTCCTTTGCGCGAGAGAATAAACGTAAGTTATACAAACCGTTTGTTACTGGCTGGAAACGTGACGTTTTTTTATATTTGAATTATTCTTCTTTCTTATCAAACTTAAATATATGTACGTCAAATGTGTGATAAATATTTTTATATAGTCCAATGTATGAAGCCAGTTGGGCTCGGACCTCCCCATTTCTTGGAGAATGAAAATTAATCCACTACATATAAATACTTGTAGGCCATACATAAATCATTTTTTTTGCGGGAATCGACCCTGAAGATGTTAATTACGCCACTGAGCCAATAAGGTGTTATGTAAAGACTTATTTGGTTTTAAATAACTCATCTCATCAGATTTTACCATTATTTGTTTCAAAATTGAACTATTAGATTGTTCAAATAGTTTAATTTTGAAACAAATAATGTTCAAAGTCCTTTCACAGACATGGAACAGAGAAAATTGTTCTGTACCTTAAACAATAATCAACACATTCCGTGCCACGGGAGGCATATACGTCCACGCATTACAACTGTATTGTTTTGTTGCTTGTGTGTGGCTTATAATAATTAAATTTAAAGCAAAAATAATTTAATATTATAGCATTATAATCAAGGAAAGCAAGGTATATAGTTTTAAATCCATTACACAACAAAGCGGTTAATATATTATATAATTATTTTTTTAGAAATTAGCTTAACAAACACGCGGCCTGAACGGAAAATCTTCAAACAACATTCTGGCAGGAAACATATAATATGTATTACCAAATAATATCATGCATCTGTATGTGTAAAAAATATTTTTAATGGTTAAAAATGTTAAGAATGTCAAAGCTTTTAACTGAAGTAAGATTTCTGTCCATCCGTGAAAGTTCTGTCAAAATATATTCAGGTGTTTTCAAACTAGCATGGATTATGAAACATGCGTGGTTAAACAGCGATGTAGTCAGGTTTGTTTTTCTCGGGACTTGTGTCCACACATCGTCACTCCTCGGAATTGGCTAACAGCGGTGTTTCTGAATCAATACGACATTGAAACGTTCAAAAAACAAGCTTATAAAATAAATCCACTTAACCCAACAGAAGAACACACATTATTATATATTCTGTTCTTGTTTTGCTTGTCGCAGGATCTTAGCTAAGTAAAACTTTTGACTGTCCATATAGTGATGGGATTTCCGCAAAGTAACGCCTGACTCCATTGATAATCTTATAAAATTGTTTTAATGGACGGTAACGTTTTACTATGTTTAAGATAATGCAGATGTGTATGGGCGATGTTGATTACTTTCCATAGAGGGAAATGCTTGCTCGTTTGCTATTCTATCCCATAAATTTATATACAATATTAATTTTGTTATTTTTCAAAAATGAAATATTTTTTGTCTCTTACAAACGACGACCTTCATGTTCATAAAGATAAATATCGATGAATATTAAACATCGATATTTTTATACGCTAACCGCCGTTAATAATGCACTTGACGGCGTTTTATCTAGTTCACTTGTCACAACGCACCGTCCCGTCAACTTGTTTCATCGATATGTTAATACGCACCGTGCATATATGCATCACTAATTATGAGATTGTACCAGATATAAACTACATGGATACTCCGTGTGCGGTGTATGCATAGCACTATATATATATATATATATATATATATATATATATATATATATATATATATATATTTTTTTTTTTTTTTTTTAAAGTCCATATATTTCCTACTGCTGGGCATGGATCTTCCCGTTACTGGATGAACGGACATTTAAACCCACCACGCTTGTCAAATGCGGATTTGCGGGGTTACCATACTCTGAATAAATATTTGTAGGTCATTCGTATATTTATTCCAATGCGGGGATCGAACCCGCGACCATTGACTCCGTAGGGCCTCGCTACTGAGCCAATTGGTCGTCTAGAATGAATGTATTCAATTACATTTCATATAAGATTATATTGTGTAATTTAATTGTGTCAAAAGACAGGTCACTTTTCGGTTGTCTTCCGTAGAGTCTACAATATCTAAAGATGCCTCGTGTTGAGGCGAAACACGTGTAGTTTTCAAGGTGGAAAAGTGGTAGTGTGTTTGGTGTTGTGTATAGTGGTTGGTGGGTGGAGAGTTGCTGACGGCCGTTTTTCGGTAAGTTTTAGTTTAAGTTCCAGGTGAATCCACTTCATCCAGCAAGAAAATACATATTATTAATTTTCTGTTATTGCTTGCTTGTCGCGGATCTTAGCTAAGTAAGAGTTTTGACTGTCCACATAGTAATGGATTTTCGCAAAGTAACGCCTGACTCCATTAATCATCTTACAAAGACAGGTGTAAATTTTAATACAAAGTAAAAGTGATTTTATCTGGACGGCATCTCCACAGCTGCCCGTGTTCGTTTGGCACGAATACGTCAACTGGCCATCTCGAGGCTTGTGTCGCGCTCGCATTGGTTACTCGGAACCATCGGATTTGTCTTTTAAGTTTAAATATATATGAGATACCGTGGTATCAGTTGCACACGCAAAATTTGTTTTAGAGTGCAATTTTTAAAAATTCACTAAAATTAGAATGAACTGTGCTCTTTCATTGTGAATCTTAGGCATATGTACATATCTAATCCTGTTTAAATACGGCTGGTAGTTTTGGTGTTGTGTATAGTGGTTGGTGGGTGGAGAATAGATGGCCAATTTTCGGTAAGTTTTTCGTTTAAGTTCCAAATAAATCCACTTAACCCAACAGAAAAACACACATTATTAATTTTTTGTTATTGTTTTGCTTGTCGCGGATCTTAGCTAAGTAAAACTTTTGACTGTCCATATAGTGATGGATTTCTGCAAAGTAACGCCTGACTCCATCAGTAATAAGGCTAGTAGTTCAATAAAGATGTAAAGCAGGTGAAGTAACGGCGGGTAAGTTTGTTATACCGAGGGTAGCTTCTTACTATGGAGACCGATGTTTAAAAAAAACGTCTTTCATACATTCTCAACAACTTACCCCCAGTTATCAGACTAGAACCTAATAACAGGAAATATAGAAGAATGCTATTTAAGCACTTCATTAATACTGTCTAATTTAATTGAAGGTTTAAATTTAATAATGACATTATTTTTTCCAGACTACTTCCTGGTAATAAGCCGAATTAGTGGTAGTTTAACAAACATGCGGCCTAAACGGAAAATCTTCAAACAACGTTCTGGCAGCAAATATGTCATATATATTCTATAGGCCCGACATCTTACCCCTCCCTTATCCCTCTCATCTCCCCCACCACTCCCATAATGACACTTTCCTTAAAGATCAGCAACGCTTCTGCACTGCCTATGGCGCTGCGGTTGTCTATGAGCGGTGTTGATTGCTTTCCATTAGGCGACACGTTTGTTTATTTGCCCTCCTATGCCGTAAAATAAAAAATAAATAAATAAAAGAGAATTAAAGTAGTGGAATAGCAAAAAGAAGGTGTGAAGAAGGAGTATCTGAGTAAACTGAATGTAAAGTTTGATAAGCTGACACGGAAAATTAAGCTCAAGATATTTCGGTCCAAAGTTATATCCGTCCTGCTTTACGGGTGTGAGACGTGGAAAGTGACGAAGAAAATCACGCGCGATATTCTAGTGGCCGTATACCAATGCCTCCGCAGCATTTTCGGCATTCACTGGCCCGAAAGAATAACTAACGAAGACCTGTTGAGACGCTGCAACGAAATCCCCATCAGCTTGAAGGTCAAGCGTCGCAAGTGGTGTTGGATCGGCCACACCCTCTGCCGGGAGCCCAATCATATCCCTAAGCAAGCCCTAGATTGCAATCTTCAAGGCAAAAGGAAGCGTGGCTGCCCCAAGCAAACATGGCGATGTACAGTGATAGCTGAAGCGGGTAGCATTGGAATGACCTGGAGCGAAATAAAGCATGTAGCTCAAGATAAAATACGATGGCGGAGCACTGTGGACGTCATCTGCTCACATGTGGGACATAAGAATACAAGTCAAGTATAACAGTTATAACTGATTGCCATTAACGAAGAAAAACAATTTTTTTATGTATAAGAGGGTAAACAAGCAAGCATGCCGCCTGATGGAAAGCAATCATATATATTTGTCTTTGTTTACATAATTATTCGTTATAAACTGTGAATTACATTGTAAGTTTGCTAATTCTGTAAACTGAAGGTCATTCAAGTGTAATTGAGATGTTTAAGAACAGGTGAATATCTGGGACAACAAATTACTATTCCCTTAATGGCGTATCGATATCGACGTGGAGTTTTTTAAGAAACTCATCACTAAGTTCCAAGATAAATTAAATTTTTTCTACTTTGGTATTTTACTAAATTAGAGTATCGATAGTGGTGTCTTTCTTTCTCTTAGTACGTAGTAATAAATTTATTTTGTTATTTATTCAGACATTTTAAAGATTTCTTTGATATTAAAAATGTGGGGGGTACTTATTGTTTTGAATTATACTTTTGGACAGGAAGTGAGGATTATAGTATAGGAATATAGGTTTCATAAAGCCTCCACAATCATTTTAGCTTCATGTGTACCTTAGAGCCTGCATGAAAAGTCACCCTGAGCAGATCGTGCCTCCGTCTATCAATATCAATATCAGCCCGCGGCAGTCCACTGCTGGACATAGGCCTCACCCAAGGCGCGTCACCTAGCCCGATCTTCGGCTACACGCATCCAGTCTCTGCCAGCTGCCTTGCGCAGATCGTCGCTCCATCTAGCAGGAGCTAGATGGCGTCCCACACTACGTTTGCCGAGTCGCGGTCTCAACTCCAGCCTCCGTCTATATTTCAGCCAAATTCCGAACAGAATATTTAATACCAAAACATTGCGTAGCAACCGATGACCTTCATATTTTAACAACCTTTTTCTGTCACACAACTTCAAATACTTTTTGTGTCTATTTTTACTTTAAATAGGTTAATAGACAAATGTTATGATTATCTTTGCCTTGTTAAAAATTATATTGTATTAATTTTTCTTTTTGCAAATCGAGTTTTTATATGTAATTTGTGTACTACTTAGAAGGTATGTAATAAATGCCTTTGTAATGGATAATTCTAAAGTCTAATGAAGCTTACATGTATTTTATGCGTAACGTATTGATTCTCTGAGTCCAAAGTCATGGTGGGGCATAGGGCAGACACGACGTTTCTCCATCTCAACCTGTCGGAGTCCATACGCTTTCATTTCGCTCCAGATAGTTTTGAACGTATTAAATGTAGATCAAAAAATCGAAATCATATATGATTTGTATAATCAATTGCAGAATTTTCTCATACATAATTTAAATAAACATTGAAAAATCATCAAATTATCAACAAAAAAAATCAAGGAAAGATAGTCTAAAAAGCGAAAATATTTTTTTTAGTTTAATGAAGTGGTGACAAGTTCAAAGAAAAAAAAACATTTCTAAATTTCGTAATTAAACAATATTATCACATTTGTGTTAGATATTCGTGTACAATGAGCTGTAATAATAATTGTTATTGAATATTTACTATGTAATTTGTAATATTATAGTTGATAATTTAAGATTTATAGTACGTGAGTTGTGATAACCCTAAAATGGTTTGTTTACATTTATTAATTTTGGAATTTGGCGAAGCTTCCCACGCTACGTTTGCCAAAATGTAGTCTCTACTCCAGCGCTGTCCAACCCATTTGACCACATCAATTTGTCATTCATAATATACTTAATTATAATTCTTATTCATTCATTACTCAAATCCACTTTAAGCAGCGCTATACCCAACTCTTTCAAACGTGGTACGTATAAAAACGTCTGCCGATGCCGAGGTTTTTACAGGTGTCAGTGAAAGCCCGCTCAGCTCCCGCGAAATGTCTTTATCTTTGCCGACACGGTTTTATTGCGACTGACGCGCGGGCATGCGGATTTCTTGCCAGTATTGCGGTAAGTATACACGAATTGTTATCGATTTTGAAAACATCGATTCGGGAAGTCACTAATTCGATTTAAAAACTGAATTGATGTAGGTACGACAATATAGGGAGCCGGTGACGTTTAAGTTCCCAGTAAATTCAATTTTTCCAATACAAAAAAAACACACATTATTATTTTTCTATTTTTGTTTGCTTTTTGCGGATCTTAGCTTAGAAACAATGACCGTCCATGTAGGATTTCCGCAAAGTAACGCTTGACTCCATTAATTAACAAACATCTTAATAATCATGTGCTGCCTGCCTGAGCGAGTGTAGATGGGTGGATAGTAACATGGATGGATTTATGTGAGAAATTAATGGATGAATAGCGATTCAGTACGGTGCGTTTTTCCAGAAACTTTTTTGCACGCACCGCTAGCCTGTGGAAGCAGCTATCTCTAGCGGTGTTTTCGAATACGATTTCGATACGACATTGGAACCTTCAAAAACCAGGCGTACACATTCTGAAAGGCCAGCAACGCTTGCAATACCTATGACACGGCGGATGTCTATGGACGACGTTGATTGTTTTCCATTAGGTGACACGCCTGCTCTTATCCCATCAATATACGAACACTTACATGTAAGAGATAGCAATAAATAATATCAGATATGTGATATTGTTTTGCAAATTTTAATTGAGACTGACTTGATATGGATGATGTAGAGCTTAATCGTCGTCACAAAAGACCATCAGCATCGCATTCTTGATGACCTTTTTCGCTGTATTAATAGGTACAAATGAGTGCCGCCGTACCGACTTATCGCCAGTGGGGAATGATACAAAGCGCTGTTTTTCCAGCAATCTACCGCTGACACGCTTGTACTGCCAAAAGCATAAGCGTTATGAATTATTCAGGAGCAGCCGCGGAACCTTGACAGAATTTCTTGTTTTGCACTCGTTTCATGCCTTATCACTTGCGGTAATGCACGAATACCATTCATGGCTTTTGCGGTATATTTTTTTATAACATTTCCTTACATGGCATTTAAGTACCAGAGCGATATAAGAATTGAAGATTAAATAAGTTATTACATTCCACTAAAATTTACCTTATGTTTCGGAATGAAAGTAATTATTTAATTATTTCAACTTTTTTTACAAAGTACACACACACGGACTTTTTTAATTTAAGTTTGTTGAAGCGTGTTATCATATTTACACGTATATATATATATATATATATATATATATATATATATATATATATATATATATATATATATATATATATATATATATATATATATATATACGTGTATATTTATATGGCGTTATATACGAAGCGAGCTTTTGATTTATATGGTTATAATAATAAATACACGAAAAATAATTTAAAACCAACCGATTGGCTCAGTGGCAGGGCCCTCCGCCCGTGGAGTCAATGGTCGCGGGTTCGATCTCCGCATCGGAATAAATATATGTATGGATTTATAAATATTTATTCCGAGTCTGGTAAGCCCCCTTCTATTAATACATTTATCAATGTATCACTACAATACCCTACTTACGTTCCTATTAGAACATCTGTGTACAATATTTAAAAAAATATTATACTCGTTATCTTTCTAACGTAACTTTAAGTTCTTGTAACTAAGTGGTTTGATCATTTTTTATAAATAAGATGGATTATCCCAGTTGTGAGGATTTTTGTGAGTTCAGCACAATCGATTGTTTCCTGGATTTGTACGGCTGAACGTACATGGCTAGTTGTAATCCATTTCAACCAGGAGTTATGTATACCATCTCGTCCTGGCGACTTCCAATTACGTAAATTATTAGTAGTGGACCGTATATCGCCAACGCCTATTGAAACTGCTTCCATGATAGCTAAAGAGAAACAAAAACGTTCAGTCACACAAATCCAGTCACCTACCACGAGTACTGTAGGTTCTGTCCATATGCTACTACAGTAATTGTATTATTATTATAGCAATAAGGTTAATATACCTTTCTAGAAAATATAATAACAATTCTAGATATTTTAAATACAATAAGCCAATTTAGAGAAGGAACTCACAATAGGGATAAGATTAAAAGACAACCCTCGTAGAACATTAATGATTAGGGTTGTTTCGAATATAATTTGAACTAATTGTAATTGACGAGCTAACTGAGATTGTCCCAACCCTACTGGTAGGGGCGTTGCTATGATAAAATTTAACAAACCTGTTGGATTAAACAATATGCCTTTTATATTATTTAAACAATTAGATTTATGTATTTAATCTGCAGGTCAATAAATTAATTCGACATAAAATTAATAGAAAGCTATTGACTTAAAAATGGGAATGAAATGATGAATCATTTATTATTCATCATTTATTATTTTAAACAGGACATAGAATTTACAAACAACCGGAAATATAGATGGAATCAAATATAAAACAGTGAAACAGTAAAAGCTCGGTTGCCAAAAATTCGTTTGCAATTTACGAAATAAAAAAACTTTAGTTATGACACTTTTTTTACAATAACTAAAATTAAAACCTCAATTATATTCCAAAATACAAATAAACAAACAAAAAGAAAATAATTTTAATGCAATATGTGTTACAAAATGGTTTTTGCTCAGCATATGGCAGGCATTATATTGGCGCACCTAGCGCTGATTAAGATTTGATTCTATGTACGATTGGAGTTTGAATTTAAATCATATAAACCTTGCATAACCTAATAATGAAGCTTAGTTGGAATGGTTAACATGAATTATAGCAATATCAAAACATTGTTAATCTAAATTAATATACTTATGTCTCTTCATGGGACTAATTTTCCACAACACACTAAACCGCTATAGTTAACGCCGCTTATTAAGTATATTACAAATTATTCCTTAATAAAATATAGTTAAACCTTAATAAAATATTCTAACTAGACACACTAAATAACCATTTGACTACTGCGCGTAACCATTAAATAGAGTGGAGTCTGATTGCAAAATAATGAGTTGAAATAGGACGCCCGATCGTTCGACATCGAATCGACTCCTCTAACATACTGTAACATGCCCCATATTGTTAAATAAATTATAGCTACAATTTAACGGGTAAAATCAAGACATCGCGTCGCATTGAAGATCATTTTTCAATTTAATCATTTTATATGTTTAATTCCATCTCAAATAGTCTAATTTTAAAAATAATGCTTATTAAATTTTACCGAGTATTAATGTGAAAAATTTAACGTCAATAAGGGTATCGATTCGAACCAAAGAATTTATGATTCTAAGCGCAGCCCTATTTTGATAATTTTCTTTTCTCTTCTTTTATTTGATGGCAATAAGTTATAACTTGTATGCCAGTATCAAGTAAAATACAATAATATGTAACAATTCAGCTTATCACGTTACGTTTTTTCACTTCATACACGCCTTAATCAAACTATATTGCATAATACGCCACTACAATTAAATAATAAAACTGATAATAATATAAGATTATGGAAACGAAATAAAAACACAACGTCACTGATGTAAGTTGGCGGGAAAAGCGTTTTGATAATTGTTTGTTCAATCTGCTAATGTTAAATAGAATCCTAATTATCTTATTTAAATGGAGTAGCTGAGTATAAAAACAATGTGATAAAAAAAAACAACACAAGTTTCATTTATTACGAATTCAAACAAAAACGAGCGCTGTGTTGTTAATTTGACATTTGCAACAATTAATCAAAAGTTTAATAAGAATTACATGAACGAAACACATCTAGATAAACTACTAGCAACTACACCAAACCAACTACACGAAAAAATGGTTTGGGACACAAAAAGCAGAAGATTTGTTATTTTAAAGCCAGTGTTGCCTCTTTTAAAAAGTAAAAACACAATTTTTATTGCAGGAAATTTGGCAGAAGAGTCATAAAAGCTGAAGGACTTGATTGAATGCGGTGGAAATCAGAGCATTAAGAAGTATGTGTGCTGTGACTTTGAATGATAGAATAAGAAATGAAGATATAAGAGAGCGATGTGGAGTAAAAGAAGGTGTCGTAACAAAAGTTGAGAAAGCCATGCTTAGATGGTTTGGGCACATAGAGAGGATGGATGATAGACGACTGGCAAAAGAAATTTATGTTGCGAATGTCGATGGAAGAGTCGGTATGGGAAGACCACGGAAAACATACCTTGACTGAATTGCTTATTAACCGGCGGGCTTCCATGAGGAGAGTAATGAGTGTTGAGGAAGTAAGAAAAGTATGCCGATATCGTAGCAGACGGAAATTTGTAGTCTCTGTCTGAGAGACAGGCGTGATGATATTTATGTATGAAAGGCTACGTCGATGAATATGGTTTTCTGACTTATTTCTTCATTCAGAATCATATCCACCAGAGAAAATCCGTGTATAGGCCTCTCCATATATGAGCGACTTTGCGCTTGATTTGAGAGAAAAAATTTAAGACGTACATTTTTGATCCTGTGTTCGAAAATAAGCGATATAGCTCCGAGCTTTAAGAGTTAGTTGTACAATGAGCCGAACATCACCAAAATCATCAAAATTGGACGCCTCCGTTGGGCTGGACATGTGATACGGCTGGAAGAAATTAGAGTAGGTATCCAAGCGCCTACTAGATGGCACACCAATCGTCGTCGTTTTTTTTTTTACATTTGGAGACACAAAAATTTTGATATCATATAAAAATTTTACAATTGTTCAATCGTTTTGACTCTTACGTTAAAGTTTGGAAATATTGGATAGAAATAAAATGCAGATGGCGTGAGAAAAAATATGCGTCGCTTCTATGTGAGTATTACCTACCTTGTGTTTTTTTAATTTTTTTTCCGCAGCATTGTTTCTATGTGGCACGCAACTAAGCAATTGTGTTTTTTCTAGCGAGACGGAAGTAGTCCGCCATAATTATTTTCGAATTAGTCACAATCGTAAGATTTCGGAGTTGTCTGCTTCTGGACGCGGGCGTGAGAAATATGAAATGGGTAAAAAACATTTTTGTGATATTTTCCTACAAAAAAGACACTTTTTGTAATGGAAGGTTAACCGCGTTTCACCAAATGGTCGTTTTAAAAAACAATGGTGAGATTTGAAAATGAATTTGAGCATTTTGTTTTCCATCTTCACAAGACGAAATATTGTACCTACATATACGAGTATGATTTTATTAAATCAATGTTTATTTGTTTTTCATCGCTGAACATGTGAATATACTGATCAAAGTATATTCAAAAATTAGATTTAAAAAAAAATTCAAAACAAGCCTAAGTAGATCCGTTTCCGGCCTGCAATTTTGATATTAAATATGAATAGTAGTTTCCATACTATTTATCATCATCAGTCATATTTATCATCAGTCAAAAATACGAATAGTCTTAGAACTAAATTATAAAAGTTGAGTAATAACATCATAGAGTAATCATAAATAAACATTATTTATCTATATTTTTAACATTTATTTCTATGTCAAATGATCTTCGCCCTTCTATAGCTGTGAATGAAAAATATAAGTGCAAATCTCGCGGACACCTAATACGTGTGTCGTGCAACATCACTTGAGACACTGACATTTATTGCAAAACGTGAGAAAACGCAGCAAGCCGCGATGTAATGGACGGCGTTAGAAATCCTTGAAAAGTCAACTTATGCATTTTACGCCCGAACGTAACACGTACCGTGAGACGGGGAGTCGTGTTGCATTTTCCTACAAATCATTTACACAAAGAACGTACAATAAATAACATACTAACTAGTTGCTGTTAAAATACAGTAATACAATAACTAGTTGTAATAATGACTGAACTAGACTATATAGTATTTGCAATGATACTTATTTACAAAATATCTTATCGCCTAATGGATCAGTATGTAAACTAAATAATTGTGTAAAAACATGGTTTTCCGGCAAAATTATCTTCTCAGGTAACTCATCGCGCCCTTTGATGGGATAAGGATGAAAACGAGGGAGCATTTAGCGGGTGGCGCGTTTTTGGTAACCACGGTTGCCAGATTGTCTATCTTTTTATGCCTATTTTTTCTATAGGATAGGAGTGCAAACGAGCAAGCGTACTGCTTGATGGAAAGCAATCACGCCGCCCATATACAATTGCGTTGATATTTTATATATTAATTTTTAATTATTTATCCATCTAGTTTTCTTGATATCTTTCATTTTTGACGATTTTAACCGTCTATGGTTGCTGTCTTTATCCGTATTTTTTTTAGTTCAACGAATCGCAAGTACAGCGCACCAATCAATGTATCATTTAACGATGACGAATGAGCGAGATGAATTGTAGGAACCGTAATAAATATATACATAGGTGCGAAATTCATGACACTACTTACTTATTTTTTACTCGCCACAGTACTTGAGAGGGGTTTTTTTGTAATTGTAAATCATTTCAATGTCTGTTAAGAGTTGACCGAATAAATCACGTCAACACGCAAAAAAATCTGATAATACGATAAACAATTCTGTTTTCCTGTCTCTACTATGGCCTACCTCCCTGGAATGATGGGTGATTTCTTGGGTGGCGCTTTTTAAATGAATAAAATATGGGATTGAATTTTACTTTAGAAAGCGCACATTAAAAATTTCATATATTATTAAGAAATAAAAACAATGTTTATTTTTTCGAAAAGAAGACACGGAATGTTTTTGTTAACTATTCCAACTATGTAAATAATGCTAGTAAGATATTGTTCACCTCAATAGTTCCATAAAAGTCTCACGACCTTAAATCATAAGTGCAAACTCTTACCAACTGAGCTATTGCTTATTTATTTATCTGACAATTCCACAAACTTAACGACAACAAATTCCCAAAGTATGTTGTAAATTTCGAAAAAAGGACATATCTAATTAATTACATTTACAAGCTAAATGCATTTTAACAATAACCGCTTGTTATATTATAATATAATAATAATAATTTCTTTATTTGCATTAAACTGGGTTTATAAGAAGATTTTCAGTCAACAAGCGTTTTCCAGTTTAACCATTTGTAAGGATTTGTGATGGTAGAGCCTTTGTCAAGAATGACATATTATTTGTCTGTACCATGAATGGGCCGGAGCGCTCGAGGATGTACCAAACTCCCGCAGAAAACCGGCATCTGAGTGGTAGCTTAGCTACCGCTTCGTCCGGTGAGCGGCTGAGTTCCGGAGGCCCAACCTCTCTTCCCCGTATATTTAATTTAATTCGACCTTGTTTATGTATAATGACATCTGGACTATAGAAAAACAATATTAATAAACAAAGAAATATTTTTCTTGTAATTTATAATAAACATTTTATTAAAATATTTAACTTTAATAAAATGTTTATTCGAAATTATTATTTTACGTGTAAGTTATATATTCTAAAGATAATGTGTATTTAATACAGGAGACTATCGTGAATAAGACGCTCACTCACTCAACAATACTACGCTATACCTTTATTGATTATACGATAGGCAGTGAATCATTCGCAAGGCCATGGAAAATGATTGTATCTTACCTGCCTTATTATGCCGTCCTGGTACTTGGATGATGTAAACTAGATTAAATTAATTTAAGGATTGTACAAACAGCAGTTTCCTTTTATTTGAATGTAAAACAGAGCCAATTTATTTAATTATCACTAAACAACAATATTAGGGGCCATCCATAAATTATGTCATGAGTGAGGGGAAACACGCTAACTTTGTGACGTCACATGTATAAATCCACAGTGCTAAAACGGAGCGGTGGATGATAGATTTGTTTTTGTATATTTCTGACAAACAAAACTAATTTAGACAATAGTATTTAGTTGATAAAACTAACTTAGACATGTTTATTTGGTTTTTGTATGCTTATGAAATATTATTATTAATTTCAAATGTTAAAAATAATTTTAAAAAATTAATTATCTTCTTGTAAAAGCCTGATAAAGTGTATTTAGCTCTTTAAAATTATTCCGTATAAATAAATAGTCATACACAGAAAAAAATATATCATTCTGTGTTTTTGACATTTAGCAAATAAATAAGAAAGATTATTAAAAGGGACTGAAAGATTAAAAGTATTTATTAATATGTCTTGATTTTACCACAAAGGAGACTTTTCGATAGTTACAATGAATAAAGAATTAATCTTCCCATTTCAAGCCTGATCTATGGTCTGTAAAAAAGAAATAAAAGTCGTTGTGCGTGCGCGTGGGAAATTTTATGAATAAGAATGGAATTCTTTGAATGTTTTTTTAAACAGAACCTCTGGTCCGCCTCAGACCAGCCTTATGTAGAAGTCATAGCCTTAAGTGAAAGCTAAAGCCTTTAAAGTAACAAAACACGAAACTGAGGAAAGATGACCAAATGGGTCTATAAAATTTGTATAAATAGTTATAATGAAGACCGCTTGATTCAGTAATTGGATTATCTGGATGCTAAACATTCTAGGTTCAAAATATAGTTATAGTTCCTTGTTTCTGGAAGCCGCATCTAGGTATTATTAGCCACTGCTAATAGAACTAGATGCGGCTTCCAGAACATATCGTCACGACTCCATCTACTACGATCTCAGCATACTTTCCTTAGGTCCTCCACACTCATTACTCTCCTCATGCAAGCGCGCCGGTTAAGGGGTCAACTCTTGACCTGGCCTTTCTTAAAAAACTTCAGCAATTTGGTCAAGGTATGTTTTCCGTGGTATTCCCCTACAGACCCTTCTATCCATATTAGCGACATAAAGTTCTTTTGAGAGTCGTCTTTCATTCATCCTGTCTATTTGCCCAAACCATCAAGTTTCAAAATAAATAAGATGAAGCACAAATATTAGATTTCATTTTACTGGACGTAATTTCTGTATGTGTATCCTATCTTAAAAATAAAATAAATTTAAGAAACAAAAAGAACGAGTCATAATAATAAAATTTTTAAAACAATAACACTAATATTTAAAACATATTACTTGAATTCTTTTACCATAGCGGCTAAGCTAATACCTAATGCTTGCGCTAGGAAATGGCTCACAACAATAGTCCAAAGGAAGATACGAACTCATGACCCTACACTGCGATGGTCTCAAAAAGAGGTATATTGATGCTCAAATGTGTCACGTCATTTTTTTACCTAAAGGAACAACATAAATTGTCTTTTTCAAAGTGAATCCAGAATAACCGTTAATAAACATAGCGGAATAAACTTAAAGAAGTCCAATGTCCAGATCGAAATCTACTTTCTATTTAAAAGATTACAAGGTATACAATCGCCCGCTAGTAGTGTCACTGTAATTTTAGGTATGGTATTTACTTGCGGTATTTTTGCCTCACGTAGCTCGGTCTCAGCTTGACTTGAGATCTGTCATTATTCTGATAACACTCTGTTTCTACGTGCCAGTGAAACGTCCAGCTTAAAAATAGGGATGCGACGCGGTTTGCGGTTATCGATAAATTTCGGCTCTCATTCGTGGTTATTCAAACATGACAAGTCACGTTATTTTAACAGTGAATGGACCTACATAAAATTGTTATATAGAATTAATTATAATTTGAATCGAAAAATATTTTCTCATTTAGTTCTATAAAAGTTAATTAGAAAATTATGCAACGAAATATTTAATATAAATCTCGTAGATCGATAATTTAAATTATTAAGATCGATAATTTAATTTAAAGTATTAACTTTTTAATTTTTCTTTATATTTAGTTGTAGTTAATTTTTTATGTTTTTTCAATTTCTTTCAGTCTATATACCATTTTTCAGTTCTAGTATTGCGACTCCGTTTCTGGAATGACAGACATTAGCCCACTCCGCTTGCTTTTATTGCTTGGATTAGCGAAGCACCCAGACTCGAAATTAACATCTGTAGGTCATCCACATATTTATCCCGATGACATTGACTCAAACAACAGACAGAGGTAATAAGATTGTCTATCTGCTAAGTTTCAGTATCGTCATCATCAACAACTTGCAGAGGTCCACTGCTGGACATAGTCTTCTCCCAACACGTACCACCTAGTCCGATAATCACTAATCAATTTTTTGCCAGCCGCCCTGCGCAGATCGTTGTACCATCTAACCGAGCTGCCTCCACTACGTTTGTCCAGACGCGGTCTTCAGCATTCGTCTCCTGCAACAGTTGTCGATTCTCCAACAAAGTTGATCAGCCCATTGTCACTTCAATTTGCTAACTCGAAGAGCTATATGTTGGGAGCATCGCATATCTTAATTTAATAACAGAAAAAAAAATCAAAATTAACATATCAAATCGACAATGCATTTGTCCCATCACTACATAATGTATACAGTCATACAACTCGAGATATAGAAGCGGTGTTTGTAAACATATAATTACTTGGTAGGTCGATGCATATCAGCTCTCCGTTAGTGTGCTGGCGCGTTTATGTGTGCGTTTGTAAGCGTGTACGGGCTCTTGCATGTTTCTTCGTCTGAATGTACGCTTGTGTGTGTGGTGCATGTCAACGTATCAATGTCTGTATGTGTGTGTTTGATCAAAACTAGTTTCGCTGGAATATGAGTGATTGTAACGCGCTTTAATTTTGCGACCACACAGCGAACGATGTTGATGTAATTAATTTATTTGTAAATTTGCCGATTATTAATAATGGTTTCATATCGATTTCATGTTTACAATAGTTTATTTAGCTTTCATAATTATTAGATACATATATAGATATATCTCAGCTTTTTTTAGCTGTAAATTGCTATAGAGCCGCGCCGGGAAATGCTTGGCTTAGCGCATAGCCTGTTCAGCATGTGCATAAATTTTGTAGATGTCTATAGGCTGCGTTGATTGTTTTAGTACAGGGGATATGCTTACTCATTTGCCTTAATTCCCATAAAGTAAATTCTATGGAAACATAATATACGAGTACACTAAGTGTGTTTATCCAGAAATAAATAAACAAAAAAAAAGGAAAAATAGCGCTGGTTTTCGGCCAATACTAAACGGAGAAGAGCGTGACTGAAAAGCGCTGTTAGCTTAGCGCGTAGGGCAACCCTATTACTACTAATTTACTAATATCGGACGTACTAATATTTTGATTTATTTTGATCTATTCTTGCTTGTATTACGAGGTAGTAAGAGGTTATTATTATTATTATAAAAAAAATGTTATTATTAGAGTAACGCCAAATTATATAAAAAAATAAATAAAGTGATTATTATTATGAGATTTATTTACAATACTATCTAAAAATATCATTGATATAAAAAATATGTAAAAATAACACTATTAATTCGGTTATTAAACCTTCGTGATGACCAGGCCAAGGAAAGATTTATGAAAGGGATCTTATCATTCTCAAAATCATAGCTGTGCATAATATGACTGAATTTTGAATTTTACCCACTTATCTAAACCTTATTTGGGTAGATAAGCGTTCAAATTTTTGTAAACATATCCAATACTGTGGGTTAATGACAATGGAGTGAATATGCCGCATAGCAGAGATTATAATTATTACAAAAAGTAATTTTAATTATGAGAATTATGTCAAAATAGTAAAAAATAATTTAAAATGATTGATAATCTTTTGTTGAATAAACTCTAAATAACGAAAATTGACAAAAATAAAATTAAGTGATAAATGTTATTATTATAGTATAAAATAAAACTATAATTTTATTTTCTTTTCTTTTATGGCAATTAGTTATAACTATTATGCCAGTGTCAAGTAAAAAAAAAATAATTCATCTCTTGAAATGTAACTAGTCAGCTTGTCACGTTACGTCTTGATAAAATGTTGGTGGCTATTTTATCAAAACCTTATATGGACTTTTTCAGTCCACTTAAAAAGTCACAATACACGCATTTATTTCATATTACTTCACTTATACATCTTAATCATAATTAAACAATATAATTGATAATTGATAATAATATAAGATCATGAAAATGAAATAAAAACACAACGTCACTGATGTAAGTTGGCGGGACAAGTCCCAAAACTGTAATTATGAGAAAACGTCAAAATAGACAATAATAAAAATAAAAAAAGAATGTGGCCACTGTTTTATTTTTAACAATCCAATGAGTGTTATTATGTGCCAGATTTATATCAGCTGTTAAGCCTAATTGCTTTAGTGTCAGTATTAAAAGAATTAAGTGCGAAATTTTGCATAGTCAACGAGCCGTGTAATAGTAGTGATTTCTGTTTGTTTGTCGTTACGCCATTATATGACACAATGTGTAATTTTTAGCGCGGTATTTCACGGTTGATTGGTCACATTTTTTAATTATAAGTTATGGCTTTTGCAGCTAATTGGGCATTACGGCTAAGTAAATTAAAAAGCTTTGTAATGTATCACGTAACAAAATGTACAACAGGCGGACTTCAAAAATTGTCGGAATATTATATATATATATATATATATATATATATATATATATATATATATATATATATATATATATATCTTCTTAGTCTGCTTAATTAAATGTAAATACGAGAATAAATATTATTTTATAATACGCGGTGCTTGTATTTTAGAAGTTATACATTCATATCTTTATATGTAGTCTTACTTACAGGCTATGTAAGGACGTAAAATCTATTACCAATAATTTAAAAAAAATATACCTATTGTAATTCTGAATCTAATGTGTAATACGTCTTGATAAAAATAATGCAAACTAAATACTAATAATGAAAATAGGTGAAAGCTTAGAGTGGATCTTATTATCAGAATTTATCCATATTAGTCAATTTTACAGGAACTCCAAAAAATCGATTTTATTTCATAGTACCTACGAGTAACAGAGTTGGTGTCTAAGAATAATAAACAATAAATGTTTAATTCATTTATGTATTTCTCTTTCCATTTCATTGCATTAAAACAGCAAGTAATATATAGCCTTCAATTCGGCAATTAAGGACGTCTCACACGAAATCAAGTTTCACACACGTGACACCGTTTCGAGAGCCGAGAGCCCCGCATGGATCGGTACCGGTTTTTATCGATTACGATTGTTACGGTTAATTTATCGACAAGTCGTAAACAAACTGTTATACGAATGCCGATTTAATTTTTCGATACAATAATTTAGCGAGTCCGCGCGGACAGGGTTCAAGATATTAACATTGACCGTGTATTCAACAAACGGTTTTTATTTCCCTTTTCGATATCGTGAAAGAACAAAGAGAGATAGATGTCTTACGGAAATCTGGCGTTTGTCGTTAATGAAACGTTAAAGTTATTTAATAAATATAATTTCTGAAAAGCCAGCACCGCGTATAAACCCATACGTACATATGTATATATGTATATATCTACGTTTTTTTGAAACCATTAAAGAAAATTAGTTTTTTGCTGTTACTGTAAAATTTATTCGTTTTTTTTTGTATTTTGATAAGTAGGCGGACTATATATTACATGAGTCTCACGTCTAATTAGCTATTTACGGGCATTAAACCGAAGAAGAGGCAAGATGTAGGTAGATGTTACAGAAGATTCTACGCGTAGGTACATACATATAAATCAAAGTGCGAGTGTTGTTTAAATAAAACTTCAACTGTGGTACCCTCGTTAGTGAGTGCACGTAAGACATATGACCTCCGAATGTACGGCGCGAGGCGCCCTCGGCGGACGGACGCGGTTCCGCGCGGTGCCTTTATAATTGATGTGCATAAACACGCCGCCTTATACAGCGTGATCCAAAAACTCTTGAAAAAATAAATATATATCTATATAAATAAAAATGAATCGCCGAAATGTATGTACGCGCAAAACTTCAGAACGACTGCACCAAATTAGATAATTCTTTTTTTGTTGTGTTCGTTATTGTGAACACAAGGTTTGTATAAAATATATTTATCAAAAAAAAATGTACGGAAAGACGTAAAAAATTCATTCATCGATATTCAATAACCGTTTCTTTTGTATTACGTATACTATATATATATATATATATATATATATATATATATATATATATATATATATATATATATATATATATATATATATATATATATATATATATATATATATATGTATATATATATATATATATATATATAACTTGGCTTTTGTATGGATAATAATAATATTTTTAGTGTCATTATCTTAGATGACTAGATTTTTTTTACATTTTTTTAACGCTTCAATCCTAGCATCGATGTTTTAGTCAATGTCAACCGAAATCCATGTGAAAAGGAACATTTTTACGGGTAAATTGAAATTAAGGCTACAAGTATTTTTTATGGTACTTTAAAAAAATAAAAATTAATAACCGATATGGCCTAAATAAATAAATAAAAAACATTCCACATACACTATGAAATAGATAAGCAAAAGTTGGAAAAGTTTCCTCCCCACTATCTGGATGCGAGGTGATCAAGTACGGTCCATTTTTGCCGTAATTTCATTCATTACATCACCACTCTATGGAACCAGCTGCCTTCGGCGGTATTTCGCGGCGGCGAATCGATACGACATTGAAACTTTCCAAAACAACCTATTCATGTCTTAAAGGCCATGAACGTATCTGTGATGCCTCTCTGTTGCAGATTCTTATGGACGGCGTTAATTACTTTCCATTAGGTGATACGCTTGCTCGTTTGCCGCTCTATTCCATAAAAAAATGTGAATAACGAACTCAAAGCAGTGTATTAAAAAATCTATTTCTATTATTAATCTTATTTTAGTTTATATTACGCAAAGTGAGTACGCCCTGTATTAATTCATAAAAAAAAAATTAGAAAGCATTCTCAAATGTTTGTAATTAATCAATCATCAACGCGTTCACGAACATCCTATATTCGAATACAGTCATAAACACACACAAACGTTGAACACTACATACACACACATACACACAAACGGCAGCTCCGGCTAGCGCCCAGCAGTGCGTAAATATATTTTGTACGGACAAAACTGTTATTTTAAAATAATAATTGATGTGCGATCGCATTGTAGCCCCTCTGTCTGTTACCAGCGATTGTCAATGGACAGTCGGTTTTTTTTTCTTTTGTGACACACCACCACGTTATTATCTTCCAGCGAACGCATAATAGACAAAAACTGTAAATGTCGGCAAACATTATTTTCCCGTTAAATATATTTATATATACAACCTTTATTACGATAGACAGATATATTCTTTATTGTACACCAAAAACAAAGTTATACATTAATTGTTCGTAATATTGTCTATATACAAACGGCGGTCTTATCGCTAATAGCTATGTCTTTGGTGTAAGATGATGATCGTCAGGATAATAATAAAAAAATTAAATAAATTTATAATAAAGTTAATAGTCATAAGCATATATATAAGTATATATAAGCATGAGTTAACCATAAATAATAAACGAATAGATAAAAAATACATACTTAGATATTTATAAAGATAGATAGTAATTTTGACGATATGTTTATGTAATGTAAGTGTTCTTATTAATATTGCTAAGGCTTTAAAATTACATTATGATACAAAATACAACAACAAAATACGAAGATCTAATTGACTTAGTGACTATATAGATATTTATACCAAGTCTAGGTGTCTCGCTAATCCTCTTTGGATTGTCCATCGTCAAGAAATAGGGAGAATGTAAAAGAAAACAATACACCAGACTTACATATTAGTCAGGAGATGACGCCTTATGTTCAAAATATTCATAAATCCAAAAAAAACAAAGAGTATCTCAAAAATTGTAAATAAATTTCTCATAAGCTGGCACTGTAGCTAAAAGTACCAGGCGACCATCAATAAAAACAATTCACGAAATATACACATATTGAAACAATATACTTACGAATATAGAAGTGTATGTGTTTTTTCTTCTTTCTTTATGGCAATGAGACATAAATATTACGCCATTATCAAGTAATATATAATAACAACAAATAATCTTGATATATATTCTACTTCTCAGCTTGCCACGTTACGTCATGATAAAATGGTGACAAATCTACCTAAAACTGCTATGGACATTTGCAGTTAAGCGATAAGCCACTGGATGAACAAAGTCAAATATATATATATATATATATATATATATATATATATATATATATATATATATATATATATATATATATATATATATATATATATATATATATATATATATATATATATATATATATATATATATATTTACAGGTGAGTTCTTAAATAGCAGTTATATATTTTATTTTTATATTGCGCAAATAATGTTATCGAGATACGTTCTGAACGATTCAACAAATAGTTACGTGGCAGATGTGGAATTCTTCCTATACTGACGGAAACAACACTGTCCATGGAAAAAATAGCACGTTGTAGAAATATAAAAGTTACATTGCATTTCTATTTCTTATTAACCTTTGCAGTAACTTCATTCCACTTTATAAAGTTGTATACATTGTTTTATTGTTGCTTATCTAGTGGTGTTAGGCGCCATCCATAAATTACGTCACCTGTTAGGAAGTGGGTGTCGGTCGGGTGTCGAATGATAAGAGAGAAATGAGTGAGAAGAGAAACTTAATCCTTGTAGCACCAGATGCATAATATTTTTTTTTATATATATATTCACGCCTATCCCCCGCAGGGGTTGGCAGAGACCACGGAGCTCCATCCGCTACCATTCATCGCAGCGAAACGGCTCTTCATTAGTCGCTTTTCGCCCTCGTGAGAATCAGGATGTGACGGGTGGCGAACCACGTCGCCGTTATTTTCAACAAATTAGGTATATTAAATTCGGGAATATCTTAAATAAGAGATTCATAAAGAACAATAAATTAATATTGGTTATATTCAATAAAAAATTATTACTAATCTATTAAACCGTTGAAATATTCCTTACTTGCTAAATATAATATCAAATATTGTTTCTGGAAAGTATTTTAAAAAAAGGATTTAAAAAAAACATTGTCAGTTCCTCAATTTGGCTATATCACATCAGAATACGCTACCGGCGGGGGGCAATCATTAAAATCCCATAAATAAAGTGGAGAGTCGCTTGTCCCGTTCGACATCTGTTGCGGACTTCGACAGGCGGCCCTTGTAAAAATAAATACGCCACATTCACACACGACTTTCGAAACTTTAGAACTGGCGCAATTTTACCTTGATGTGCCGTTTTCTGTGCTGGTATTTAAATGTTAACATACTTTTATTCTGCGATGTGTTGTGTTAAAGGTCATGTAATCAATAAATCATACATCAACATACATACATACATTCATACCGTCATGCCTGTTTCCCGTAGACCGAAATAGGCAGAGACCACAGATTTCTATCCGCCACGAACCCTGCACACTCTCCTTGCTTCCTCTACACTCATCCATCTTTACTTCCATCCTTCTTTGCACATTCATCGTAGCTAAACGGCTCTCTGTTAGTCGCTTCTTGCCCTCGTGGGAATCAGGACGTGACGAATGGCGAACCACGTTGCCGTCATTTTTTAACAAATTAGCTTTATTAAAATTCGTCATAGTGAATCCCACGAGCCGCAACGGAGGATGAAGGTCAGCCCCAGCAGAGCCTCGCATGCTGCGGTAAGGCACTATAGTAGTATAGGGGGAAGTCCGGGACGGTCGGCACGCTTGCGTCTAAGCTCGCCTCTAGCCACGCATCCATTGGCACGGCAGACAGTATAGTGGCGGAGAGGAAGGGAAAAGGATATAGAAGAAAGGAAAGGGCAGAGGAAACGAAAGATTGATCTAGACAGGATGATAGGGATATGATAAGACAAGGAGTAGTAGTTCGGGAGGCCGGGCTCGCGTACCCGTGTAACAATACCATAACTTCCGAACAGGCAGCTAGGCAAAGATATTCCCTGACCTTAATATCAATTAATATTATAAACCCGCTGCAGACGACTATTTTGTCAAGAATGGCTTATTATTTGTCTGTAGGATGAATGGGCCGGCTCGCCCGGAGAAGTACCACACTCCCGCAGAAAACCGGCATCTGAGTGGTAGCTACCGCGCTTCGTACGGTGAGCTGAGTTGAGTTCCAGAGGCCCAAAACCCTTCCCCTTCCCTCCAACTCCTACTCCTATAATGACACTTTCCTTAAAGGTTGTCAACGCTTCCGCACTGCCTATGGTGCTGCGGATGTTTATGGACGGTGTTGATTGTTTTCCATCAGGTGACACGCCTGCTCGTTGCTTTCCTATCCCATAAAAAACGTATTAAAATAGTTTTGTTTAAAAAAACTACCAATGTTTTAGTATTACTAAAATCCATGTTAAGCACTAATAGTGCTTGGGCTTAGAAAATATGATTCACTTGTTCATTGAAAGGCTCGAATATATATATATATACTTAGATCGTAAGCGCAGTCCTTACTGGTTGAGCTATCGCTGTTTAAATGTAGCTTATGGACTAGAATACAAAACACTGCCATTTTAATGTTGGAAATCCAATTGACGTCATCAGCGCATAGAGACAACAGTCACTTTTTGTTGCTATCGTTCTTTTGTAACAACTTCGTACGTACATTATAAGCGAAATGTTTGTTAAAACTGATATTATTTTCTACATAGTTGAAGAGCTGGTAGATCCTTTTTTATAAGAAATAATTTATAGAACTATTTATATAAATTTAACTATTTATAGAAATATTTATATAAATCGCAAAACTTGCTCTCTCACATAAAGAGTCATTAGGCTTTACAATGTTGACGGATGTGGTATACAAGTAATAAATAAATAAATATGCATACGATAAAAATAAAGCAATTTAATTATATTTTTAAAGTCCAGTCTATCACATTCCTAACGCATTTTAGATTATTAATTGGAACTGTTATAAAGAGGCAAGGTGTGAAACACTAGTTTGGCTATGAATGGCAGAGGATATCACTCAAATTTAAAAATATATCAAAGTTGAGCTCGAAGCTTGCAGAGTTACAAGTAATGGTATTTTTATTATCCGATTATAATAATGATATAACATCACAAAAGAGGCAATGTTATTTGATTGTACTTTTTACGTGGTCCTGAACGTGGGATGATTTTAAATTCTACATATAATCTCACTTATAAGGAACTCAGATGAGTTCAAAGTCGCTACAGTTGCAAAAAATCCTATCTCATTATCACCATATCGCTTCGACTATTAACAATTATATAATTTAAATAAGATCATTTAGTCAACAATTATGGTATTGTGTTATTTATAAGGCTAGTTATTTATAGTCTTAAATGTCGCCATTGTCGTTATGGAAACGCATTAATAGATATCTAATATATATTATAAGCTGATAGTAATCATAAATGCAACTTTTTAAAGTTTTGCACAGGCGAGAACACACTCCTTTGAATACTTAGTTTGTGGTACACAAAAAACAACCTTATGTCACTTCTAACCATTTTTCATTGGAGAAAATATAGAGATAATTAGTATGTAATTTATATTAGAAATTGTGCATTAATTCTCTTGGTATTGATGAGAATTAGAGCGAATAGAATTTTCGTGACTTCCATCTTAATTAAATTTCATACTAACAGAATTTTATTTTATATTCAGTCATCAAAAACGAAAAGGGTATATCCACACTGCGCGCAGGGGTGTGGGATCGAGCCTCGGGGATGAACCCCACTGCTCGCAGAGCAACTAGCAGTCCTAGGTGCCGCTGTTCCCAGTGGTTTTGGGCGTCCTTTAACGTCTTCGCGTCGTTGATATATGGCCGAACCTATTCCTACGTTGGTTCCGTCGCTGGTCCTCCCCACTCGCGACAACCAGACGGTGACAGGAGGATTTCGCGTGGGAACGAACGTTCCTCAGGTGCATTGTCGGCTCGATCGAACATTTTCCGATGGATGTTGTCCACTCTGAGGTCCCTCACTTTACGTCATTAAGTACATAGCGTGCCGCTCCCACAATCAAGAGACAGATTCAGCTAGATAGCTAGAAGGTCAGGTCAAGAGTACCCTTAATCGGCGAGCTTGCATGAGGAGAATAATGAGTGTGGAGGAAATAAGGGAAGTATGCTGAAATCGCAGCAGATGGTGATCTGTGGTCTCTGCCTACCCCTACGGGAGACACGCGTGACGATATGTATGTATTAGCATTTTAGTATTATTAATGGTGGTATTCAATATAGATAAATGGTAGGGATGAAACTAAAAGCAGCCGTACTATTTATGTTATAATTTAAGCCGTCGATAAAAAAGCTAAGTGCAACGAGCGACTAAGGCAGATATGTGCACATAAATAATTTTACATCAACAACAATAAGCATATTAATTTGATAACAATTCTTGCATGGTTAATGTTTAATCTCAGACAATGCTGAGGTTGTGCCAGTTTTCAATACAAAAGCTAAGGCCAAGTTCGCACCGGGCGCGGATGCGCGTAAGGCCGATGTACACTTAAGATAAAACCTCCCATTACCGTGTGTGTCGCCCGTGACGACGCCATTTTGTCTATTAACTACACCACGCAGCGTAATAGTGGGAAAAATATGGCGAAACAGCAAAATTGGTTTCACATTTAGAGGATTCCGCTTCATTGTTACAAAATACATCTATTGTGTGACTATTGTCCAAATTTACAATTATTTTAATGGTTTCCAACACAAAAAAAAGACATCCACTCAAGTGTACACAAATACACAGCGACAACTTTTACAAATACCCAGCGATAAAAAAGTTATCGCGTACAAAGTTATTGATAACTTTCAAAGAAATCTAGAATTTACACTTTTCCAATCACGGATTTAATATCACTACCAACCAACCGGGATTGTTGTCTATGAGAAATTTAATAAACATACCTTGACCAAATTGCCGAAGTTTTTAAGAAAGATCAGGTCTGGAGTGCCCTTAAACGACGAGATTGCATGAAAAGAGTGATGACTGTGGAGGAAGCAAAGAAAGTATGCTGAGATCGTAGCAGAAGGAGATCTGTGGTCTCTGCCTACTCCTACAGGAAAAAGGCGTGACGATATACTCGTATATGTATGTATGAAAATTTAATAGAATAATTTTTTCGGCTCTGATTGTAAGATTTTAATTTGCAGTTTACTTACTATAGTCCACCATGTTTATAAATGTTGTGAAATTTACAGAGCTAGAAATGCATTGAAAAAACGTGTATTTACAAACCTTGAAACGTCACATTGTATTATTCTCAACAAACTGGACATACCTGTAACAATGATTGATATTTCATTTAGAATCAAAGTAAACCAAACAAAAAAAAAATGTAATTAAGTTACTTCCACACTGACATTTGGCCGCAAGACAGACGCCGGCCACCATAAATTCTAGTCCAATAAAAAAGCAATTTGAAAAAACATTCAAATTTGAAAAGAGAACTACTCGAAATCATCATTCAACGGCCGTTTTATCTTGGTCTATGGTTAGATCGAATTTCGGCCCTATTGCTTTACAAAACAATACATTTATTGTGAGAGGTGGGATTTTGCTGTTCGTCCTGCATGCGGAGGGCACGCAACCGTGACGTCACCGTTCGGTAACCACGGGCGATGCACAAACGTTATAACTTCTCTATCGCAAGATTATCAATAAACTGTTGTTTTATTTCGCGTAAAACATTTCCTTCATTTTTACTTTACATCACTGTTTTTTAAGAACTTGATCTAAGTACTTATAGATACTACACATATAGATACAGAGGTTACTTGTTGTTTTCATATAAATCAAAGGTAGTTGGTACAATTAACGCATTTAAATCGTAGTACGTTAAAGGTTATTTTTGGGTAAATTTAATTTTGGCATAAGGACTTTTTAATTTAATATATTTTTTTTATATCATACCTATTTATAAAGGTATTTGTAAAGCAACGGGCGGATGTTTACCACAAAGTATTGACTTATTTACTTTCTTTCACTATTATTAATTTTTATGCAGTTTTTAAAAGTTCTGTTGGCTCTATTTTTCAACTGTTAATAGCCAAAATTTAATTTAAAAAAAAACACCATAAAAGTAACGTGGAACATAAATATATCACGTTTGCAATAGTTATTATCTTTTAAGTGGTTTTAACAAATTATTTGATATAGAAGTATTATCTTATTATATATAAAATATTGAATTTACATAAAAAAATTTAGTAGTTTTGCTTATTACTAGAATTCTTATTAACCATTCCTTTCATTCTTGTGTAAATAGTCAATTACAAAAATGTCTGCTTTTGTTAAAAATACGTTAGAAATATATCATCACTGCAATATTATTACTTGCTGTGTGACGTCTAGTTTTAGATTTATCTTTGTAATCTTTTAAATTACTAACTATAAAAAATAAATCAACATTTCATTAATATAAACACACGTTGGCCGTCTCAGACGCATGACGTGCGCATTCAAAAATTAGGACGTTTTGACATTTCCGGTTCCTAAAAAAACCGACAGACGGGCGGAACTGCTACAATAACTTGACCGATGGAAGGTTGCCATTTAACCTTTAATTCATAACTAACAAAACTGGCCGAAAATATAAAAATAAGGAAGTTTCAAAACCAACAACAATTAAAAAAAAATATATATTTTTATTGGTAGTTATCTACTAACAATAAAATGTATATATTTTTTTATTGTTTTTTAGTTTATCTATTTCTAGTTTTTGGCATGGACCAATCTTTGGCTGTATTTGGATACCAACACACCAAGCTTGTCAAAGGCAGAATGGGATATCCAGGATATCCAAACTCGGAATAAATACCTATAGGCCATACACTTCCGAATAAATACCTATAGGCCATACACTTCCGAATAAATACCTATAGGCCATACACTTTCAAAAAAAATACCTATAGGCCATATACATTTTCATTTCGAAGCGGAGAACCCGCAACATTTGCTTCCATAAATTGTAGTTGTGCCACTAAGCCAATAAGGTCGTCGAACCAATATATTATACTGAGTTAAAATATTCATTAATATTCGTGATGGCTGTCAAGAAATCAATCACCGCCAGCATGGACATCGATAATACTAAGGTCACTGTAGATGCGTTATATTCAAGGGTAAAGATGTTCTCTCCCATTATTAATGGGAGAGAGAGAAGAATCTAATGGTATGGGGATAAGAAAGTAATGTGTAGGGAAGAAGGAAGTAAAGGAAAAGAATTGAGCTTTCAGATCCTTGCATTC
This sequence comes from Baronia brevicornis, assembly GCA_031353405.1. Lineage (NCBI taxonomy): Eukaryota > Metazoa > Arthropoda > Insecta > Lepidoptera > Papilionidae > Baronia > Baronia brevicornis. Next base: position 117,309 of record JASFAT010004729.1, read on the forward strand.
GCTCTTTATTCTGTGCATGATTACAACCTAAAATTCTAATATTCTGTACATAAATACATAAATATTCGCACGCTTGTTTCCCGAAGGGGTAGGCAGAGACCACAGACCTTCATCTGCTATATTCTGTGAGAGTATGGTGATCTATCTATTCATCCCGTACCGTGATTCTACTGCATAAAGGCTGATCTAGTCTTAGGTTGATGAAGGTGTAGAATTCATACAAATATAACTTTATTTACACAAGCTAAAAAATGTCATGCAAAGTTTTAGAATACTCTTTGATAATAACAAAGCGGTCACCTAATTTCAATAGCTGCCTGTATCTTATGTATAAATCAGACGAGGTGAAATAGTTTCTATGGCGATAAAGAAAAAGGTGCGTGACCCCGCAGACGAGAAATATTCAAATTTCGAATTATGAATGGTCAGCTATTTCGGGTGAGTTGTTTCTTTTTACGATTCCTTTATGAAATAGTGAATGATTGATAGGTCGGTTGATGTCTTTTTTTGTTCGTTATACCATTAGTAGTTAATTACTTGTGAACTCGATCATTTGTAGGCTTGCTTGGTTGGTACGTTGGTTTGTTAACATGAGCTAAGAAAAAGCGACACGCTTCGAGAGTCGCTGCGTATTTTTTATTTATTGTATTGAAAAGAAAAACTTTGATAAAGTAATTTTTACGTTTATTGTTTAAGTTTATTATGTGCAATGTATTAAGATTATATTAAAATTGTATTATTACAATTCGTTTAATTATTTAAACGTAATTAAAATCTTTCTTTCAAATGAACTAATGTCTACTCGACGGCAAACCGTGGTCGTAGAAGCCGCGGAAGGCCTAAGCTCAGATGGCTAGATGGAGTTGAGGACGACTTAAAGGCGATCGGTGTAAGGGGTGGAGAGAAAAAGCTAAACTAAGATCTGACTGGAAAATGTACTGAACCAGGCTAAGGCTCCACCCGCGGCTGTAATGCCTTGATGATGATGATTTCAAAATGAACTAAGTATAGGAAAAATATGACGGTGAAGATACTATAAAAGTTGATTGCGTTTATATAATATATACCTTAATCATTGGGAAGCATACAAATGAAATCGTTACCACAAATGATGTTCATAAAACAAATTATTTGTGTATATATTGTATTTTACACATTTTCTATCTACTATAGTATGAAATTAATTCACGGAAGCGCCAAAGCAATAACATAGTCTGACGTGAGGACGACAAGCAACAACCGACAAAAACTCTATGAGTACTAACCTACAAACACTAGAAGTAACACGGCAACCGTCTTGAGTAAGCATCCGGCCGGCCAATCGAGCCAATATATCCACCAGATTACCGTGACTCCTGGGACAGCACCCACATTCCCCTCAATCGCCCCGTTCCACGAGGATGCGGGGAGGGAATGCGGGTCAATTTGCGCCGGTGGTAGTTTAACAACAAGCCAACGTCACTTGAGCACATTACGGGTTTAATCGGGACTTCCTACTTATGGTCCTGGTAGCGCGCCGCACTGAGATTTGTTCCAATTTTAAATTTGTGCGTTAGATTTTTTAACCGTTACTGCGTTGCCAGGAAATTACTACGTGGTCAGTGTCAAGAGGCTGCTAAGTACGAAAGCTGTCTGTAAAGGTAAAGACAGAACAACGAACTGATTATCATCGGGAAGATCGTTAGTATCCGATATATATATGTACCGGTTCTCGTTGTCATTTTCCTGGTTATTTTTGGAGAGAGATTGGTATAGTAGATTGTGATAGATCACTTATCCCTATATTGGGGAATCAACGCAAGAAGGAAAAGGAAGGCTAGAGAGATAGGATTCGGAATAATGAACTCCACTGGAAAACCAGTCACCAACAAAAACTATTCAAGTTAACAAAATGAATTGACAAAAGGCCGGTCACTTTTGTTGGAGAGCTGACGGCCGTATAATATATGATATGTATTTATATTTATGAATTTATAATTATTAATTATCAATAGTATTATAATTTATAAAATTTTTGATATTATATTTTTTAATATTAAATTAATTAACATTTACTATAATGCGTATTAATTGTTTAGTTTCTTTTTATGCATCAACTGCTAAAGTATATTCTCATTTTCAACCGCATATTGGCTGAGAGAGAATGCCTAATATCATAAGTCCTGTATGTAACGTATTATGAAGCTACACGAAAGTTTGAATAAACAAATAAATACCAAAATAAACACCAAATGACATTAATTCTCGCCCATGATATTGCGGAATATTGAGTCAAATACATCCAAAGGATATGAAATTTTGATTCATTATGCAAGTAGTGACATTTCATAAATCCAAGGCTGCGTTCATCTTACAGTTTTACAGTAAATCTATTGAAAAGTTATGAAACTATTTCGTTTATAGTATCTCGAAAACATTGAACTTTCCTTAAATTGTATTGAATATATTTTTTTTTCTATGGGCTAAGAAAGCAAACGAGCAAGCGTGTGCTTGTAGAAAGCCTTTGAGACGTGAGTAGGCTTGTTTTTTGAAGATTTCAATGTCAATTTTCGTCGTACAACGGGAGGTTGGCAGAACAGAGCGCTAGGTTTTGCGCACATAAAACTTACATTTCCTGGGAAATTGACCCTTTCATGAGATTTCCCAGAAAAGGTTGTGGTCATCGAAACAGCTAAGAAGACAATTATTTTTTTATTAATTTTTTGATTATTAATATATTTACATTAATAAGATCAACATCGCAGTCTTTATTGGCTATTTTAAAACAACTTTTTTTATTATTTTTTTTAAACATTCAAACTACACTAATAGTGCGTGTAAGAAAACATAGTTATATATATACATACATAAATTTTGCAATTTTGCATACATTTGTACGCCTGTACAACTTCATGCAGTCTTCAATTTCTAAGGAATTGTATGATAATAAATATATATATATATATTTTTTAAATTAAATTAAAAAGCAGTCAAAATTACGTTTTGATAATGTAATGTTAATATTTATTTCGGCATTTTAAACCGTCTATTATTGTCTATCAACTGCAGCATTGTGCATAAAACTAAGTTATTAAAGGTGGGACTAAACAATCTTCACTATTTATACTTCTTAGTAGTAAGATCATCGTAAGCAGTTATGAATTTTAATCGTGATATGAATGCAACCTGTTGCCGCGGTGTTATGTGACCGCAGCCTAAGCGGCCCTAAAAACTTGCAAAGGTCGGTTACTGTCGCAAAAAACTTGACTGTTTATGTTGCAACTGACAGGAGCACAATTATAATTTAAAGCCCCCACATTGAGTTGATTAAGAGGCAATAATGTCATTATATCTCTCTATAAAAAAGTCATTAAGCTATGTCGTCGCGCGTTGCGACAAAATGGTGTAAGCGACGCCATTTTGCTAAGACACTTACGCCGTACGACGATCGGTATAAATGGGACGTTTTATCGATATCGATTCAATTTTACGATTCGTTTATCGATTTTTTTAGCTTGTTTTTGAGTTTAACCATTCATGTGGCAGAGAATGGGCACGTGTTACCCTCTAATGGGACAGTATCTCCCCTCCCTTAATTATGCAAGAAGTTATTTTGCAAAATTATCGATTATTTTGTAAGAATTTATGATATTCTAAAAAAAATCCCATTTCAATATATACACAGATATTCTGAACTGTTATAATTGAGATGCATGTAAATTAAGAGTAAAGTAAAATGTATTCTAAGGGCACCTCTCCGACTTGCGAAGGTTGGCAGCCAATTCAGCACAACCTTCCTCCTCCTTCGCGAGGTGTCGCAGTTCTGGAGCACTCGCTATACCGGTCCACTCTCTGATATTACGTAGCCAAAACTTTAATTTTCGAACAACTTGTCTTTTGCCCGCGATTTTTCCCATCATGACCAGTTGCAGCAACTTGTACCTGCCATGTCTCATGATATGACCCAGGTAAGCAACTTTTCTACCTTTGACGGTCTGCAAAAGTTCACGTTTTTGCTTGACTTGTCGGAGAATTTCGTCATTGGCCACCCAGCTAATTTTTAATTTTTTTTTTGGTGTTTCGAATTCAGATTAGGCCAACGATATGTCGTTTGTTATTTAAGCAAAAAATATATCAATACCTAAAAAAAACTCGAAAGCTAACAATATTTTAATTTTGCTAACTGCAAAAGAGCTGCTAGAAATTTAACGAGCTAAAGATAAATGTTATCTCTATATTACCATATCTATACCATTGCTATTAATTTAATTGGTTGAAGGGTTTCATGTTCATATTTTATGAGCCGTATTTATTCCATGCACAATCACATTTTTTGCAACCATCAAATTATACTTTTTATTCTGTGAGGATGATAATAAAATTATATATTTTTTTTTCATTTTACGTCTACCAATTGGCTGAGTGGCGAGGCCCTCCGCCGTCAATGGTCGCTGGTTCAATCCCCGCATCGGAATAAATATATGTATGGATTAAAAATATTTATTCTGAGTCCGTTCCTCCATAAATGGAGAAGCCCGTGTTCAGCAGTGGGATATCTATATATATATATATATATATATATATATATATATATATATATATATATATATATATATATATATATATATATATATATATATATATATATATATATATATATATATATATATATATATATATATATATATATATATATATATATATATATATATATATATATATATATATATATATATATATATATACATGTATATATATATATGTATATATATATATAGATAGGCAACACAGGAAGTTGAATAGTGGAAACGTCATGGTAGTACTTATGGCTTGAACTTGAACTTTTACTATGGTATGATATTTCAATATGTTTCGTACAATGAGTTCAGGAATCTGGAGGCCCACTCCCTTTCCTTCTTTTACTTCCTTTTTCCCCTCTCATAATTCACATCCTTACACTAAGGTATCTCCAGTGCCCTAAGAATTGCAGATGTCAATGTACAGTTGGTTTCTCATGTACAGGTGGTCTGCTTGCTCGATTGCCTACCTGTTTCAAAAAAATCAGAAAACACGACTCACAAATAAAGGATGGGAATCTCGCAGATGATGGCAAACCAGACGGTCGTAGAAGCCGCGGAAGGCCTAAGTTCAGATGATTAGATGGAATCGATAAAGACGTAAAAACAACCGGTGTGAAGAACTGGAGAGAGAAAGCCTAATCTAAAACCGGAATGGAAATATTTACCGGACCAGGCTAAGGCCCATCCGCGGCTGTAATGTCTTGATGATGATGATGATCTTCCAGATGACTGCAAAGTTTACACCATTATCGATGACGATGTGAATTTGAAGGCGAAGAATACACCTTAACCTTGGAACTCTGGGCAGCAGGGCAATGTTTAGTTATAACCCACGGTCTTTCAGATAAGATTTCGACCCTGAACCGCAATCGGATTGGGAAATAGCTGAGTGAAGGCGTTTTGTAGATTAAATTGTATACTCAACGTCTTCGCCATCAATCGTGTGTATTATAGACAGGAGTTTTTACCGTCAGACCAGTTTTTACCGTTCACTAGGAAAAAAATCCCCGACATTGGGGTGATAATTCCAGCTTATACTGATACGCTTATTGTAATATACATTCTTACTAAACGTAATAGAATCTGTCATAGTTCCGCTCAATTTCTGTTTCCATATTTTTAAAGGAACAAATACATTTGCCGGTAAATACTACGCGGGATACGATACTGTATTACTAACAATGTAGAAAAAAATATTAACGCATATAACTATGGTAACCCAGAATAACATGATCTCCCACGCCTCCCTGTTTCACTCAAAGCCGATGTAATATAGCAAGTTTTAATGTTAATCGCGTATCGTATTATAGTTGGCACTGCAAATATTAGCAGAAACATAAGTTATGATCTCGTATTACATTTAAGGACAGGTTAATATACACTTTATTTTGTAACTTTAAGGTTTAAAATTGCCGTGATTGTATGGGTGTTTAGTGAAAAATCCGTGTGTAGTTGCAGTTTTCACAACACGCCGGTGTCCATTGGATGATTGATAGCTATAGATTTACGACTTCACTAAGTCGTAAATAAAATTTTCCCGTGAATGATCTCACTGTGTAGATGTTTCTTTTTAATTTCCCTATAAATATTAAGTTGACGTTTAGACACCATGTGTTTCCTGGCGTGTACATCTTATTTCCTTCTAGTGCCATCCCGACTAGCTAGTTCTCTAAATGTGACAGTCAATTCAGCAGAACTATTTCATTCAGCACCTAACCACTGCTCTGAACGGAAAATGAACCCTAGAAAAAGATGGCTACTATTTGGTGGTTTAGTGCTGGTGTGATTCATCCTAGTTTCATACCAAACGAGATGCGCATTACTACAGATATATACTGTGAAGAACTGCACACAATGATAAAGAAGCTCGCACATTTTCAACTAGCTTTAGCCAATCGATCACTTCTTCTGACCATCTCGTATTTTGTTCAAACATTTTCCATCACATTAGTTGCATAATTTATGATATTCTGTTTCATTATATTGTTCAGATAAGCACCGATTGATGTTCGATTTTGCAAGACGTAAAGACTGCAATGAGCAGGATATCAATAATAATAATGGGAGTTAAAGAGACATGTAAAGGTTGAAGTGATCTCTTTAATTCTTGAGTCACCGTACAACCGTCTGTACTCTGTGGTGGTACGGTACTTCCCCGGTTGAGCAATCGAGCTGTAGCGTGACTCATTGGTGTTATTATATTGCGCAATATTTTTTAATTTAATTATTTATTATGTAAATAATTAACTATATGTGCATTACGAATAACGTAACGACGTACATTGAAAGACTGCAAACAGAAACATGCCACGTGCACCTTCCAATGCGGGTTTCCTAGTACTCAATACCATTTATGTGCATATTGTTGTTTTTTCCCTATAAAAAAACTCGTTGGAGTCGCATTTTTATGTACATAGTTTTATTGCGTTGAAACATGTAGAGGAAAATATGTTGCTTGCATTAGAAGTCGCTTAGGCTTTGTGTGTCAATTTATAGCGTTTCTATTTCTTTATATATATATTCACGCCTATCCCCCACAGGGGTTGGCAGAGACCACAGAGCTCCATCCGCTACTATTCATCGCAGCGAAACGGCTCTCCATTGGTCGCTTCTTGCCCTCGTGAGAATCAGGACGTGACGGGTGGCAAACAACGTCGCCGTCATTTTCAACAAATTAGGTATATTAAATCCGTCTTAGTGAATCCCACGAGCCGCAAGGGAGGATAAAGGTCAACCCCAGCAGAGCCCTGAATGCTGAGGTAAGGCACCATAGTATCCGAGGGAGCTCGATCCGGGGACGGGCTCTAAAGACACAGAAACAGTTGTATGCGTATTTTTGTACAAGCTGGCTTAGCAGATGTTATTCTACTCTTTCCGGTAGGTGGTGCAGTCAGTTTTTTAAAGAAACACCTCTTATGGCGGAGGATCTGTTTTGTTTGGACGCGCCCAAACGAGTAACGTACCGAGATAGTATTCATTGAAAATGGCTCACTAAATACGCAGAGGTATATAACAGGAATCCTTTATCAAAACAACCCGTACTGACTGTAATTGGTAAAGCTGCCATTTACAAGGATGATGATCGGGCCCACCGTTCTGGCGACGTAGATGCTTATATGCAAGAGGTCGGTATTCGTCGTTTGCACTGGCCAGCGCGGAGTCTCGACCTGAACCCCATTGAGCACGTCTGAGACCTCCTAAAAACGCAAGTACGCTCTGAAAGTTTAGGTAATGAAAATGGTACGCAGACTGAAACAGGAGTTGACTTGACCCATATCCATAACATAAACAAAGTTCGTTGATAAATGTCCTAAACGCCAAGAAATCTTCTACATGACCATTCCGCAATAAAACAAATAAATAAGCAAGAAATAACAGGTCTCTTCGCACCAGTAGACATTTTAAATACATTTTGAATAGACCTCACCTATATATTCTCGTTGAATGCAAAGGCCCTGTCTATAGAAGTTATATGCGTATGATTGAAGCGGGCGGGTCCTATGGCCCCAATACAACGGGTACTGGCGAGGAAACAAGTCTGGCTTTTAGATTGTTTGAGCTTGGCGTCATTAACAGTATATATGCAAACGAGAGAGAGAAAAGATATTTTTGTTTTTTTTCAAAAATAGAAGATTTATAATTTGTATAATTTGTATGGGATATGAAGGCAAACGAGCAGGCGTGTCACCTGACTGAAATCAATCAACACCGTCCAAAGACATCCGCCATATCATAGGCATTGCAGAAGTGGTACTGGCCTTTAAGAAATGTGTAGGCTTGTTTTTTGAAGGTTCCAATGTCGTATCGGTTCGAATACTCCGCTGGAGGCAGCTGGTTCCACAAGGTAGTGGTGCGTGGAAAGAAGTTTCTGGAAAAACGCACCGTGATCCGCCATTCATCCAGATGGTGGAGATGAAACTTAGAGACGTAATAGATGTAATAAATAGTGGTAACTAAGTTGTAGATAAATGCTTGTGTTATTTCGTCACCAAACTGAAGTGGTAAAGGGCTGGTCACAGTTGTCGCAGAACTGACAGCGTTTAGACGAGTGGTAAAGCGGAGACAGCGTCTTGGCAAGTATAGTACGGTCTATCCTCTAGTCATACAGATCCACGATCTGCGCAGTGACAAATAGAAATTTAATCTGTGGATTTGAAGATTAGGCTTGGTAATACAGGGGCGCCTATGTCCAGAAGTGAACCGCCGCAGATTCAGGATTATAATGAATAATCTAATGTTCTAATGAATAATAGTAGAGAATAGAATTAGTAATTGAGGGAAAGAGGAAAAAGCTAAACGAAGTTCCGACTGGAAACATTTACTGGACCAGGCTAAGGTGACTGGACCGCAGGTGGGCTGCGGCTGTAATGCCTTGATGATGATGAATCTAATGTTCGATTATAATCTGAGGCTTCAGAACACAACAGAGAAGAGAACCTTTAAAATTACTCTAAAAATGCATTGTATATCGAGTAGTTTCTACGCGAATATATTATACGACCGAGCCAAACGAAATGAACGCAAATATAAATTATCCTTTTACTTGGAAACGTAAAAAACCTTTACCTTTACACGTTCCGTATTTACCATCTTATATCAATGTCAATTAAAAAGTCAGTGTCAGCCGCGAGCTGCCCGACCCTACGGCTGTGCACCACTTTCTCTCGCATTGGCATTTCTCGTAACCTTGGGTCGGCCGAATAAAAACTTTGATTAAGCGATCCGATATAAAAATCGACGTGCGCCTGTAACCTTAATTAGCGAGCGAAATTAATCGAAATAGAGTAATTAATAAAATTTCGCCGACGAGAGTTTTTTAAAAAAAAACTCGCTACGGTCCGCGGCTCGCAATGTTTCGCCGCCACTGGGTTGCGATAAAAACTGACGAGTCTGTTGATATACGGCGGAAAAAAAAAATCGGGGAACGGAACGCGGCGGTTATACAATGTGGCAATACACACGAAAATTTAAAAGTACACGATATCTAATATTAATATCTATATAATTAAACGGTTCGTCTCCTTGACAAGCTTAAAGTCGCTCAGGGGGCTATGCTCGGAGTTTGTGGTGGATAGATTTCGAAATGCAGGAATTCGCCGGAGAACCAGAGTCACCAACATAGCTCTTCGAGTTAGCAGACTAAAGTGACAATGGGCTGGACGTTGGAGTAGACGAGTGCTGAAGTGGAGACCGCGACTCGGCAAACGCAGTGTGGGACGCCCCCCTGCTAGATGGAGGATGGCAAAGACTGAATGTAGCCGAAGATCGGGCTAGGTGGCAAGCCTTAAGTGAGGCGTATGTCCAGCAGTGGACTGCCGCGGGCTGATATTGATATAATTGAAACAACTGAATACAAGATTATTCAAAATAGATTATACGAATGGCTAATAGATGGCAATATTTATAATACTAAGGACTTTTTTGTTTTAAAATTTGGATCGAATATATTTAATAGATAAATCAATTATAATTTTAATGATAATGTAACAGTTTATTAATGATTTAATGCTTTGTAACCATAAGCGACTTATGTATTTAGATCTTTATGTATGTAATTATTAATGAAATTTGTACGCCATAAGTGGCAATGTGATGGAGCTTTTAAACGTATTTTTTCATCTTGTTACACTTCACATTACGCAAGTCAATAATTATTATTATTAATATCAATCCAGCAATATATACGTATTGTTATAATAAATTAGGCAATATTAAGATGGACAATCAAACTTACTTTATTAAGATCCATGGAAATAAATCAGAAAAACAATATTGTATGTTTGCGAAGAAGTGTATATAAAATTATTTTCCGAGAAACGGCCGTCAGTAAATCCTCCGATACCTCGCCATGGTAATTAATGTTGACAACGTCAAACACACAATATTACTATTCACTAAAATCACAACGCGTTCCGCCTCCACAAGAGACATCCTCAGATGTAATGAACTCTACGAAACCATCAAGTACAACCGTTAAGTACTGCAGTAAAAAACGCTTTTTAGCCAGAAATGCTGCACCTCGTGAAAAAAGAAAAGAGTTGTGCTGAAATGGCTGCCAACCGTCGCAACTCGGAGAGGATATTTTAGAGGAAGAAGAATTTAATAAAACCGTTTAACAAAGAATTTTTACCTATTTTTTTTTCACTGAGTGTAATGTGATCGTCAAAATCAATAGTATGAGCCCAAACTCGAAGAGGCTACTAGTAAAGGTAGAAGAATTCCACTTTTCAACTCCTGACAGTCTCCCGCTAATAAGTCGAAATTATAATATTGTTGTATTTGTATCATATTGTTGGATATCTTATAGTAAGCAACCAGCACTTCTCATGGACATCTATAATATATATATTATAATAATAAAAATACAAAAACCCCTGCAAATGCAATGCCTAAGTAATGAATGTGTGTGTATGTAATTAAAGGAGTGAAAGAAAGATTTAATGGGATGGGAAGGATTTTAGTGAAGGAGAATATAATTGGGCCTACAGAACCCTTCACTCGCTGTACGAAACGGGATAATATTGTAAAACGTAATTACTCAATGCCGATAATCTGTGTTTGTGGTACTTCCCTGGGTTAACTATAGAATGCGGGCCGCAGTAGCATTTGACGTTGACACAAACAAAGAAAAACATCCACTGATCATAACATTGACAATTGGATAGTTTACGATACACGTGGTATCTACAGAAGTATGACTTGGCCAAATGAGTCAGTTAAATTCGACCATTTCCTGCTTTCCAATTCAACTTAATGACGTGTTTAATGCAAACCGATTTCGTTAAATATACACAAAAAAATAAGGTTATTGAACTCTTAATAAAGCTATAAAAGCTTGATATTTTCATGGCAGTACCGTAGTGAACAAGGACACTTTTGTAATGTAGCCAAAATCTTCCGCTACTCATATCCAGTAGTCGGTATCGTCTTCCTACGTTTGCTGAAAAGATCTCTGCTTCAGCACTTGTCTACTGCAAGTTGATTCTTCGATAATCGACAGTTGCCAGGAAGTTTTGCAGGGAAAAAGAAAAAAGGCGTCTTATTGTACCTATTGGAGATCAAGGCAAATGATAGCTGCACCAGACAGTTAAGGTTGCTGAAGTTTTCCTTAATAATTCTCAATATAAATATATTTTTATGAGTTCGATACACATTTTTATACTTCCTGTGTAAGCGGCTGAGAATTTAAATCACTCAAAACTTTACTTCGACAAAATTTAATTTGAAAATAAAAAAAAATCCATTTGGTAACCCAAGGATGCGCAGAGAAGGTGAATAATTTTTTCTTCTAGAATAAAGAGATTTTAATAAATATGCTGGCCACACCCAGAGTGGGTGTGATTTTGTTACACAGTTCCGTAACAAAATAAAGAAATACGTACATACATATCGTCATGCTTGTTTCCGTAGGGGTAAGCAGAGACCATAAATCTCTACGCTACGATCTCGGCATACTTTCTTTTGCTTCCTTCACACTCATTATTCTCCCCGTGCAAGCCCGCCGGTTAAGGGTACACTTGATCTGGCCTTTCTTAAAAACTTCAGCAATTTACATTAGTTTTTCAATTTACATTTACATTTAGTATACAAACTTTGAACAATAATTCGGAATAATGCCTGCTGCCGAATTCTTTTACTACACAACCCGTTACAAGGAAAATATATTCATCATATATTTCATTTACTTCATTCCACGCTATGGAACTAGCTGCCTTCGGCGGTATTTCCGAGCTGATATGACATTGAAATCTTCAAGAAACAAGCTTACTCGCATCTTAAAGGCCGGTAACGCATTTTTGATGCCTATGATTGTTTTCCATTAGATGACTATATACGATATATAGATGAGTAATATATATATCATTTCTCTCAAATCTCCTTTCCATTTATCACCACTTTATGAAATCACCTTTCTTCACAGATATCTATTTTTTTTATGGGATAGGAGGGCAAACGAGCAGGTGTGTCACCTGATGGAATGTAATCAAAGCCGCCTATAGACAACCGCGACTCCGCAGGAGTCACGGAAGCGTTGCCTTGGCCTTTTAGTTATGTGCAGACTTGTTTTTTGAAGGTACCAATGTCGTATCGGTTCGGAAAGACCGCCGAAGGTAGCTGGTTCCACAGAGTGGTGGTGCGTGGAAGGAACTTATGTATGGATCTATATGACATTTGAACCCTTTAGAAAGAAAGCTTTCTCAAAGGTCGGAAATGCTCATACAATGCCTAATGTTTTGCAGTTGAATGAGCGGCGTTGATTGCTTTTCATGAGGCGACACGCTTGCTCTTTTTTTCTTATTATTATCCGATGCAAATTTTTGTGCAGGTTCGTTTCGGTGTGAGTGGTTCCCGGGTCGGGTGTGAACGTGTCGGTAAGAATCCGCTCATGAGATGCGAAAATTAATAAATAAATCGAATCGCACGCCCCCCGCCCGACGTTGCGGTATTCGACAATTTATTGTTCGTTAATTTCGTTGTGTTTGATTTGAATTAAAACCATTTACCATGCGTCGTACCATATTGATAGCTTTCGTTAAGCCCTTCTCAATTATTTATCAATACATTGAATACAATTTAAACAAGTAATATACTAAAAAAATTATAGTCAATTCCTACTTTTTTCCAGCGATCTACACGTTTCACCACTGACGGTATTAATTCCTAAATTTATATCCAGCTAAATATCTTATATAAAGGACGATTTTTCTCCCATATAAAATTAAAATAAATTAATGAGATTTAATTAATGAATTAATATTGGAAAATCTGTATTAACTTCAACTTCAACAGTGTCTCTCAAATCTTGAGTGATTTTATTAACGATTGAAAATTTAAACAACATATATAATAAATATTTATAGAGAGAGTGTGAACTACTAGTAGGAATTGAAAAACAATGCATTATATTATTTACGTGGATCGATTATGTTTGAGAAATCTGCTCTCGTTAGCGAACTGAAGTGGCATCTGCCAACTATAAAAGTGTTGGAGTTTAGACAGCCATCAAAGAAAAAAAGGACATACACAATTGCACCTGCATTGTACTGTGCACTGTAATTATGTATGAAATGTACGTAAGCGATGTCCAAATAAATTAAGTTTGGATGTGGATTTAAGAAGCCGATGGTGGCAGAACGAGTTATACCGGCCTCGTTAAATGGCAAACTTGGGTTATGCAATCAATTTCGAAGAGTCAATAATCAAGGATCAAAAGAAATCGCGTCAATATAAGCAAACTACGAAGAGTTATAATTCTTAAAAAGATAGAAAGACCGCATTGCAAAATGGTTGTAAAATTTATTGTTGACGGACTGACATTAGATGACATATTTTTATGGCAAACATGTAATTTTTTATGTCGAAATAAAGTAGAATTTGAATAAGTGAACAAGCATACGTATCGCTCCGAGTGCTAGACGACGAAGAAGATGCATGAATAAAAAGTATATACCAACGAAATGAAGATGCTGCGATGGGCGAATGATGTTCACGAAATTTGTAACAAATATATACGAGGAAGCTTTAAAGTCGCACCAATAACTGATAAAATCTTTAAAAACTTTGTATGGTCATGTCAAAGGACGTGAAGACGAGCACGTGGTACGAATTGCGTTGAACCTACCGGAGAAGAAAAGAGGTAGAGTCCGCCCGCCATCGACCTGGTGGTCAGTCGGAGGTCATAAAAAGAGACCTCAGGAACGCCCAATTGCATGAAAAGACAAACCAAGAAAGATTAGTTCGGCGTAAAAATGTGAGGAGACCCGACCCAAAATAACAAGCCTATAGCTTCATGGTATGCAATCAAACACCCATAGACACTGCAACACCATCATATATATATATATATATATATATATATATATATATATATATATATATATATATATATATATATATATATATATATATATATATATATATATATATATATATATATATATATATATACATATTATAGTATATATTTAATTTAAATAAGTTGTTTTAAATAATGTCTTAGCGCCATTAATATGACGCGTAGTTCTGTTATGACAAATCACCTCGCAATTTTTTTGTTTACCTATTTGTTATTGTATATTTAACGACGTAGTATTACTTATATTTAAATAAATTATACAATTTATTGGCATGTCACTTCGTTTATTGCAACAATTACGTGTTAGTTTAAATTATATTGAATTTAATAATTATAAATATCAGATTTTATATTTGTTAGGCTGTACGTAATTTAGATTTTTTGACAACGCGTAATAAAAAAAATCTAGCTATCAAATTTTTAATGTGGACTATTCCAGATCGTTCAGAAATAACTCCTAACTTTCCAGAAAAAATAAAAATTTTGTATCAATAAATTCTTACTTAATTTAATGTAAATTTTTTATCCACAAGAAAAGATGGCATATAATAAATGCCTTAATTCTGGAGTTTTATAGAAATATTTAAAAATGAGCTAATAAATAATTAAACCTTATTCAAAAACAACGTATTTCTTTCTCTCTCATTGCAAAATAGTAACACAAGAGAGAGAGTGAGAGATATATATATTTCCTGGACTCCTAGTACTTCGTTACAGTTATCCAACCGAAGTACTAGGAGCGCATGAAATAAAAGGAATAACAATGAACTCAATTACTTGGAAATCAAGAAAAAAGTGGCCGTTTTCTACTTGAGACACGTATGGACACCGTGTAAAACACAACATGTAGTCCTAAAAGCGTGGCAAATAGCAAACCATCTCACGGCAATATTGTTGGAAAACTAGCAATAAGTAAACGTTGTTTGCCTTGAGTTTGCAAGGAATTGCTTTCGTCCCACTCAAACAAACCCAACATTGACTACATCTATCCCGTTCTTGTGATTACGTAAAACGAGGCGTATTTTAAAGAATGTCGGAACGTGTTCATGGATTGATGGTTGAATGTTTTCTAACATTACAGTTTTTATATTCTTTGTTTCAATGTCTCCGTAAAATATTTGATTAACCGTTTTTTAAAATAGTCATTATTAATTAAATATAGTTAATTCTATGGAGATTTACTGGTCTTTACTCGTGTCTGGACAAATCAATAGCATAGTGTGTCATGTACGTATAATATTAAAAAGTGTTTCGAGATTTGATGTCAAATATTTATATCATAAATAAGATTTTTCGCGGTATGAGCGGAAAGCGCTCGAAAACGGCAAGGTGGGTCTTTTCTTTTTGAGTGAGTACCCAAGTTTCGCATCCTTATGTTATAACAGGTCTTAATACTGCTAAAAACCTTCGGATCGGTCAGGGAAAGTTATGGAGTATACCGCATCCATATGAACTACGAATTGAATCGCCTGATAGGCAATAAACCATAACAATCGAACACGATTTTGCAAGGCGCAAAGGCTGCGATGGGCAGAACATGTCGAGAGAATAGCTGGTTTTAGAGCATGTTAAAGCATTAATAACTGTACACTCTAATAGAAAAGACCACACAGTAGATCCAGGAAGCGTTGGAAGGACTGCATACAAGAAGACCTGATTATCCAAAGGAATAAAACCAATCGGAAGCGCGTTGCCCTGAATAGAGATGGCTGAAGAAGAATTGTAGAAGAGGTCAAGAATCACACCGGGTTGTAGCGCCAAAGAAATGAAGAAGATTTAATAACAAAATATACATAACATAAAAAGCCTTAGACATAGGTCTAGTAGTAGACTGTTGTGATTATAAAGATGATAATGATATGAGCAGTCACCATTTTTAAATTTAAAAACGTCAATAACTTTAACAAGTCACGTCAATAATATCAAATACGTCAATAATATTAAGTCAGCAAATTTATCAACTATATTTCTAATAAGTTGCAATTAATAATTTAATAAGTCTGAAACAGAAAGCAAATAGATATTTTAATCTAGATTTACTAGTCATATAAATAATGATGTGCGGCTAAGTGAGACATCAGATCATTAGGAATGTATAAGATAATTTACGGTAGGAAATCTCAGAGGAAATGACGTCACGGTGCGGATCTTTGATATAATATGCCAGAGTAAATAAGGCAGTTTTTTTATTGAACATTTACCATAAAAACAATACATAATAATATATACATTTATATATAAATAATATTTTCTTCACGTAATAACTTCTAAATTGTATGAAGAGTCTTTATTAATCATGATTATAGTTTAAAATAAATATAACCCATTATAGCGAGGGTTTATACAACAAAACATTAAAAATCGTCAAAAATTCAAGCTCAAAAAACCGAAATAATCGCGGTTAAACTTCTTCTAAGAGTGTCTCTCCGACTTGCGAAGGTTGGCAGCCAATTCAGCACAACCTTCCTCCTCCTTCGCGAGGTGTCGCAGTTCTGGAGCACTCGCTATCCCGGTCCACTCCCTGATATTACGTAGCCAAGACTGTCTTTTTCGACCAACTCGTCTTTTGCCAGCGATTTTTCCCATCATGATAAGTTGCAGCAATTTGTACCTGTCTCATGATATGACCTAGGTAAGTAACTTTGACGATCTGCAAAAGTTCACATTTTTGCTTGACTTGTCGGAGAACCTCGTCATATAGCAACATATCAACATTCAATATGCGTGAAAAGTATTATATTTTTAAATTATACACGGATTTAAGTAAAAAGATATTACTAAATTACGCAGGTTGCTTTGTTGCCACTTTATACTACATAAACATTAACCAGTTATGAAGAAAAATGACGTTAAAGGAAACACAATATGACGTACGAAATAAATTTGCCTATCTTACAAGCGCTACAAAACAAAATAACATGCCAACTTTATTTATTTTTTGTACTTAATATTTTTTTTTGCATATTTTGTTACTAGCCCGTAAAACAGGTGATGAGAAGTGTATGATTATAATAATATAATGTTACTCATTGCTTTTTAGTGTTTATATTAGCAAACCTTTTCCTGTTTTAAAAAATATTTTTATGTTTTTGCTTATCGATATGAACTATGTACTAATACGGATGGTAGATGGTAAGACGGTAAGTTTTGAATGATAATTGTTGGATTTTTTAAACGGGATTGGAAGGTAAACGAGCAGGCGTGTCACCTGATGGAAAGTAACGTCATCCATAGACATCCGCATTGCCATAAGCATTGCAAAATCATTGGCGGTCTTGAGATGCATAGTTGCTACTCCATTATAATTTATTAATTCCTTATTAATTGAAATATTATAATATATATTTATAGGTAATAAAGTTTATTTGTCCTTAAAAATTAATTTAAGAAACCAAATGGCCCAGAGGTGGGACTGTCTCTTGTGGAATCAATGGTCGATTTGCGCAACGAGATAAATGCTACGATACCTTTATATGGATGGCCCATAGATATTTATTCCCACTCTGGTTACCCCATCAATTCGTATTAGATAAGCGTGGTGTGTTAATGTACCCGCTCCTATAGAAATGGGGAGGCCCGTAGCCACACAGTGGGACATATATGGGGTGTGAATTTTTTTTTCTTAAGAACACATTATAAAAAAATTCAAGATTGATTTTTTTTTTTGGGATTGGAAGGTAAACGAGCAGGCGTGTCCTAGACATCCGCAGTGCAATAGGCAGTGCGGAAGCGTTGCCGGCCTTTAAGGAAAGTGACAATGTGGGAGTAGGAATGGGAGGAGGAGGGGTGGGGAAGGGGGGGGGGCGGAAGGGAGAGGTTGTTGGGCCTCCGAAACTCAGGCCGCTCACCGTACGAAGCGCGGTAGTTAAACTACCACTCAGACGCCGGTTTTCTACGGGAGTGTGGTACTTCGTAGTATATTATATTAAAATTATGTTCTTTGTTTCGCCACGACCCACGACTAATAACCGCTATCCAACGATTGACCACCCCTGCATTATATGACGTCAAATACACGTTTCGTTTAGTTACCAGATACAGTGGAGGCTAACAGTACCCACGACGCGCGATGTTTTGACTTGTAGGCAGCCACACGTAACAATTTTTTTGCCGTGCACCGACATTTCCGGCCCAGTAATGATATGAACATGACACACGGAGTCGCTTTTAAAAGGGGTTTTTGAAATGCAACGTATGAATGTTACAAGACAAAGTGTTTTCGAATATGGTCATTATTTTCCCATTTATAATATATCATCACAGCGACCCCGTTCGGATTAGCCTACGGACGTTTAGATCTCATTCGTTATATAGGAGTACAAATACATTTAGAGGAATAGACGTTAAACTTATCATCCTCGTCAAAGGCGGTTGTCCAGTAGGATATACCTACATACATTTATCTAGATGTAGGAATCGAATCCGCGAACATTTTCTCTGACGGTGGTAGCGTTTCCACTAAGCCAATTAGGTCGTCTATATATTAATGTAAAGCTTTCCTTAAATTTAAAATTTTCAATCGTTAGTAAAATATTTTTTTATTCAATCATTCAAGTTCAAATACATTGTTTTAAACTTGTAGTGGACGACACTTGATGTTAATAAAGTTTTTTTCAAATATTAATTATTAAATTAATTTTAGTTATATATGGAAGAAAAAAAAATATATTTTATCCTCTCTTATATAAGTAAGATATTTAGCAGGATATAATAATAGGAAATGACTTTAAATTTGGTTTTACATCACTTCTTTGCGTTAACAATATGATGATTTGAAAACTCACTTTTAACATTTTTGTCTTGTAAGTAGATATATAAGTCCAGACTTGACTAATCTTGAAAAAGACTGAAGTGATTTTTGACAGGTTAGTATGAATCAGTTTAACCACAGAGCTAATAAGAGTAGCCAAGAATAGCTAATTTAAAATAGTGTACAAAAGAGATTATAGAGTCAGGCAGATACACTTCTTTTTTATTTATGAGTTAGATTTATTGTTAATGTTCCTATCTTATAAGGTAAGTTATTGACGAGACCTAAGAATCAATGAGTAAATCGAACGGAACAGCTGGTTGGAATAAAAAGTACCAATCAATATGCATGCGTGTACAAATTTGTTCATATACTTGTCCTTTTCTCTCACATACACATTATTTCCTTATCTCTTCTGTTAAAGCTGAATACATAAATAATAATATCAAGTATTCGCTTGTATTTTTAATTTCATTGAGGTAAAAATAGTGCGTTGCAGTTAGGTGAATGCATGCAAATTTAAATTTTAATACAAACTATTAGAGAACAATTTTATGTTGGCTATTATATAATTACACTACATCTTAAATTCTGGTACGTAAACTTTAATGACGTCAATAGTAACGTTAAGGCGATTTGTACTTTGACCCAACAAATTATAAGGTTAAGAATTAAATGGAGCAATTTATTCAGTTACGTCTTCTAATCTTTACACGTAACTGTAAAAGTTGGATCTCTATTGGAATAAAAATTAGTAACAAAAAATAATTAGGAAGACAAGGAAAATAATTAGTGAGAGAGAAAGACTCTCTTATTACTGCCTTTTCCTCTCCTACCCCTCATAAGAGGTGCAAAAGTATTATAGGTATATATATATATATATATATTATATAAAGGAATATCATTTATACAATACCCTCAGGTATTTATTTGCCGAAGATCGATTTATATCTGCGATCTTTTTTTTAAAAAAAAAAACGTTTCTACGCATTTTTTTTAATCATTCTTTTCAATCACTTTCCCTTTGTAAAAGAAGTAAACGATGGTTGGATGTCAAACGGGTTGTTGTTGTGGGCTAGTAAGGTAGAAATTCCAAGCGCACAAGTACAAAACTGCATGATTGTGATTTCCCTTGGCACGGCAGCGCGGCCGGTTTTTGTGAGCTTTCCTACCTACTAATTCATGCAGCGAAACGGCTCCAGTGACCACACGTTGTTTCCGTCTCGGGAGTAAATTCATCTTGAAAAAAAAATGCCTTTCACTACACCGATATGCTTATTTGGAACGGATAAAATAAAATAAAAAAAAATAATATTTTTTAATATGTGTGTTTCTATCAATCAATTTTTTTGTAATTATTATGGTAAAGGTAATTGTTACATACAAAAATAGAATACTTATAGTTCGCTTATAGTTGTACGCGACTACTATTTACCACAGATTCATAAAATTATAAAATAGTATCGAAATACGAGACGTATTACAATTTTAATAATACAGATAGATTATATTGTTATGAAAGATTTAGGCTATTCTTACATGAAAAAAAAATTAATAATTTAGCATAAATAATATATACGATAGCGAAAGGTGATCGCTACGGTCATCTAGTCTTACGAACTAACTCTCTAAAAAGCTATGGAGCTAACTTTACTCGGAATTTTATGGATGGATACGAAATGAAACAAATCTTTGGAAAGATTAAGACAAATTATAGGCTCCTTTACCGAGGTGATAAGAATGAACTGTGAAATAGATCTATTTACTATTAGCATTAGTAAACTGAAGCAATTGCTAAGTAATATTTATTTTATAGTAGGTAGCGGTCTAGGCACCAGAAGTTAATTTATGTGTTAAAAACGTTTGTATATGCATTGTATCTTCTCTATCATTGTTTATTCTGTGTAGTGTTCACTGATGCTTTTGTTTAATAACCTGTTTGCTGTACTGTTTGGTTTATTGATACGCATATTATGTTCTTTTATAAGTATCTGTGGAAATCATTAATTGACCTTATAATCAATCTAAATATTTACATATTTTTATATACCTAGCTGTTAACTTTCTTAAAATTGTAAAAATAAAATAAAGATTCGGAATGAAAAATGCTAAGTCGCTCGCATAGGCGTGAACCTGTGTTTAGTTGGACTGTTATAAGGTAATTGTGATGATATACCAATTACTTACAGCGGTATTTCCGAATCGATACTACATTGGAAACCTTAAGAAACAAACCTACGCATTTTTCAAAGGTTGGCTTTTGCAACGTCTTATGGGATTATATATATATATATATATATATATATATATATATATATATATATATATATATATATATATATATATATATATATATATATATATATATATATATATATATATATATATATATAATTCTTTTTACATTAATTGCAATAATAATTCAGTTAATGTAAAAGTAAATTTTGAGCCTCTACTATGCAAATTCAATGCAATACATTCACACACACACACACATGAATGACGGTAAGAAGTGTTATCCCATTATGAGACAGGTGGAATCAGCTTAATGTGACAAAGGTATAAAATGAACTAATAAAGTCTAGTCTTGCCTTTTAACGCATATACATGCTGTCGGATTGAAAGAAACAAATGATATCCTTGATAGTTATTTATAGTAATATGCACCAGTGTTATAGTTATGATGCAAAGCTAACATCTGTTTTTAATTGTTTTATCTATTTGTTTTGCCATAATGGAAGTTATATGGTATGAATATCTCAAATGCCGTATTTATTCGTCCACAGATTCATAAAATTATAAAATAGTATCGAAATACGAGACGTATTACAATTTTAATAATACAGATAGATTATATTGTTATGAAAGATTTAGGCTATTCTTACATGAAAAAAAAATTAATAATTTAGCATAAATAATATATACGATAGCGAAAGGTGATCGCTACGGTCATCTTGTCTTACGAACTAACTCTCTAAAAAGCTATGGAGCTAACTTTACTCGGAATTTTATGAATGGATTCGAAATGAAACAAATCTTTGGAAAGATTAAGACAAATTAATATATAATAATAGTATTTATTCGTCATAAAAAAAACTTGCACATAAGAAGGTGGGTGGGACGATCTGCCAAAGGAGAATATCCTTCTCCTTCGACAGAATGTTGTCAGCGCTGAACCATTGAAAAGTCAATGTCTTGTTACATCCTAACCTGATAGATATTTTATATCAGTCTATGAATATCTGCAGTATTACAGACTTTACTCATCATGCTAATTGCGGTAACAAATAATGCTAGCACATAATGTCAGCATGCTGAGAGAATGTGGTACTTTATTAAAACTCGCAGCGTTACAAATTGATGGGCGAAAGCTAGGAGAAGATCGAAGAAATATATTCTAGCCCAGACAAGACTGTAGCGCCGTTAATGATGATATAAATAAATAAATAAAAATATTTTATTTGCCTGAATAAGATAAAAAATAATCTTATATTAAACTTACATTATACTTAACCATTAATAAATAAAATCCAACAATCCAATATATAATTGTATCCTAGGTAAGGGATGTGGCTCAGCTTTTGTTGATTTTCAGGCACTCCCTTCCCGCAAGATATTATGCGGGAGTTGGCGTGCAAGCATGCGTATGTACGTGTGTTTGTGTAAGAACACGTGTGTTAGTGCGCGTGTGTGTTTTTGGATAATCCAACACACTATTTGGATACTTATTATGTTGGATATGGTACTACTCTAGATGAGCTGGCCGATTTATACAACCATAGCTTTACCACGATGGAATTTTTTAATTTATTTATTTAATTTAGGTTATCAATTTTTCATTTTAAGACCTTTGGAGGTATTTTATGGTATATAAAGGTAAATGAGTAGGCGCGTCGTCTGATGGAAAGCAGTCAACGCCGCCTATAGACATCTGCAACACCAGAGATATAGCAGAAGCGTTCCGGTATTAACTAACTAACTAACTTTGTTGGCGCAGCGATCCAAAATGGATCTTGGCCTCCGAACAGATCTTACGCCACTTTGCCCTGTCCTGCGCCACCTCCTGCCAGTTACAGACTTGAAGGTTGCGCAAGTCATCTTCAATCATGTCTCTCCAGCGGTACCTGGGGCGCCCCACAGGACGTCGTCCAGTTGGGCGACCCATATACGCTCTCTTGACTGCGCGATCCTTCCCCATCCTCTCCACGTGGCCCAGCCAACGAAGTCGGTGAGCTTTAGTCACTCCTATTACATTAGGTTAGGCACCAGATGCTCGATTTCGGCATTTTTTCGATATCGCATACTGCCATCATCACTTTTGGTTGGGCCCAGGATCTTTCGGAAGACTTTTCGTTCTGCAACTAAAAGTTTCATCTCTTCCTTTAGCGTCAGTGTCCAAGCCTCACAGCTATACGTTAGAATAGGCCGAATAATCGTTTTATAGATTCGGAGTTTCGTCTTTATACTGAGAAGCTTGGACACCAATACCTTGTGAAGAGCTGCGCTGCACCGCAAGGTATTACTCGTACATAATAAATGGATTCTAGCAATTTATTACGTATTTTTTTTTCGTCGAAAACAATTATTGTCGTACATTTCTATGCATTTACAACTGTATTCTATTCCAGCTTTTATGTTCTTTGTTGTTCCGTTTCTGAACTTTATAAGCTAATTGTTAGTAGAGAGATACAATAATTATCCCATTTAGTACATTACAACGTAAAATAGATAGATGGAAAATGTACTTTATCATCTATAATAGGTAAAGTATGTGAAATTAAGGTAAATAATGTGCAGATAATCGAATAGACTGAGTCACACAGCTCTATATAGTTAATAGAAAATTTTATACAGCGCTGGAACTGACTATTTTTGTGTAATCAGATACAATTTTTGGAGAAAACTTAAGTCTTTTTTGCGGTTTATTATGGTATATTATGTTTTTGATTTTCTGCGTCGATATGGTTACCCTATCACCTCTATCCCAAGATTAACATACAATAGACAACACAGCGCGTCCTTGGCTCGGCTTTATCTATCTATCTCGCACCTTCCTATTCCGTGGTAGCCGATCGTAACTCAACAACATACTTGTGCCATTTCATTATCTGTGGATATTATGCTCCTCTTTATACACTTCCGACAGTTCGGCGTAGAGGTTAGTGTACATGACTTGTTATAATACATTTTGGAGATCGAATCCATGGCGAAATTTGAATATATTTACTAAACAGAACTACAAATTTTCTTTTGCTATTTTGTGTAGAAGAAAAAATAGAAGAGTAAGGGGACAAACGAGAAAGCGGGTCAATTGATGGTAAGCAATCAGCACAGTCCATGAACATTTAAAGTACTACACAACAGATGCGTCATTCATTTTAGGGTAAGGATGTTAATAATTGGAGGGGATGAAGAAATTAATAAGAAGAAAGAGAATAAAAGATAGGGGATGCAGTTGTGCCTTCAGATTCCTGGCCTCACCGTACGAAACGTACTAAGAAGTAAATGCTACAGCTTAACGCCGTTATTAGGGGATGTGATAATTCTACTAGTAGTTCTACTACGGTGCGTTTCTCTTGAAACTTCTTTCCACGCACCACCACTCTGTGGAACTAGCTACCTTCGGCGGTCTTTCCGAACCGATACGACATTGGCACCTACAAAATCAAGCCTACACATACCTAAAACGCCAGCAACGGTTCCGTGACTCTTGCGGTGTCGCGGTTGTCAATGGGCGGCGTTGATTGCTTTCTATTAGGCGGCACGCTCGCTCGTTTGTCGTCCTATTCCATAAAAAAGTAGTAGGATGTGATACTACCTACTATTAGAATATAATATTAGGTGTTAAATTGCAGTTAAAATGGCGTAAATAAATGAATTTGCAATTAGAAAAGGGTACTGCAACCTATTTACTTAAAAAATGATATGATAAACAGCAACTCCATATTTATCCGTGATTAGAATCTATGCTACGTCGTCGGGCTGCAATCTAACACTATCGTGCAGTTTCATCAACTGACCGAAATCAGGTCGCGCTGGCAAATCCTGCTAGAGCCGGATTAGTTATGGCTTTTATTAACTACGGGATATTGGTGATCTATCAAAGAAACGATATTATAGTTAACTCCACTAGGGACTTCGAGGACACAGCATTCCGTACCTGAGACGCTATTCGACACTAAGCATTTCGTAAGTGGGGAAAATCAAGAAGTTTTAATTTCATAAATATACATTTAAGTTCAGTTTGTGGAAAGTCCGAATCGGCACGTGTATATCACCTTAGTTATGTTTATTTTATTTTTAAAGATGACTACTAATGTCTTTAAATATTACTAGAATTCCTATTAACCATTCCAATTATTATGTATTGAAATAGACTATCATTTCAATAAATAATAATAATTATTTATTGAAATGGTCCACATACCAATACATAATAATAGGTCCAATACAGGATACGAACTCACGACGTACATATCGTAAGCTCGCGCCTCGCCAATTGACTTAATTTTCCTACTTCTGAGAGTGCCTCTCCGACTAGCGAAGATTGGCAGCCATTCAGCACAGCTTTCCTCGACTGCTGCTGCCAAGAGTGTGACGACATAGAAGAAGTTGAACTTAAGGCTTTCTCAACCCCGTAGATAGATAGAAACTTTATTTGCCCGTCTATGATTCCAACCAAAAAAATGGCGAAAACAAATAAAATTAATATAAAAAAAAACATTTAAATTAAGGACAAATGTCCTGTCCTTAATTTAAATGTTTTTTTTCCTCTGATTCTCTTGGATAAGCTTGGTGGATTAATGTTCATTCCTCCGGAAATGACGAGGCCCTGTCCTCAGCAGAGGAAAATAACATGAACTATATTATTACCTCTTTTATTTACACATTTATCTCTTAATAAAAATATTATTAATATAAAAACAATCTCTATAAACATAAAATCATTAGGGTTATATTGGTAGGATTATTAAGCTTTTGTGGTGGGATAAACCAAGTCAATGAAGGATTTAGGCATTCAAGGAAAAGAATCTTCTCATAATCACAATGAGATATTGCTATGTACAATATGCCTGTTTTTTGAATTTCAAAAATATTCAAAATTCTTTATTTCGACATAAGAAATTACATTATATTTATGGAACATCAGTCCATTACCAATAAAGCTTCACTGCCATTCCTCGGAGGTTCCTCGGAATGGAGAAGAAACGGTGAAAGTAACAGTAAAATTAGGTAGCTGCTCTTTTTATTACATTGGTCCAAAAGTATATAATGAATTGCCGAGATCATCTCTGGGCAAGACATGTACAAATAAAGAAGGAAAAATAAAAAAATGGATAAAATTACTTAGAACCAAATCGACATGTTTTTTACAGGGCAGTAGCATCACTTGCTGGCACTTATATTGTTATTTTATTGTATCTATATCTGTATACAAATGTATATTTTATGTGTATGTATGTGTTTATAAATATATATGTTATATATGTATGTACTTATTTATGTGTACTTATATATGTATTCCAAATTTGAATAATGACCGAATTGGAAGACCTCACCACGAGACTGCCTAGTGAGACCAACTATGTTCCATCCATCTTCATTGTAAATTTTCATAAATAAAATTAAAAAAAAAACTCCGCACGTAATCAAAATTATTTTTTTATTTTTTGCTTTTTGAACTGTATTATTAAACTCATTATAATAACAATAGAATCATAATAAAATAGTAAAAAATAATAATTATTACAATTATAAAAATATATTTTTTTTAAAGAACAGTTATGAGTAACAGTTGATTCGAGTAATTATTATTGTACGACATTACAATTTTTAATACGTAAGTAGTGCATGATACACGGAAAATAAACAAAACACGTTCTGACCCAGAACTGACAATCAAGTGCCTTATCGAAAAGGCGATCCGCTGTGGAGTCAGCCGGCGCGTTTCCAAATATAACCAATAACCAGGTGACCAGTCAGCGCATGACAACGGGCAATATAAAAGTTCAATTAATTGTATTTTAACCACCTAAACAAAACAAAGCGGCAGTTTAAGCAAATATAATTATTTCAGCGGTAAATTCGTAGCAAAGTTAAGTAAAAACCATAGTCAAATGTTTTTGCTAATTTTTTTTTTATAAATATAAGAATGGCGACCAGTTTGCTCAGAATTATCATCGGAATAAATATGTATGTATGGACTACAATTATTTATTCGGCCAATCCGCAATAGACAAGCGTGGTGGGTTAATGTCCGTTCCTCCAGAAATGGAGAGGCCCGTGTTCAGCAGTAGGACTGTTAAAAAAATGAATGAATTTACAGTTTAATACAGCCGTATCAGTCCACTACTTGATAGTGAACTACATCAAAATTGTCAATGTCAATCCTAGATGTACGTAATAAAAAAAAGATTTTAAGCTTTATTTTCTTTATCTATGACAATGTTATCTGTATATTTTATATGGAAGTAATTCGTTAATAGAAAAATGGTATATGCTATTTTATACACAAACAGTAGTTTTTTTTATATAGGTACATATATAGAGATTTTAGTCAAGATTTGAATGTTTTTTATATATTTCATTAAAATGACTTGTAATTAGTGTTGCAGAAAAGCGTATGTAATAGACATACGCCTTTCTGCCCTAGGAATACTAACCGGAAATATACCGGTCTCAAGTGCTAGACTTATCAATCGGCAATCTACCAATCAATTGGCAAAATTCACGGTAGCACATAAACGCAGAGCGATTCCAAGATCTCTTCATTTGGATCGTAACCTTTGGCTTGTATAGGTCAATACGGAATACTACGTATAGTTTTTCTTCTAATAGGATAGGAAGGCAAACGAGCAGGGCATGTCCTGTTGAAAAGCAATCAACCTCACCCATAGACATCCGCAGCGCCATTGACAGTGCGGCAGATTTGCCGATGTTTAAGGAAAGTGTGATTATGGAAGTGGGAGGGTGTTGGGCCTCGGAACGCAGCCTCCCCACGCGACTTCCCCGGCCGAGCAGACCCATTCATGCTACAGACAAATATTATGCCATTCTTGACAAAGTATTCGTCTGCAGCGTGGCTCTACCACTATGAATATAATATGTATGGTCTAGTGGCGTCACTTTTTAAGAGATAGGTAGGCAAACGAGTAAGTGTGTCGCCTGATAGAAAGCAATCAATGCCACCACACTGCCACATTGCGAATGTCTTGCGGGCCTATATAAAAATAACTCTAAACCACTTCGAATCATTGTCTTCCAATGGATTGTTCACTGAGTAATGGGGCTTTTTTTCCCCATTGGCTGCAGCCCCTTAAGCCCCGTTTTCTTGTAGGGGCAAATCATCTTCTATAGTACCAGTAAGCAAAATATTTAAATCAATGCCACACGAATAACTTTGTAACGTGATTTTAAACGCGAATAACACAAATCACATAATTACAGTTAATGTAATTAAAAGAGAAAGTCAAACTTTGTCAGTTACCGACGGCACGAGTAGTTTTAATCGATGAACGTTGTTTTAGTAAAGTTTAATTTTAAACTCCTGTTCAGTACCTACCTACTCGACGGAAACTTCGCGTTGCAACTACCGTTAACTGGGGAAACTTTATTTTAATTAGCGCTTCTCTTGGATGTCTTAGCTATTTTATACGCGATTATATTAATAATTCTATATCATCAGTGAGTAGTCACTACTCCTACGGGTGTTTAGTTATTACTTGACTTCTAAAATACACTACCCAAGTAATTTTTAATTTCCTAACTGACTAAGTCACTTTGCTGGCGCAGAGATCTAAAATGGATCTTGGTCCCCGAAAAGATCTTACGCCACCATGTCCTGTCCTGCGCCACCTCCTGCCAGTTTTCGATTTAAAGGTTGCGCAAGTCAGCCTCCCCCATGTCTCTCCTCGGAGAACCAGGTGGTTCACTAAGGCGTCCCACAGGACGGCGTGCGGTTAGGCGACCCACATACGCTCTCTTGATACGCGATCCTCATCTATCCTCTCAACGTGGCCCAGCCAACGGAGTTCGTTAGCTTCAGTCTCTCCGATTATATTGGGTTGGGCCACCCACATATAATAATTAAAAATTAAAAGTAGAGAATATGGCATATAAGCCAGCGGGTTAATGTGATTCCTTCTTCTTCTTCTTCGAGTCAGCAGGCATCGGACGCTGCCAGATCAGAACTTGACCACTGACACCGCGTCATCTGTTGCCATCGTAAGGTCACCTGCTGAGCAGGAGACAGGGCACTGAGAGCAGGATGCCAGGTGTGCTATTGTTTGTATGGCTCTCTAAGTCACACAAAGGGTTTGTACTTGAAAAACCTAACTTTTCCATGCTTTCCCTACAGCGACCAGTCTGGGTGCGCAGGTAGGCGGTTAAAGGACTTTTGAAACCCGGAATCGTTGGTTCTTCCAAACCCAAAGTTTTAGGTGTTGAGTCGACTGCAAAGAACTCTATGCAATGTGACAAATTAGAATAGCAGCCTTTATAAAAAATATACAAATAAAGCTTTCTGCTTATTACAAATAAAGCGATAGAAAGGCTAGTTAATTCGATACAGCCCTACGAAGGCTCCGGAAGGGATTACCGCTTCCTTATTTTCTAATACAAGTAGCTTTAAACCAGACCGGTAGTATTTTGATTAAATAGTGGCTTACGTTGATAGTTAGGTACTACTTAGTGGCGGGTAATACTAGGATAATGTTATATACCAGATAGAAACCTGATATACGGTGGCGCCACCTGCCCGTGGTTCGTTAGTAATTTAGCATGGACTTGCTTCGATTAAGTATCGTCGCGTGGACAAGTGTTGAAGTGAATTATACGGTGTACCGGTTTATGAATTAATTCAAAAATTATATATTATATATTCATAGTTTCATGGCCCTACTTATATTAACCTTAAATTATTAATATATTTATTAGTAATTTTAGGAAAGCTTTATTGCTTTTATAACATATATTTGTAAGATGTATGACGACCGATTGGCTCAGTGGCGGGGCCCTCCGTCAATGGTAGCGGGTTTGATCCCCGCATCGGAATAAATATATGTATGGATTTATAAATATTTATTCCGAGTCTGGTAACCCCCCCAATCCGCATTTCCTTTCCTGCCCTTTCCTTTCTTCTCTATCCTTTCCCTTTCTCTCCGCCAATCCACGGTCTGCCGTGCCAATGGATGCGTGGCTAGGGACGAGCCTAGTCGCAACCGTACCGACTGTCCCAGGATCGGGCTCCCCCGGGTACTATGGTGCGTTACCTCAGCATGCAGTGCTCTACTGGGGCTGACCTCCATCCTCCCTTGCGGCTTGTGAGACTCACTAAGACGAATTTAATATACCTAATTCGTAGATAATGACGGCGACGTGGTTCGCCACCCGTCACGTCCTGATTCTCACGAGGGCAAAAAGCAACTAATGGAGAGCCGTTTCGCTGCGATGAATGGTAGCGGATGGATCTCTGTTGTCTCTGCCAACCCCATCAGGGGATAGGCGTCAATATATAAAAAAAATATTTGTAAGATTGATGCAAATTTTTGAGATTCACTCATTTCTTTTATATTGGGGTATTTTTGAAAAACGAGGTAGCTTTAAAATCATCATAATAACAGATAAAATCACCGAAAACCTTCGTTGGTATGGATATGTCAAAAGACGTGAAAGACGACCGCGTAGGAGTACCTACTGGAGTAGGAGAGAGATAGAGGCCGCATATAATCAAACTGGTGGTAAAATATAAAAAAGGACCTCAAGAAAGCCCAATTACCTGAACCGATAACCCAAGAAAGATTAGAACAGCGCAGAAAAGTGGAGAGACCCTGTTTAACGGGATCGGGGAAGGAATAAAAAGATTCGAAAGATATAGTAAAGGTTCTAAAGGTATAGTAAAATATATTTTCACGAAAAACGTATTTGTGACGTGACTGGTGTTGCAAATGTCTAAGGAGGGCGTTGATCACTTACCAACATATGATCTACACGCTCGTTTGCCTACTCGGCCATATAAAAAAGAGATGTTTAGTTTTTACTAGCGGTACTAAGACTCGGATCACACGAGTGTTACGTGTTATACACAAAGAAGTACGCATTCATTATTTATTCATTCAACAGAACTCCGGACGTAGCGCGTAATCGTAATGAAATCTCATAAATTCTTGAACAGCTACCGGCGGGGACTGTGCAAATAGGATAAACATTACAAACAATAATATATATATATATATATATATATATATATATATATATATATATATATATATATATATATATATATATATATATATATATATATATATA
The DNA here is from genome assembly GCA_031353405.1 of Baronia brevicornis. Classification (NCBI taxonomy): domain Eukaryota; kingdom Metazoa; phylum Arthropoda; class Insecta; order Lepidoptera; family Papilionidae; genus Baronia; species Baronia brevicornis. Next base: position 148,780 of record JASFAT010004729.1, read on the forward strand.
TATATATATATATATATATATATATATATATACAGAGAGAGAGAGAGAGAGAAAGTATTGTGTTAGTCTCGCTAGATTTTAAAAACGGCTTGACCGATTTGAATATTTTTTTTATTTTGTTCGCACTAATACAGGGAAGATTTATGAATAAAAAGAAAACTAAAAGAACATCTGGAAAATTGAAAAATTCAAAATTGCCTATGACTTTATCGTCTGAGTGAAGTGTAGGTATACAAAAATGTCCTTTCATTTGTTCGCACAAAAGAACGTTGCACAAATAATTTTGAAACGTTTATTTGGGCTTGAAATTATTTTTTAGGAAAAGGAAAGGAATTATTTTAAGAAAAGATTTAATTAAAGTGATCTCGACGAATTGAAATTGACGAACGATTGATTATGATTAATAATTGCTAATCAAAAGTTTTAATCATATGAATTGCAGGTGAAACGAAATTCACCAGATCATCTAGTAGTGATATAAAAATTTAATACACTTAAAATGCAAAAACGTAGTAAAGTATTTAGAACGGAACTCAACCGCACACCCGAAGAAGCGCGGTAGCTAAGTTACCACTCAGACCCCGGTTTTCTGCGCGAGTGTGGTACTTCAACGGGCGAGCAGGCCCATTTATGCTACTGACAAATAATATGCCATTCTTGATAAAGTATTCGTCTGCAGCGTGGCTTTACCACTATGCCAAAGATTTCGTCTTCAGCGTGACTCTACCACTATAATTTTTGTAATAAGGTTAATTATGATTGACCTTTTGTAATGAGTTTCTTCTAGATGGAAAATAAACGGCGTAAGTAGCAACCATTCCCTGATGATTCCCTTCTTTTGTCAGCAAATTTTCTTATCATGAGCACCACAACAATTTATACCTTGTATAAATTGTTGTAATGTAAATGTAAATGTACCTTATGTCACCAACATTTGATGACGAATTGGCTCTGTGGCGGGGTTACCACCTAAGGGGTCAATGGTCGTGAGTTCGATCCCCACATCAGAATAAATAGCATGGACTACAGATATTTATTCGGAATATAGTTACACCGTAAGTAAGCACTGAACAAGCGTGGAAGGTCAATGTCCGTTCCTCTAGTACTGAGGAGGCCCATACTCAGCAGTGGGACATATTTATATGCTCCAAGTAAGCAACTCTTTTACTTTAGAGGTCTGCAAAATTTCAGGTTTTTCTTTATTTAATATACGTCAAAGACATTTTTATCGGCGCCGTTTTGAGTCCAGGTCATCGATAATAATTTACAATATATCGCTCGCAAGTACAAAATATTTTCGGAATTAAAAGGGAATTTGATGGGGGAAATGGTTTGTAAAAGTGAAAGAGATTTGTCTGCCCCCATGGGGGTCCACCTCATAAGAGGACATGGCTATAGCCATCGATTGTCAACAAATGGCGGTTTTATCTAAAACAATAAAATAGAACGAAACGATCTTGTTTAATTCAAGTTAATTGTTTTCAATTGACAACGATTTTCCAATTTAGCCTCGGTTTGCGCATTCGTGGGTCATTTTACCCTTCCTTTGGATCGAACAGCAATGAAGTTGCAGTAGGTACTCGATACAATTATGTACCTACTATAATGTGCCAGCCGTACTGATACGGTGACACGGGATCTTTAGAGGGTTTTATCTTCGATATAATAAAACTTCCAAACGAAATTAATTTATTAATGTTATGGCGACACACGGGATCTTTAGGTGGTTTTTATCTTCGTTTGTAATTAAACTCTTCGAAATGAAATTTGATTTATTAATGTATCATCGTACATTTTATATTAATTACATACTTTTTTCACCCTTTTACAATATTAATTTCTAATTTAAGGAAAGGCGATATATTATTCGAAAAGCGTCAGTCGATCGAATTTTTTATGTTTTTATAAAACAATTTATTTCTATTTTAAATTTTACAATTACAAATTTAAAAAGAAGTAACATACTAAAAAAGGTTTTATATACAAATAAAAAGTTTTAATATATTAGTGATACATTTGGCAATGTATACATTTATCAGTGTTTATCACTATAGTACATATGCAATATTTTCTTAGATGCGTAGCCACCGCTTTCAAGTTGATTGTCGCAGGTTTGAGTCCCGCATCAGGGTAAATATTATTTATTTAAACTTTATGTACAGTGAGTATTATCAGCATCACCATCAATAGCCGCAGGCAGTCCACTACTGGACATAGGCCCCCTCAAAAAGCGTTACCTAGTAAATACCTACACTGAGCGGATTTAATACCATTGGGCATTCTCTCCCAGTCAACCTGCAAAATTAATGTATTGGAGTAAGGAATGGCTATTCATTACGCTTGTAATGAATAGCCATTCCTATAGAAATGGGGAGGCCACCTGTCTAACACGAAGATATATAGATAACACCTATAGGTGTTGTAAGAAAAGAGGTGTTGTAAGTTTTTATTAGTGGTAGAGCCACGCTGCAGACGAATACTTTGTCAAGAATGGCATATTATTTGTCTGTAGCATGAATGGCCCGAAAAAGTACTACACTCTGGCATAAAACCGGCGCCTAAGCGGCCGTCTGAGTTCCAGAGGCCCAACACCCTCCCCCTTCTACTCCCATAACGTCATTTTCCTTAAAGGTCGGCAACGCTTTCGCACTGCCTATGGCGCTGCGGATGTTTATGGCCGGCGTTGACTGCTTTCCATCAGGTGACACGTCTGCTCGTTTGCCTACCTATCTCACAAAAAAAGACCTTATCTTGATATGGAAATTTAACCTACTACCCTGGATTCAGAAAACACTTTCCCTCTATGCTATTCGGGTCCTCAACAATGTTTGACCAAACAAATAATAATATTGTTAGCAGAATTTTACCAAACGACCGCTGAAATGGAAGGTCAAGAAATAAATCTAAAAAGTAAAAGTACTAACTTGAACAACAATTACGAACAACCCACATCTTACAGAGTCTTTGAAAAGAACTTAAAGACGGGTATGGTAAGCCGAATGACAGCGTGAGGTCATTTCCAACAAAACGCGGCGTTGTATCTTTTTAAGACGTCAGTGACTCACAAAGGCTCGGGGCCTCAATCACAGATAACAAAAAGACAGAAGCCGCGCCACTTTAACGGAAGCCGTGGGTTTTTTTATCTATCCCATTTTTTTTCAACGTACAATTGCACTGAAACCGCGTCGTCATGACATTTGACGAGCGGCCATTGGTTGACGGTTGGGGTTTGACAGCCAATCAGAGGCGGCGTCTTGAAATTCGAAAGTCATCTTTCCTAACATTTGATGTGATGACATTGCATTTCGTGTGACTTCGACTATTGGTTCTCTGTTATGCTATGTACTATGTACTAGAATGTTGGCATTCGTTGGGTACAGTACATTTAAAATAAGCGTAGCACATCGCAGATTACTCACACGAAAAATCTTCGTATTTTTTAAATTATACAACTAAAAAATGATGACATGATTAGAAGGAAACATAATTCAAAAATACACTGCGCCCATTATTTCATATTGAAATTTCAATAATTGATGCAGTCAGGCGATAGAGATTCAAGCTTATTTTGCTAAGATCCGCGAACACAAATCAGAAAAAGAATGATGTGTATTTGCGAAGAAGGTACATATCTATAGGGAATTACAATTCTAATTCTTATTCTGTAAGAATTAGACTTGCAATACACACTATACACTCTTTCGCAAACACACATTATTATTTTTCTGATTTTTATTCGCGGATCTTATCAAATTTAACTGTTTATGATAAAATTGGGAAATTTGTCCAATATTTTTGAGTGTACCTACTATATAACTATGATGATATATAACTATGAATTTATTGAACAATAGTTTTAACATATCGACGCAAAAAAAGCGAAAACTTAGTAAACCGCAATATGAAATCTTACCACCAGAGCCAAATAAACTTTTAAGATTCCTAATAAATTGTATTGTTTACTTAAAAACAGTCAGTTTGAACGCTAAATATTCTATTGGTTGTAAAACTGGTCATTCGACGCAGTATTTTTTATAAAAAAGAAAAAAAAACAAAATTTGACATCTGTGTCATTTACAGCGTTTTCGCTTTTTGCGTTGATATATAGTCACGCCTATTTCATTATATATTTATCGATAAAGTGTGAGAGATGTATCGATAAAGTATGACACAGTGGAAAGTTTAAAAAGTAACAAATTTAAGCAATCACCAGCGGCGCAGTCTTACGCACACGGTGGCTCCACTTTCGACATTCGTCACAGCACCTTATTCATGTCGTAATTCGAATTAACCCACGGTAGTCGCTCTTTGTCGACCATCCATCATCATTTCGTTCTGACATGACGTTACCGATGATCACAAATGAGATTTTTTTTTATAACGCTTCGCTGTTCAATTGTAGTGCGCTGTGGCCCTTTTGATTCCAGCCTTTTGTTTTTCACAGAATCAACGGTTCCAGTCTATGGTTCGCGTTTTATGAAACAACAGTTTTAGTCGATGGTTCGCTTTTTAAGAAACAACGGTTCTAGTCTATGGTTCATTTTTAAGAAACAATGGTTCTAATCTATGATTCGCATCTTAAAAACACAATGATTTTAGTTCATATAAAACTGCATTTTACCCTATAAAGAGTAATATTATTAAAAAAATAACAAAGAGGCAATTTAAGATCAGAATTCTGATATACGCCATATTTTATCTCGATTAAATTGTTTAAGTATTAAAAATCCATACAGTCATAGTGAGAGCCAACAATTTTGTTCATATTTCAATTATAAACAAGGTTATTTTAATACTCTATAAGGAAATAGTCATATAAATAAAAACATTTGAAACGGTCTGTACAAATTATAACGATATCTCTAATATAAGTTTTATGATAGTAAAATATTTGAATAATATTATAATTTATTATTGTTGTATGTTAATTACTTTATGCATATCTATTATCTTATCCTATTTCTGTGAAACCAGCTGTCTCCGAACCGATGTGACATTGGAATCTTTAAAATCAAGTCAAGATATTTATTAAAGGCTGGCAACGCTTCGCCAATCTTTTGTATATGGCGCTGCCAAAAACTACGGTCATTGCGTCGTTAAACGTTTTCTATGAAGTAGTAAGCCTGCTCGTTTGCCTTCCTATCATATAAAAAAATAAATAATTTCGTTTGCCTTCCTATCATATAAATCGTACTTCTAATTCTACAACATGAATCGAATACATCTATACAAATATCGTAGACAGATAACAGACGTATTTCTCACTATGTGACAGAAATTCGATAAAAACGTGTGACGGACAAAAGTTTCTACACAGACCTAATTACATGTTTTATTAAATAACATTATAAAACCATGAACATACGTAATCATGTTACTCAATAGTGCAATTTTAAATGCATTTGACCTTTTATATAAAATACGTTAGTCAAAGCTGAATAAAAAAAAAAACACACAGAATAGATGTTTAAACAAATGATAGAACAATACATCGTAAATGGCACCTAGAGACAAAATTCCAAGATTTATAATTAGCTAACAAAAACCTCTACAACTTACATGGCATACAAGAAGACTTTAACGCATATAAAATATGAGCTATTTTTAAATTTATCAACAACTGTCTAATCAAGCTTCAATCGCGAAGTACTGACGTTTACATAGCACTTGTTTTTTATAGGAAAGAGAGAGCAATAGGGTAGAGTTCTATTGAACTTTTTTTTGCTTTTTAACGTGGAATCGAATCGAGCAATAGGCATTACGGTTGTCAGTTGGGAATCGATAGAATATTTGTCGATACATATAATTTATTGTAAGAAACTCTATGTATGTATGTTATTTTTAATTTAATTTGCCTGTTCACGAGCGTTTTCCTATTTTTTATTTATATGATTCGATGTATATATCAACTAAATCTAAAAAATTTAAAGAAATTTCTTGAATAATTAATTTCTTCATTTCTAATAAATATATATAAAACAATCTTGAGTAAGAAATAATATCAGCATCATCTTCACCACAGTAGTAGCAGTTCACTACTGGACACTTATTTCACGTAGATGTTTCTGTAAACTCAGGGGAATAAACGGAGAGACACCATTCTATGCTTGGAACTAAATAGCAAATTTTACAATAGTCAATTTTTTAAAAAGAAAGAAATATAATTTGCTACCATCAAATAATGATGGTGATAAAAGCATATTTCCTTCTTCACTAAGTTCTATGTCTTTTATGTAACCAGTCGTATAAACCGATGTATTTACTTACAATAAACCTGTTGCATTACAATAAATCGCGATGTCTAGTTATAAAGAACTAATATTATTTTAAAATTATAGTTTACAATACTAATATCGACAAGTGGACATCACTATAGAACATCGATGCGGGCTCATCAAAGTGCGGCATACAGACAATAACTGAGAAATATTAAATTATAATAAAATTAACTCAGGATTACTTTTTATACCGTTACCGTGCACAGTGGTAAGAAATAATAGAAGGAACATTATTACATCAGACTAAAACAAATCAATGGTTATTTTTTATGTTCGGTTAATAATGTTTGTATTCAGATGTTTCGCTTTCGAAAAATTAAATGCTTTTTCATTAATACTTTGAATACTACATTTGTATTTAAAGAGACGATAAAAAAGTATCAGAATATTTATTAACAATATATTTAAATACCTTATTTTTTTAATTATCTAAAAATTAAAGTTTCAATACAAATAAATATAATTGAAGATGACAATCTGATCCGGAGTGTAGACTTCCGGATGCTAGTGTCCTTTCCCTCTTTCCTTCAATTATTTCCCTCTTTCCTATTAATATTTAAGTCTTCCTCAAAACGTTGGCAATTCAAAGCTGTTTGATTACCGTCGGGCGAACCACTTAGCATTGGCGACAAAGCTTTGCTTTTATAAACAAAGAAACACGTAATAAATAAATATTTCGTGATAACGTGTGTAGAAAATATGAGCATATTTTTTTTTGTAAAATACGTTGCTTCATCAATTTGAATTTCGAATTCGAGATCTTAACAGCGAATTAGTGTCAAACGCCTCTATAAGTTGTTCAGTCTACAATCCCAACGTCTCACGGATAGGCCGTCGGAACGTATGTGATAACGATTATTCATTCTACACGGCGACACATGACGAATCAATCTGTTACGAACGAATCCAATCGGGCGATAGTTCTGTTCTGTTGTGTTATTGTGGCCGGCTTGACGGGAAATGTCGACGGGAAGCGAAAATGGACGTCGTAATGTAATTTTTTTTCAGTAGTATTAGTAAAAGTGGCATAAATTTATTTTTATTAATGGAGTCAGGCGTTACTTTACAGAAATCCATCACTACATGGACAGTCAAAAGTTTTACTTAGCTAAAATCCGCGACAGGCAAAACAATAACAGAAAATTAATAATGTGTGTTTTTCTGTTGGATTAAGTGGATTTATTTGGAACTTAAATCAAAAACTTACCGAAAATCGGTCATCAATTCTCCACCCACCAACCACTATACACAACACCAAACACACACTACCACTTTTCCAACTTGTAAACGACACATGTTTCGCCCGAACACGAGGCATCTTCAGGTATAGTAGACTCTACGGAACACAACCGAAAAGTTCGGCCGATTTTCGGTAAGTTTTTGGTTTAAGTTCCAAATAAATCCACCAACAGAAAAACACACATTATTAATTTTCTGTTATTGTTTTGCATGTAGCAGATTTTAGCCTATAGATTATTTTCGATTTTAGATTTTTAAGTAAAACTTTTGACTGTCCATTAGTTTATTTTAAAAACTACTAACATTGCTATTTTGCATATTAAACTTTTAGTTATGTATGTTATTAAAATGATTTTTTTCTACAATCATTTTAATAACATACATAACTAAAAGAATAAATAAAACACATAAACCTTCATTTTTATTATTCTTAGAAGATCGTATAATACGTATAAATATATAAAATATTTTAATTATTCAATAGTATGATGTGATGTGCGTTCTGGCTGTTTTCTCTTAGATGTCGAAACGTGGACATATAAATATAAGGTTTAATTCTATACGTATTATTGAAAATAAGTTTTTTAAGCATCAGTTCTGGTTGTCTATGATACATATAATGTTTATGGAAATATACTGCCTTAAACTGAACAAAAGAGTATTTATTGATATTTTTCGTCATTTTGTTCTCCGGTTAGTGGACTTTCGTTCCAAAACGGTAGTAAAGGTTGAATATGAATTTGGACTGAAACAAAATGAAAATATAGGAAATTTAAAGTTTGTAATGAACTTAACTAAATTATCAATACCTATAGGATAAAATAACCTCGCAGGTATTGTAAAAATATATAAAATAAAAGCAAGTGCTAAATCACTACGTTGAAACGTTGTCTATGAATGATAAAAAAAAAAGAAAAACTGTCTTTTAATTATACGTTTTATAATCTAACACACAAATATATTTGCTCTACTTTAATTCTACCGCTATTACGTTTAAAGTCTCATTTTAACTGGAATTGTTTTGAAATAGGTGGCGTACAAAAAATCTAAGTGAACGTACGCACTTGGTGCTTAATTACTAGGTTTGTGACATAATTACCACTTGGGGATAAGCGTTGTCTACGGCATTCTTTTTTTTAATTTCGTGTAACAAAGCTACTATGATAATCTTTTTATTCAGCCAGTCAATGTTACCATTATCAAATATTTAAGTATACATTTATATCTATATTGAAATATGTACGACTATTAATAATTTTCAAATTGATATCCGTCTTTTAAATTGTAGATCTATTTTTATTTAATGATTTTATCATTGAAAGTAAATTTGATGTAATAAATAAAAATTACAGCAGCAAGGTCTTAATATCTATGGTAATTTGTAAAAATTCGATAAACTTTTATATTATACCTAAATGTCTAATTTATTAATTTAAATCACAGCGCGGTGATTGCTAAAAGTGAAGACAAATAAGTAATAATGAAGATAATAATGGATTAACATTGTGTTGTTTAGTCTATAGTAAAATTACTAGTAACGATAAAATTCGTTGGCCACTGCAGTTAATCTTTCAACACATTTGTGAATTTGTGTATGCGTTTGTGTGATGTACATATGTGTGTGTAGTATGTAGTGTGTATATTTATATTCTTAATTTTTAAGAAGACTAGTAATATTTTTAATATTACTAGAATTCTTGTTAACCATTTCAACTAAGCTAATAATGCTTGTGCTAGGATATGGTACACATCAATAGTCCAGTGGAAAATTCGAACTCACGACATTCAGGTCGTAAGGCCGTGGCTTACTGGCTGAGCTATTGCTTCCGTTTAATTTATACTTTGATTAGTTAGCCAGGCAAAACAATTAAAGACTAACCTGCGTTTGAGTTAGACCTAAGCTCGCTGCAAGTTCTGCCCTCTCAGGCAGCGCGAGGTACTGGGTTCTTTGAAACCTCCTATTCAACTGTTGAAGCTGGAGACTGGAGTATATCGTCCGGGGTTTCCTCATCTTCTTTCCTTTACCGTTTACCCTTAAACCGGGGTCATCGGAGAGACCACATTTTTCTGAAACAATTAAATCCAGTTATTCACATTATATCACAACATAACGTATAATATTTATATTCATATGTAAACTATAAGTATATTCTGTATATGTAAGTGTACATAATAAGTATTCAACTCTTCTGCTCAAAATTAAAAAAAAACGGTTCATTCATTCTCTTTGGCTTTATTTTGTACGATCCTAAAGAATTATTAATCCCATCAGATTTATAAGTCAATGGTTTTATTGATTTATTTTCAAACATTATAAACGCATTAGAATAAACGTTTTACGCGTTAAAAATTATTTTTATCAGTAGAACGTTGGCAACACACAAAATGTTTACTTTAACTAAATATTTTTATTTAAGATAAGACTTTATTAAGTATTTTACGAGGAAAATTCTTAGACTAAGGTTCATTTATGTTGTATACTGTGCTACCCGTCACGTTCTAATTCTCACGAGGGCGAGAAGCGACTAACGGAGAGCCGCTGAGTTCGCTACGATGAATGTAAGAGGAAGGATGGATGAAATCTTTTCATCCATCCTTCCTCTTCCATTCATCGTAATAAGGAAACGAGGAGATTTGGAGGAAACAAGGAAGGTGTGCCGGGATCGTAGCGGATGGAGATCTGGTGTGGTCTCTGCCTACCGTAGGGGTAGGCAGAGATCACAGATCTCCATCCGCTGGAACAGGAAACAGATCAATAGTTTAAAAAAATCTATGGCGCTGCAAATGTTTATGGGCGCCATTGATTGCTTTTCAAAAGGTGATAAGCCTGCTCGTATGCCTTCCTATCCCATAACAAAAAATTTCACTTTCGGCGGCCTTTGAAATATGAGTTGGCTGGTTATTTGAAGGTTTCAATGTCGTATCATTTCAGAAATACCGTTGAAAGTACAGTTAATGTAAATGTCGATACTTCGGCAGAATCTCTTTAATATTTTACAAATCATATCCAGTATAGTTTACCTTAAAAAAATAATGTTGAATGAAATATATATACTTCTTTTATTAAATTCAATCACAAAGTAACTGTTATTAAAATGAATAGTTATGTACTATAGTTGCATATGGCGCCAATATTTTCCATTCACAATACGTTTAGTGTATGGATGGATACACTATTCCCATTACGTAATAATTGGTGAAAATTTTAAAACCAAATTGCTTTTATTGTACTGTTCTGCGTTTCCAATTTATTGTTGTAAACGTCTTCATTGTTATTAATATGAAAAATGCACTAAATATGTTAAAAATGTTAATAGGTCTGTTACAGTTAATCATTTCTCTAGAAACACGTTACGTATGGCTGACATTAAAATGAAAAATTATGACTGCAATGAATTTGTTTTTGGTATTACAGTAAAGCAGATATTATTATAGTTCACACAAAAACATTTTTGATGTTTTAATATTGGTAAATATGTCATTAAAATTATTTTCATATCTATTTTGTGCATAATAAATATGAAAAGAAAGCCAGATCAAAAGTATTCGACTAACGAGCTTGTACGAAGAGAATGATCAGTGAGGATGAAGCAAAGCAAGTGTATTGGGTACGTAGCAGATGGAGGTCTGTGGTCTCTGCCTATCCCTACAGAAAAAAGGGCGTCATTGTATGTATGTATATATGTATGAGCGTCTCCTCTGACGGACATGACATCCGACCTCATGAAGATCTGAAATCCTAAGGTCACTGCAGACACATTGCTCATTTTGACCTTACGATTTGGTAATAAAGTGAAGGAAAGAAGTATTTAAAGTTAGAGGAAGAAGGAAATCAAAGAAGAGTAAAAGTCGGATCTTTAGATCCCAACACTCGCTGTGAGAAACGCGATAACGTAGAAAAACGCTACATCGATATTTTGTGAGGGCGTGTTACTTTAGGGAATCGAGCTGACCCATTCGTGCATGACTCAACTATTATAAAATCTGAATCATAATACAATGAATGCACTATTGCAGATAAAATAGATAATAAAGTTACCGTGTATTTCGGACTATAAGTCGCAATGAAGGGTAAAATGCACCTCAAGTTTATCAAGATCAAAACATTTTTTTTTCTTTTCGGACCATAAGACGCAATTGTAATTTGAGTCCATTTTAAAATGTAAAAAAGTGGATCTTATAGTACCAAAAATGAAGATAACATTTTAACGAATATAAATGTAATTTCAATTAACCATACAAAAGCATACGGTTACAGGCCAAGCCTATACTAGATATCGAAGATAATAGACAAAAGTGTAGGTAAATCAGTAATTTCCCCGCTTTTCTTGAGATAACTTGATTTCAATGGCGTGCCAAAGTTTTCGGACATGCCTGAATTTTAGAGAGGATTAATTGAAAAATATATTTTAACATTTCTTCGGAGCATAAGACGCACCCAAAATTCGAGTTAATTTTTCTACGTAAATAGGTGGGTCATATAGTTCGAAAAGTACATTTAAAGATAGAATATTATTTTAAGTGAATTTATTTTTTTTGCCTGAATATGAATTAGAGTCTGAGACACTACTGAGTCACTACCGAGAACTAGATAATTACTAAGCCAAAAGATCGTTCAACATACTCAAATAGCACAATTAAATACGATGCCTCCGAACTAAACTCACATTTTCGGCCGACACACACACACCCCACAATAAATCAACAAACACAAAACGGCGCAATAAATCTACAATATAAATATTCCAGCGATACGATACCCCGTGAAGGCTCGCCATCCATTACGTGAAATATATGAAAGCCACTCGCTACTTGATAATAGTCAGTGGTAACTTGTAATTACTGCTTTTATATCGCCACATCGGATCGCCGCGAGACCAATAACCCGACACCCGACTTTTGGCGGTCCGCGTGCACGTACATTATCTGAACGCAGCTTGTCGATACTTTTATTACGATATATTTTAAAAAGCACTTATTTCATAATTTTTGAACATATTAAAATTTATAATTTCATAAATTTAATAACAGATAAACCACAAAAAAATGTAATATTATTACATTTTAACAGTATGTTTTTAATTGATGGAAATCTATAATCCCATATAATTTGTGAACGAATGCAAGATATTTTTAATTTCATATTAAATATATTATATTATATATATAATATACGATTGATATTGTTATTTATGCTAAAATTGTTAGATTTTAATGCTATTTTCTAACTAATGGAAATCAAGTCTTTGCATTTTGCAACAAAAAAAAAAGATTTGACACATCTCTCAATCTCTCACGTCCCCGAGCATGATATATTTTTAAATGTGGTGAAAGCATTCGCTTACAATTTCTGAACCAATCTGAGGTTGTTTTTTTAATTTCATAAACTATCTACCTATTTAATTGACTTTTCCTCGCCAGTTTACATTAGTGACATAGTGTTTTTATTTCAATATTCCATTATCTTATGAATAATTATGATGGCGTATTGTACAATAAAGTTCGATTTTTTTAGAAATAATACGCTCAACTATCTTCTTATTTACATTATTATATTATAAATATGCACAAATATTACATTTTTTAATCTAAATGTACTATCTACGCAAAAAAGCGAAAACGAGGTAAACCGCAAAAGGAAAACTTCACCATAGCCAAAAATATATTTTATTTTTAATTTTCTAATGGTCGTAGAGCTGTGACTCAGACCAATCGACGTAGTATTTTTTCATGCAATAATTTATTTTTTGCCATCTGTTTCATTTACAGATTTTTCGGTTTTTGGCGTCGATAGTATAAGAATATATATATAGAATGTATAAAAGATAAACATTTATATGTGAAGAATGTTTCTTTTAAGTTTCACAATAATATATTTTTTTAATTTCAACAAAATATAGATATAATTCACTGGTTATTAATGGTAATAAAGTTATAACTAAACAAATGTAGGTAACGAGTATGAAACAGCACATATTCAATCAACGTCTGGCAATTTGCGAGTGTGTTGAGTGAGTATACAGATCGCATTACACGGATTGATTATGTACTTGATAATGGTTGTTATGATGTTTGTTATAAGAGTCATAACGGTTTATCACTCGTAAGTGTCATGATAAACAGGTGCAGGTTAGCAATTTTGCATATCTCTTAGAATCTAGTAAACTTCCCTTTGTTTTTCTTCGTTTATCTGCAGTTCCTCTAGTTTATTCCAGTTGTGATTACTTAGTGAAATATTCTTTTGATCCATGTGGACAGTTAGAACTTTTACTTAGCTAAGATCCGAGACAAACAAACAAAAACAGAAAAATAATAATGTGTGTTTTCTACTGGAAGAAGTGGATTTATGGGGAACACACACACAAGTGTACGGTGTGGAAAAGTGGAAGTGTGTGTTTGGTGTGTTGATAGTGGTTGGGAGGTGGAGAGTTGCTGACGGCCGAGGTACTCAACAGTATTGCTAACACAGCTATCATTAAAATTAGCTTAGAATACTATATGAAAATTGTTTAATATATTGTCAAAAGTTTAGAGTCTCGATTTATTCGATAAGAAATATGTCATTTACTATAATACATAACATAGTAATATAGGCAAGTTATTAGAATATATATCAGATCGACGCAAAAAGCGAACTCGCTGTATATGAGACAGATGTTAAATTTTTTTAGTACATATTCGATTCAGAAAAGTATACTCACTGCGTCGAATGGTCTGAATCTCATAGCGCGATCCGATACAATTTTTTCAGAAATCTCAAAAGATTTTTTGGCTCTAGTCGTAAGGTTTCATTTTGCTGTTTACAACGTTTTCGCTTTTTTACGACGACATTTAAAAAAAGTAAAAGAACTTTCTAATACCAGTTTCCCATACTTTGCTCAATACAATTTATACGTTCACAAACAAAACCCATGTGTTCCCATATACACGTCGGCGTCGGACAGACAGACAGACAAAACAATGCTGAGGGCCCGAGGTAAAGACACACCCCTGAGACGTAGTGACGCTACGTTTCTTACTCTTCGATACATCTATAGTGATGTACTTATCAAATTATCGATTATACAATTTTATATAATCAAAATATTTTCAAATTCTTCATTTTTTAACGTAAAGGATTACATTTAAAACTACTACCACTGTTTCGTAATAAGATTCCACTAGGCCTTACACGGAGAAGAAACGGCAGAAGAATCCGCAGGTATCCTCTTTTTGTATTTTTATTTTTTTAATGTAGTGATGTACATGAATTAATTGTTATAGATAGTTTCACAGATGACCAAGAAAACGTCCATTATGTACAGATAATTATAATTCAATTTGAAGTGTAAGAGAAAAACGATAATGATAATACAAAATGCAAAATAGGGACCAGGCAAACCGGTCCCCGCAAGCAGCACCTGCTCAAAAGTTGACGCGTGTGGCGGCCATCTATTCAGACATTTAACAATAAAATTGATATTTAAATCTATTTTCATGATAAAGTAACAGTATCATTGCATTTTATTAAATACCAAAAATCAAAAACTAGACAAACTACGATACAAAACGTCTTCCTAAAACAGATCACACATTTATTAAATGTTTATTTAGAATTTTATTTATACTTTGTATCGTGTGTAATTAATTTAAAAAATATCTGTGAAATCTATAATTGTTCGCGGAATCAACATGTTTAACACTTTCGAAACAAATGTTAAAAGTCATGTTTTTATTAATACGAATTATATAAATATGTATGAGTACAACTTAGATTTGACATTAATATTTATTTTTCAACTTTAAAGGTTTTACCTCTATTTAATTTTTTTTAATAGATAATTAATTACTTTCATGGCTTTGTTACAAGGTTTAGTTTTTTTTTTAAATAATATAAATCAAACGGTTTATGTCTCGTATTGCGTATTTTTTTAAACATTGTATTTTAAAATAGACACAGATAAAATATATACAACTATATACCGCTATATTTCATTGTAAAATTTTTCCTTTTACTTTATTAATTTTAAAAAATAAACTTTGGTATGTTTGTAGTTGACTATCATTGTAATGCATTTATTTTAACAATTTACTCAAAATATCAATATTATGGATGTAAAAAAGAAACTAAAAAAATAAAAAGCTATAAAAATAGGCCATCAAAAATTTAGGCATCCAAGGTAAGGAACTTTGGATTTAAACCACTTACATAAATCTAATCGGGACAGATGAGCTTCCAAATTTTTTATTATAATTTACCTTGATTTATAAAATTCAATATCTTCCAGGGATGTCTTACGAGGCGACTATGAAAGACTATCTAATATATAAAGAAGATGGGCAATACCGTTGTCCTCAGAATAGAAACCAATTTGAGATCCCAAATTTGCTCTCCAAGCGTGGAGGTTATGGCGACTCAATTTTGAAAAAAGCTTATGTCATAATAGTCAATAACTGGTATTTTGATAATTATGAGGATATTGCCACTTGTTTCGCAATGTTACTCATATTATATTTCTTCTTTTTCACGGCAAATAGCTACAACGATTATGGCAGTATTAGTAACATATAAAAACATCAAGTCTCTTGAAATTTACTAGTCAGCTTGTCACGTTGAGTCTTGATAAAATGGTGGCAAAATCTTCTACAGACTTTTTTAGTCAATTTAAAAAGTCACGATACACGAATTTATTTCATATCACTACAGTTATACGCCCTAATCGAACTTTGTTGTATTGTACATTTAAACAAGCCTACACATTTCTTAAAGGTTGGAACTGCTTCTGCAATGCCTATGAAACTGAATGTCTATGGCCGGAGTTGATTGCTTGCCATCAGGTGACACGTTAGTTTTTTGCCTTTCCACCTCATAAAAAAGAAACAATACAACTAACAGTAATATAAGATTATGAAAATAAAATAAAAACGCAGCGTCACTGATGTCAGTTGGCAGGAACAGTCCAGGTTGTAGATTTAACACTTTTCGCGTCTTAAAAAAGTGGTACTAAAATTTGCATAAATCTGCAAAATATCTTTTCCATAGTATAGTGTAGAACAGTGGTTCTAAACCACCGTGTGTCATGACACACTGGTGTGTCGCAATCCTCTGTCGCGTCGCACAAGTGTGTCGCGAGATTTACAAATACGATATTTAGATTTAGTTTTTACTTTATGGGTTTGTATTTTATGTTCTTACGCGATAAAAAAATCACTCAAACCATCAAACATTTTGCATGTAAGTAGGTACATATGCAATAGGACTTTTCCCGCCAACTTACTTCAGTGACGTTGCGTTTTTATTTCATTTTCAATGTCATATATTATTGTCATTTATATTGTTTAATTATGGTGGCTTATTATACAATGTATTATAGTTCGATTAAGGCGTATAAGTGAAGTGCTATGAAATAAATGCGTGTATCGTGAATTTATAAGTTGATTAAAAAAGTCCATAGAAGGTTTTAGTAGAATAACCATCATTTCGTGACGTCCGAAGTGCGGAAGATGGGCCTATCCTGGAGCGAAGTGAAGCGTACGGCCTCCGAAAGGTCGAGATGGAGAAACGACGTATCTGCCGTATGCCCCAACTTGGGACTTAGGACTCAGAGAGGAACCATCATTTTATTAAGACGTAAGGTTATGATAGGTGAACTAGTTAAATTCAAGAAATTTGATATTATTGTATTTTACTTGAAACTGGCATAATAGTTAATTGCCATCAAAGAACAGAAGAGTATGTAAGGGGATCGCGAATTTTTTGAGGTATGTCTATGTTGGGGTGCGTCGCTGAGTAAAACAAGTTTGAGAACCGCTGGTGTAGACATGTGAGTGCCTCAGACGCTAAGTCGCGCCGAGGCCGCACCGCCCATCGAAACCGCCTACCGAAACCAGGCATAAAACGAGCCAACTAAAAAACAATAAAACCCTTTTCCAAAAACATTTATCCTTCCACAAAAAACGCTTTACAATACGCCGACGGTGTACTTACACACGGACGATTCGTGCGCGACTTTTGTCACAATTAGCAACCCTGAAAGGATGACGTCAATCGTTAAAAGTTAAGGAGTGGGCTTAGTAATATATAAAAAAAATAATACTTGGATAAAACGCTGTAAATGACATAGATGTCAATAAATACATACATACATATAGTCACGCCTGTTTCCCCGTAGGGTTATGCAGAGACCACAGATCTCCATCCGCTACGATTCCGACACACCTTCCTTGCTTCCTCCACACAAATCTATATTTTTATCCATCATTTTCGACGTGGTTATCACGTGGTGGTCACGTCCTGATTCTCACGAGGCGAAGAGGCGACGAACGGAGAACCGTTTCGCTACGATGAATGTGAGAGGAAGGATGGAAGAAAAGATGGATGAGTATGTCAATAAATGTTTAAAAAAAATATTGCGTTGAATAATCTGAGTCTCACAGCTTTACAATCAATAGAACATTTTGATCAGCGTTGAAACTGATTGTTTTCGAGTGATCAGATACAGTTTTTTGAGAAATTTTAGGAGCCTTTTTTTGGTGGTAAGTCTTCACTTTGTGATTATATGTGGCCGATTAAGATTGAGTTGTCAATGATGAATTTAACAAGATATAGATTATGTTATAGATGTTGGTGTTGAGTGTGTGTATGTATGTAAATTCTTATACTTATATATTTCCTTATGGCTAATATAAAGGCTTTGTTTATTAATATTTATTCTTTCTTTTCTATCATTATAACGATAATGTACCACCAACATACATCAAATTATCTTTTTAACATTGTGTCCATCCTACGGTTGTCTGGAAGAAATCGCTATCAGCGATAAGACCGGCATTTGTATATAAAAATTATTATACAATAAATAATTGTATAACTTTTATTTGGTGTACAATAAAGAATATATCTATCTATCTATCTATGCGCTAATAAAGTTAGTTAGTTTTTGAACATATATGGACAGTAAAAAAAAATATGAATTTCGTAGCCATTTAGGTCCTGCGACGAGTAAAGTAAAAATATATACTTTTGGAGACCGTCAAAAGTAGAAAGGTTTGTTGTATTTCATTAATCATGATGAGAAAAGTCGCGGCTAATAGACAGGTTGAGTGAAAAAGAATGTTTTTGAATGGACGATTTCATATCACTGAAGACAGAGATATAAATATAGGTACTGAATGGCTACCTTCGCTCGGTAGTCAGAAAAGCACTTTGAGAAGAGGATTATAAAAATTTGAGGCGTTTGATTCTTTCGCTCTGTGGTAAGGTACTTGACTTTAATTCAAGTTTTTGGGTTCAAAACGAAATTAAATCTATAATTTGTTTAATTTATTGATTTAATACATTATACACAGTATATTATATGCTAACAATTATACAAATATAGAAAACTTTTGAAGTTAAAAATGGATTTACATTTTAAATATATTAATATTATATTTTATTTACACCAAAAATCTAGTCCTTGGATGTTAGTTATTGTTGTTTTATATAAATTTTAATTGATCAGCGTTTTTTTTAAACCGATAAGACATTGGGGGCTTCAAAAAACTAGCTTATACATTTCATTATATATTTCGTGCAGGTAAGATAAATAGGTAATGCCGGCAAAATGGACTTGGCACCCCATACTACTGCAATCCTTAACACTAATATAGCTCTAGTAATCTACTGTTGGACATGGGCCTTCCTCATAAGTGGAAAAGTTCCCTAATCCCCAAGCTAAGCTGGCAGACTGGGGATCAAAAATTATTTTAATCGCTCAGATACACGCCACTCCACATTTTTAAAGAAAAAATTTATGTAAAGAAAAAAAATTCTATTTGACTTTCACTACACTATTCATAATTCATAATAGACTATTTGATTTAAATTCGAAAAATATATCATTAATTTAGTTTACATTCAGCCTGTATTTTCACTAAAAATTAATCCAATGAGTACTCTTACAAAAGAGAATTAAAAAAGTTATGTAGCTGGCTGTTACCTGGTGTAGTCGTACGAGAAAACAAATTATAATTCTTAATTAGTTTCATCGCTCCTAATTAGGTTAAGATATTCAAAGGAGCACGTTTGTGTGGAGCTTTAGGAATTTAAAAAAAATCGAGATACTAATTATAACATAGTTGATACTTGATTAACGAGAGTAATTGCTGTAATAAGGAATTCGTATTATCAAAAATCCGGATAATTGAAATATTACTAATTACATTTAATTATCCGGATTTTTTTTATGATTGTTATATACATTTTTATTATGAAAATTCAAACAGTAAGTTATACGTAATGCTAGGTGTTTATTAAAAATAAATTAAAGTTATGAACCAAAATCAATATTTATTAACAAAGCAAAAATATATTTTCATATAAAAAAATTTTATTCAAGTTTAATTGCGATTCGGATAATCGCAAATCCATTTAATTGAGATCCGGTTAATAAAGATTACATTTTTTTTTTGTAATTTCTTGTTTAAATTAAATGAATGGTTTATTATCTATATCAACAATTTTTTAAGCCAATGTTCATTCGATATATTTTTTTTCATTAGGTGATTAGCACATTACGTATTGTCCCTATACAAAACCATAGGTAAGAGGGGGAGATTTAAACCCCTAATTTGCTTAGCTAACCCACTATTCTATGCATACTGAAAAGTTTTCGTAATTTTAATATAAATTTAGTGGAATTTGTATTTACATATTAAATATTAAAATAATCTTATTTTCAAATAAAGTTGTTACTTATTGTCTCTAAAGCTAAACCAGAGAATTGAATTTCTTGCTACAGCCTTCTATTTATATACATATATATCTTTGTAGATATGTATATATACGTTTATGTTATAATATTATGTATATTGAGTTTTATACGTTATGATATACTCAAAGTTTATTTATTTTTAGGCTTACGCAATATGGGAGATATTTGATTGAATTGAATTTCGTCAATAAGTTTTAAACTCTACAGGAAATGTAGGAAGTAATTTCTATTATGATTTCAGTATTTGTATAGCCCGCATAAGAAACGCCTTATTCTAATAAAATGTGATTTGCACTAAAAGATTTTTAATGAGGATAAATAAGTATATTATGGTGTTGTGTGTACATTAATTTGTTACACCTATTCCAAGTCTGTTATGCCTTGTACAGAGGGGGTGTGTCCCACACTTCGCCTTAGGAACCCTTTTGGATTTAATCAGATCCCCATCTTAACTCTCATTTTGAGGAGACCGGACTGTTGAACAGAAAAGTGTTATCTACACCAATTAATTCATGTGAATAAATTTTGACCTATCCTTGAATATATTCTAATAACTTAAGTACTAAATTGCGTACAATAAAGTAAGTCATAAGTTATCCATGAAATTTTATTTTAGTATTATCAAATGACACATCAAATGTTTTCATGTGTTGAAAAGGCATGCTTATTTTTCGGTATTATTATTTAATAATTTTTGGAATATCTTCAAGATCCTGCGCTAGTTTACTAGTCAATAAACGCGCTTTTAAACGTCTCTTCAAACGCGCTATCCAGACTTTAGCCCGATGTTTGGCTTTAAAAATTCAGTTTCTGCTAGCCACCCTAAGCAGATCGTCGGCCATTCTGATCGGACGATGTCGTTGATTACGATTGTTAAGACGCAGTCTCCACTTCAAGCATCGTTTACTCCGACGTTTGACTCCGACGACTCCGATAAACATAACCAAGAGAAAATAAAAAGAAAATATTGAGCTCAAAACACTTGCCCACCCACCTGTACAACACACGTGCTGGGGCTCGCCTAAAGCGAGAGTTTTTCTTCGAAAAACGTTGAAATTTCAACGTGAGGCAATAATTAAAAACGTCCGTACGTTCCAACGTGTTATTATATTGTTCTTTTTTTACGTGACCCTCGCGGCTGTTAGGAACAGTTGTTTGATGGCTTTCTATTGACGAGTGTTAAAAGTTTGATTTTTTTAGGCAGAGATAATAGACATATAAGTTTACATAAAATGTGTTTTAATGGCGACGAAATTTGTATAACGTGTCTCTGAGAGGTGGTCATCTTGTTTCATTGATTGGTTTATTGCGAGAAAGGAAATTTTGATTACATTTCTATGTTTATATTGTAATAACTCATTATTACTGTTTTTTATGGAAAATATAGACAAACGAGTAAACGAGTTTTCTATTTCTAAAATATGAAATGGACACTTGAAAATCTGGTTAGTCAATTATTTCAAAGAGGTAAGGAATGGTTGAAACTAAAATTGTTTACAACATAAAACATAAATGTAATTTCAAATTATGCGATGTCCTGAACTTCCAAACAAACTGTACATACGTGGGAATTAATAATGAATTACTGGACACTGAGAAACCGCATCAGAATTCCTCAATGTCATCAAAAATAAAATCTTTCTAGAGAGAGAATTAGTATATATATATATATATATATATATATATATATATATATATATATATATATATATATATATATTCGTATAAAAGTTCCATCACATTGCCACTTACGGCGTACAAACTTCATTAATTATTACATACTATTAGAAATAACTAAAACAATTATTACAAATCTAAATACATTATCTGAATATATTTATATACATATCTTGCAGAAGCTTGAACTATATTTTGATGTCAATAAATATGAACCTTTGATCGAAATGTTCTTTCTAAATCATTTCAACATTATAACTTACATCTCATTAGCACGTCGTTGTTCAATTAAAACATATTTTCTTGTATTTAAAAAGTAAATATTTTCCATAAAAAAAAATTCTCCATCTGTCTGCATAACTTTATACCGCATGCCGGCACGCGGGCACTAAGGTGAAATATTTTGTAAGACATTTGTAGTATACATATATGTATACTACACACACACAGACACAAGTATAGGGGGGCGCTATACCTTGTAACTGACGTGTTTTAGTACTAAACGAAATACTTCTTCTACGTGTGCCTCTCCGATATGCGAAGGTTGAAGGCCAATTCAGCACAACTCTCCTCCTCCTTCGCGAGGTGCAGCAGTTCTGGAGCACTCGCTATCCCGGTCCACTCCCTGATATTACGTAGCCAAGACTTTCTTATTTGACCTACTTGTCTTTTGGCCTCGACTTTTCCCAACATAATCAGTTCCAGAAACTTGTACATACATATATATATATATATATATATATATATATATATATATATATATATATATATATATATATATATATATATATATCATATATATATGTCTCATGATATGACCCAGGCAAGCAACTTTTTTACCTTTGACGGTCTGCAAAAGTTCACATTTTTGATTGAGTTGTCGTAGAACCTTGAAATTGGCCACTTTTTGAGTCCAGCTAATAACGAGCATTCGTCTATATGACCATTTATTTTAAGTTTGTGAATTGCCTTATTTATGTAATAGATAGGCAAATAAAGAGCAAGCGAGTCACGTGGCTATAAGCGACATCGCCTTTTCCTGAATATCTGACATACTCGGGCTACTGCAGATGTGTAAAGCCTAAGATCGAGCTAGGTGGCGCTTCATGGAAATAGATCTTTATCCACCAGTGTATTGATGGCTTTTGTAGGCTGTTGACGAAGATGATTGATTGATATTTTTCTCTTTATCTTTATAAAAAAGGCTTAGATCACGTTTTATTTATGGTATGGCTATTAAACCTTGAGGTTCAAATGTTGTACTGATTCTATGTTTATTATAACGGCATACCAAAGTTTTTCTGTTTATCAAAAACCCTTTTTGTAATTATCCTGATTATGATAGAAGAGATAATTATCAATAAAAACCCCGTGATAACTCCAAGCACGAAACTCCGCAAAACCTTACAATTCGTCCTAATCACAAAAAGGTTGACATACAAATAAATCGCAATATAAGAACTTTGCTTCGTGATTAGTTTGTGCTAAAAGAATTGTTTTGCTATCTCTATCGATTGTTTAAACACAAACGAAAAACATTTGAATTGACTTTAGTTTTGCGTTCCATATTGAATGAAATCAATCAAATAAATGTTTATGCGAGTAATTTGTACACGTGAAAACACTGACACTGACAAGTCCACGACACAAGGAATCCATTGTTTACAGATACATAAAGATCTCCAGCTTGAAGGATAGCATACTAATGGACCCGACAGGTGGCGCTGTTGTCGAGATTTAATTTTATTTTTTTTCAACGAAAAACATTTTGTAATCTTTGGCAGGATATTTTTTGACCCGATAAGTAGCGCTGTTGTCGAGATCTAATTTTCCTTTTCTTTTTCTTTGAAGGCAATTAGTTACAACTATTATGCCAGTGTTAAGTAAAGTACAATAATATCCAATATCTTGAAATGTTCTAAGTCAGCTTATCACGTTACGCCTTTATAATATACTGGCCATTTTAACAAAACCTTCTATGGACCTTTTCAGTCCACTTAAAAAGTTACGATACATGGATTTATTTCATATCACTTCACTTGATGTATAAGTTTATCGAACTATATTGCATAATACGTCAACACAATTAAACAATATAACTGATAATAATATAAGATTATGAGAATGAAATAAAAACACAACGTCAATGATGTTAGTTGGCGAGAAAAGTACCTTCTAATTTTATTTTTTCAACGGACATTTTTTTTTTATTTTCTTTCAGGTCCGTGGCAGGACGTCTGCCCGGATACGCTTCTTATGTATAAATTATCTACGTCCGTTCACGTTTCTTATGTAAGTAAGTATACACGGAACGGAGTTAACAAAAAACTTAAAACTGTCTGCGGACTTTTGAGTTTGTTAATCCGTTCGCGTGACCGAGTGTACGCAATAATACCTGGAATCAAGGCGAGAGAGTAAAAGTTGACGCAAATATTACGCAACGAGTCCGCTTGGACCTTTTGATTATTTAATGGGCACGTAGAGGTCAGCTGTCAAATTTGTGTTTTTTTTTATATTTTTCTTTCATGGCAATTAGTTATAACTATTATGCCAGTGTCTCAAATAAAATATAAATACATATATAAATACATGCAAATATCTTGAAATTTACTAGTCAGCTTGTTACGTTACGTCTTGATAAAATGGTGGCCATTCAACTAAAATCTTCTATAGACTTGTGTAGTCGACTTAAAAAGTCACGATAAACGCATTTATTTCATTTCACTCCACTTATATGCTTTAATCGAACTATCTTGAGTTTACTGTACCTAATGTTGCCACGTTGTTGAGGCTAAACACGTGTAGTGTGCAAGGTGGAAAAGTGGTGGTGTGTGTTTGGTGTTTTTGATAATGGTTGGGAGGTGGAGAGTTGCTGACGGCCGTTTTTTCGGCAAGATTTAGTTTGAGTTCCCCGTAAATCCACTTCTTCTCGTAGAAGACACACATTATTATTTTTCTCTTTTTGTTTGCTTGTCGCGGATCTTAGCTAAGTAAAAGTTCTGACTGTCCACATAGTAATGGATTTCCGCAAAGTACCGACTGACTCCATTAATCATATAAATGTATAAACGCCATCACAATAAAAATAAACGTCACTGATGTAAGTTGGCGGGAAAAGAAGATATCTCCTCTTCATTATTAAGAAGATATCTCCTTATTCTTTTCTTCAATTTTAAGGATCGTGGCAGGAGTGCCGAGACAGGTGGCGGTGGTGGACTTGACGTAAATTAGTTGCCTGTCCCTCTCACGCATCGCTCGCAGTTTTCTGTCAGTAGTTTATTTCGTATACAAGTCACATCGGTTTTTGATGATGAGGTCTATCGCCATCTACCCTCTCTAATATAGGGTGCAAATTTAATTAAAATTGATAAAAATTCTCCCACCGAACACCCTATATTTACAAGGTATAATAATGATTTTATCATGTATAAATGCAACGGCAGTGAATAGGAAATAAGTACAAAATAACTATTTTGTAATCCCAATGGAGTCGAACCCATTATACAATTAGAAGTTTTATTTACAAAGTTAATACAATCGTCCCATACCTACTCCTATGTCACCAAGATTTATGACTATCATCACATTTAATCTATTTTCAACTCTATTACCATGACTCAGAGTTTATTTTTAAAAAATCCTTTTGTCAATGACAATTAGAAAGAGTTATAAATATTGGCACTCTCTATTAAAAGTCAGCTCTACTTACTTTCGTAGGTTTAGTAATGATAAAATTATAATAGATGATTGTAAATTTGGAGTAATATGATAATTATAGTACTTACGTTTAGTAAGATAAATGATTGTATGCTACTTCTATCTTTTGTAATTATAATGAAGATGTTATCTAGGATAATAAAATTAAGTGAATAAACACACAGATGCAAGCTAATAATAACGGGTTTGGATGATGAAGGTGAGATCATTGTCAAATGACAACATAAAAAACTCAGTTAATCAAATCAAATTTCTTTTAACCAGTAAGTTAAAAGAGCTTTTTGAAAGTACGTACTGTTAATCGTTAATTTTTTTTATCTTGTACTGGATCCGTAAATTGATTTTGTCAATAATGATTAATTAGGCACTTGGCAGTTATCGATTTAGCTACAATAACATTTTCTAGAAAATCCCAGAAGCGTCAATTATGCAGGATATATCTTTGAGTACCTAAAGTGCGTGTGTACAATAACAGAAGGCACTTTCTCGTGTGGATTCTCCATTCTCCGGTGGCACAATTTTAGTTTCTATAAAGATTAGAAAAGAAATCGAGACTGTTTCATAATCAACACCAAAAGCCTGCGACAATCCACTGCTAGACATAGACCTTCTTCAAGAAGCGTCACGTAGTTCGATCTTCGGCTTCACGCATCCAGCCTCTGCCAACCGCTCTGCACAGATCGTAGCACAGTTCAGCTGGTTGGCGTCTCACATTACATTTGCCGTCATTAGGTTCAGAAACTCAAAAACTAATTTTATGTTTTAAAAACAAAGTAATGGCGATCTGAATTTGAACATAGAAGTCAGGTATTCTAACTACCATAAATGGTCGTCATTAATAACATTTGATAATTCTGCAGTGGTAAAGTGATTGGATAACGTCATTAGATTTGAGTAGATTTAGAGGTGGGTTTCTTCATATTATTTGTACTTTTGTAATAACACCCAACAAACCGGAAGCTTTGTTATTATGATATCCAAGCAAATTCTGATCCTTTTTTAGGTCTATACTAAATATTAAAAGATTTCGCTTAGAATTAAACGCGCAAATATTGACACCAAAGATTGTACCTTCCCCACTGAGCCAAATAGATTGTCACGAAGGGAATGAAAATATTCATAACAAAGAGCTATAAATATTGAAATACATTGTCCAAAAAATGTATATTTTATATGCATAACCGTGTAAAAAGTTAATATCTGTATATATTATGACTAAGCACGCAAAGTACTAAACATTGTGACTGTATTTCAAAAAAAAAGTAAGGAGTCTCTAGCCTTATAATGGTTTCCGACGATTCACGCGGCAAAAAAAAGCAAACTGAACAACCTTCGTGAAACGGGAAAACTAGGAGAAATCACGATACATTTGGGAAACTATGACCCCTGCGGGGCATTGGAAAATCGACCTTGCTGCTCGCACCGGAGACGAGGAAACGTGTGTCGGAACGTTTTAATTTATAGTTTGATTTCCTTTACACGATACGTACGGTCCGCAAAAAATATTCGGGTGCGTTTTTAGTACGCGTTTGCGTGTTTAGTATTTTTTTGTTATTGTTTTTCATATGGCTGGCCACGATCTGGCCTTATTTTTAGTAATAGTTTATTACATAATTTGTTTTTATTCGTTTACAAAAATTAAATTACAGAAAACTTCTTGATCTATTTCAGTATTGAACAAAAATATATTCTAATTGACTCAGTGACGAATTTATTATTTTCGGAGACAAAGGTGATGAATTCACATATCTGGATGTCACGTATGTATGGCCTTATAGTATTAATTCTGAGTGAATCAGTTCATCTGACTAGGACAGGCGTGGTGGGTTGATGTCCATTCTTGTAGAAATGGCGGACTTTTCGTTGAAAAAATCCTAAACAATCATGCTTTTATAATACTGAACTAAATAGCAAAGTAATATAATTTTTTGTCTACTCTTTAAGGGCTTCAGTATAAAGCGTATTTGAAATAAGATAGATGGAGTGTACGAGTAAAAACGTGAGACGTATTTTCTTGAAATCTAACGGAAATATTAATTATATATCACCGTCACACTGCGTTACATAACATCGATTAGAGGAGATAAATCGATTATTTTTACGAACTGAATAACGATGCGACTTAAAAGCTTTGAAAAACAAGTCAAAAGCCAACGCTTCTGCGACACCTATGGTATTACAGATGCTTTGGACGACGTTGATAATATTATATTTAGTAAAGAAGACAAACGAGCTAACTTGAGCTGAGGTAAGCTTGAGGTGAACCTGATAAGTGATCACAGCCACCTTATCGTCTGCTCATCTCATCTACATCTGCACTATTAGAGGCGTTACAAATACGTTATATTGCTGTCCTTATGTGATAAATACGCACGTTTTAAATATGTCCATAACGTACTTATTTCGTTCGTTCATGGCTCACTCACATGAACTCAGTCATTAAATTTCTTTGTTTTCATTAATATCTCATAAAAATCAACATAAATTTCTTATAGTCCATATAATGGTTGTCGTTATCGAGCCGTTAGTTGGCGTTAAACAATTCACCCGGGGTAAATAGAAGAGGGCGAGGACATGGCATAAAACATTCACAAGTTAGCCGAGGCTTCATATGAAACTACCACACTATCTGTACATACATATGTATATACACTAACAGTATTGTGACGTTTAGAAAGACATTTACACATCACGATTTAAAATCGTCTATTATTTTAATTTGTATTTTTAAGAGTTTATTTCTGCTCTATTTTTTCTCCTTGCATAGAGCAAGGTTTTCAGAATAAATTTTCTTTTTTTTTGATGGCATTTATTTATAACTATTATGCCAGTGTCAAGTAAATACGGTAACATCAAATCTCAGCAAGCGAGGCAGTCAATTTATCACGTTAAGTTTTGATAAAATTGTGGCTCAACTTAAAAAGTCACGATACATTTATTTCATATCACTTTACTTATACGCCTTAATCGAACTATATTGTATAATACACCACCACAAACGATATAACTGATAAGAGAAAATATAAGAGAATGAAATAAAAACACAATGTCACTCATGTAAGTTGGCGGGAAATGTTCCAGCATAAATTAGGGCCACAAAAGTATCATTAAATACACTTCAAATAGATAATCTAAAAACTATTTTTTTACAATTTAAGTTAACATGCATGGCTAGATTTATAATGATTAATAATGCTCAATAAATAAAATAAAAATTAAGAAACAAGCCTAAGCGACAAGCTGGTTATTATGGTGATGGTATAATAAGAAAAAAACCAAATGTACAAATAGTTTGAATAATCGGTATTATTCTAATCGATAGTATTCTAATCAATACAATACAACTGTTAATTTATAATTATTCTAGAAGTAGACAGTATTTCGTGTCGTACAATGTAAGCGATAAAAAGCGCGCAACAATGTTGTGGAATAACTGAATGACAATCAATTTTTTCATACGAAAGAGTTTCTTCGTAATTATTAGTTAATATAACGCGCCTTTACATTATCACTGTAATATGCTATAACTACGATCAAAACTTTTTTGTTAATACTATGCTGGACGAGAAAATAAGTCGATATAGTTTCGAATTTGTAATATAGTGTGAACAAAATTAAGGTGTTAAACATATATGTGCCTATATAGAAATATTTTTTTTTCACAGTCCATAATATTTTTTTCACAGCCCATGTAAGAATGTCTTATTGCTGGGCACAGGGCTTTTATTTATATACGGAATATCTTATATACGGAAGAATAGACATTAACCGACAGCTCTTATCCTCGATATAGTATTGTCAGGTCATGCAGACTCTGGATAAAGACGTATATTTTTCTCGATGCGTTTAGTTTAGTAAAGCAACATATCAAATGGAATAAGTTGAAAATGTTTTAGTTATTGAATGGTTCACGTCTATATTTCAACGGTGGATTAAAAATTACGATATTAGATTTGCGATCTAATATTGCTTTGATACGAATCCTGCACAAGCTCTACTATAAAATTGGATTATGTTTAACATTATACTGTGTTAATTAAATTAATAACAAGTATTATAAAAAAAACGTCGATTCCTACGTAGGTCAATAGAGGACAATTTTATTTATATTTAACTTTTTTAAAAACCGTATTAACATGTGGACAGTCAAAAGTTTTACTTAGCTAAGATCCGCGACAACTTCTTTGTCGCGGATCTCACCAAACAAGGAAGACAACCGAAAAGTGGTTGTCTTCCGTAGAGTCTACTATTCCTGAAGATGCCTCGTGTTGGGGCGAAACACGTGTCGTTTACAAGATGGAAAAGTGGTAATGTGTGTTTGGTGTTGTGTATAGTGGTTGGTGGGTGGAGAATTGATAGCCGATTTTCGGTAAGTTTTTGGTTTAAGTTCCAAATAAATCAACTTCATCCAGCAGAAAAATACACATTACTAGTTTTCTGTTATTGTTTTGCTTGTCGCGGATCTTAGCTAAGTAAAACTTTTGACTGTCCACATAGTGATGGATTTCCGCAAAGTAATGCCTGACTCCATTAATAACTGTATTAACATTAAGTGTCGTCCACTACAAGTTTATAAAAATGTATTATATTTCAACTTGAGTGTATGAAGAAAAAGTATTTTATTAACGATTGAAAATTTGATATATAAATATATATAGGAAGAGTGTGAAATTATAGTAGCAATTGAAAAATATATAAATATAAATATACTTACCATCTTTAGGCGGACTGGCACATTGTGGAGCATAAGACCCTAAATGATAACCATAGGTATTTTGGTGCATAGGAGGAAAAGGATACCCTAACGACCTAGGACTGGGAAACCCTGACGCCTCGTGAGGATTCTGCTGACCCCCAGGACTTCCAAAGTGATGGGGGTGTTGATACCCTCCTTTAAAGGGTCCGTAGCCATGCTGTTGTAACTCTATGAAGGCTGACTTTGACGAAACGTTCGTGGGTGTTGAGTTTGCGGAATTGGATATGTCGTGGGGTGTTTGCGAACCACCCAAATGGTGGTGTTGGTGCTCCAACGCCTCTTGGGTGGTCATCGCTGGTTGAGGGGTCGACGGGCCCCCCCCGTCTGATGACTGGGGAGGCCCAAAGGGATCTGTGAAACTCAGGTTGCCGGGTTTGTTGTTTGGGGATTGAATTCGGGTAATTTTGAGGGATTTTTGCTGCTCCGTTGGTATACTGCCGCTGTGTGAGCCTGGAAGAAAGAAAAAGAATATTGAATGACCAGAATATTATTTATATATACAAACTATCTGACCCAGTAAACGTTGTTTTGCCTTTATGAGCAATATTTTCTTAATTTTACTTTATATCAAGATAGAGTTGAGATTGCGTCTTGGCAAATGCCCCCCGTCTATATGGTACGACGATCTGCGCAGGGCGGCTGGCAGAAGCTGGATGCGTGAAGCCGAAAATCAGGTTAGGTGGCGCTTTTGGACAAGGTCTTTGACCAGCAGTGGACTGCCGAAGGCTGTTGATGATGATGACAACTTTTTATGTATAAATTGAAAATATACATAATGAAAAAGTAATTGTTCTTCCATCATGATTTAAAAGCTTTCTTCTTCTAAGAGTGCCTCTCCGACTTGCGAAGGTTGGCAGCCAATTCAGCACAACTCTCCTCCTCCTTCGCGAGGTACAGCAGTTCTGGAGCACTCGCTATCTCGGTCCACTCCCTAATATTACGTAGCCAAGACTTTTTTATCCGACCAACTTGTCTTTTGCTTGCGACTTTTCCCATCATGATCAGTTGCAACAACTTATACCTATCATGTCTTATGATATGACACAGGTAAGCAACTTTTCTACCCGTTCTTTTTTTTACAAAAGTTCACGTTTTTGCTTCATTTGTCGGAGAACCTCACAGTCATTGGCCACTTTTTGAGTTCAGCTAATAGCGAGCATACGTCTATATGCCCACATTTCGAACGCTTCTTCGTTTTCTGAGGTCTACTTTAAGCATCAAAGCCTCACATAATTATAGAATAACGGGCCAGATGTAACAGTGGAGCAAAAAGGTTTGATCTAGTTTGTATATGTGCATGTTGTACATCAATTATGCTTTCTATTTGGCGTCAGTCTGTGAGGATTTTTTTAAAGCGAAACCTAGCGTTTCGTTACTTTTGAAGCGTACCGTGCCGGACGCGAGTACACTGACGTAATAACGCTCGTGTCCAGCAATGCATATCTTACCGATCGCCAATCATGCGTAACGGGCTTATAGAAAAAAAATTTAGACATTTCGAAACGAGACCGCCCACTCCCACGGGTTCACGGCGGGTCGATCGGTATTGTGAGTTTTCTGGAAAACAATTTAGCCGCCGACACGCTCAATTGATTCAATGAAGTGGCCTCAACCGGTCGATGCAGGCGCGCGGACCTTCCCGACTGTGTGTGTGTCTCTCTCCGCAAGCTTTGAGATTTTTTATAATTGATTTTTTTTATTTATTTATTCGCTTTACAAAGTAATCAGATTGGTACTTATATAAGCCGCTGTCGCTGTGCTAATCCTTCTTAGCCTGTATCACAGCAAAACATTCGCATTCCCTACATATAATATTATTTATGTACCATAGAATGTACAAATTTCGATGACATACTTAAATAATTAAATTTAAATGGATTGTAAACTATAACAATACAATAACGGTTTTATTTAGGCATGGCCAACTTAATTAGACCTAAGATGAATTGCTTACTAACTCAACTTTGTGCCATCTACCAATTAAATAATCACATCCTATATGAGATAGCGAGGCAAACGAGCAAGCGTGACAGCCAGATGGAAAGCAACTTTTTTTACATACAAGAGGTTTCTCTTTAATTGAGTGTGTTACCGTTTTCACTTGTATAAAAATAAAGGTGCTGATTATTTATGTCTATACAATAGGGCATTACACGCAATACCTTAAAGCTGTTCTGGGTTAGTAAAAAAACTAATTGGACACCACCTACGAGGCACAACCCATTCATGGAGTCAATTCTCACTAAACTAACCCGAGAAAAGTTGAAACATTAAAACAAATGACCCCCGAAGAATTGAAACAAAAAACCCTTTTCGGCAAGATCTTTGTGTTAATTATCAATATATCCACCCTCTCTGGCCCGTATCGATTCCGCTAAGACTGTCTCGTTTTGAACGTTTCCTTTCTCACATCTCGCCGGCGCCTATAAAAGGTCGGGTCAAATCGTTTTGTTACAATTTTTTACTTTGTTTGTTTGTTTGTGTGCGCGTTGATTGCTCTCGTCGGTAATAATAATGTTTAGGGCCAACTAATTGGTGTAAATTTTTATTGAAAATTATTGCGTGTTCGTGTGACTTGTCGTTTGCTATGTGAAGGCTCAATTAGTAAATGGTTAAGGGAACAAGGCAATATTTATTGCATTTTAACCGGCTAGAAAACCGAGAAGTTTTTGACGGAATTTGTAGACAGCTATTTTTATATTCCGGCACACTTTTTGTGCTTCATCCGCACGAAGTTGGCAAACATCGTTAAGGTCAGCAATCACTGATCAAGACACTCGTAACAACAAGAGCATTACAGATATATTGCCTACTTGGAAAAAGGTCGGGAATAATAGAAGGGGAAGAAAGAAGCAATGGAAGGAGAAGAAAGAAGGAAGTTGGATGTTTAGATCTCGTACAAAACCGGAATAATACAGAAAAACCTTTAAACCATTAAGTTCGATATTTTGAGATAATAGTAAAATTTTTTAGAGGGCAAACGAGCAAGCGTGTCGACTGAAGGAGAGCAATCAACGCCGCCCATAGACATCCGTGACAGCACACGAGTTCCGGAAGTGTTCCCGGCCTTTCCTTGCCTTTTGGCCGGCCTGTGCTTTGGAAGATGCCAATCATATTGGTTCAGAAAAACCACCGAAGGTAGCGGGTTTCACAGAATGGTGGCGCGTGGAAAGAAGTTTCGGGAGGGGGGTGAAACTTTTCTTTACGTCGAGTTGTGCGGTTGTAGAAATCGGAAGCAGGAATTATTCCTAACAATTCCTCGAAGTACTCCCCATGGTAAAAGCCTAAAAAATGCTGAGAGATGAAGGATATATCCTTCGCAGCGCTAGAGAATCCAACCGATCGGTAAGATCTTGGTCATTGACGATTCGTATCGCTCGACTTTGTATGCGATCAAGGGAAAGAAATTGATACTGGGGAGCCCCGGCCCAGAGATGAGAATAGTATTCCATGTACGGCCTGCCTTGTGCCTTGTAAAGTTGGAGGCACTGGGCAGATGTGAAATACTGTCTCGCTCTACTGAGCATACTCAGTTTTTTCGAGGCCTTTTCTTCCAGATGGCCGCGAAACTGGACTACATGTGATAGGTCCATAGCACGGAAGTTTGACTACATGAGCTTTGTGCCACACAAATTACTAGACCATTTTAGTTCAATGTAGTAGTAGTGTTTTTCTCGATTTTCCAAAACAATATATGTCATTTCTCTTAAAATATAATAATACTCAAGTTATTTAATGAAGTGCAATGTACGGTGTTTCCATACACAGACATACTATGCGTGCGTTGTGTATAGAGTTGACCTCAGCATACAGAAAGCACCATAATCACTGATCCAAAGCGAAGGGCGCATGGGAACGCATGAAAAACCCCATAAATAATTGTTTGTCCATAAAATACTATTAAGTATGCATTAGAGACAGCTTGACTCGACATCCCATTAGACTTTTAGTTCAAATACGAAACATAAAATCTGGTTACTCTATTGTTTATGGAATCAAATTCCCATGACTTTATGACAAAATTTCAAACTTAATTCTGTTAGCATTATAACTAATTGCAAAGGAACGATACTGTAATAATTTTTTTAACAGTATTTTTATAAATGTTTGGATTTATAATTAATGAATACTACTTGTGATTTTTCTAATAATAAAATTTGGTAATAATTTGTTAGCAGAGGAAGTAGGTATTTATAAATATGTATATTGAATTTAGTTTTATGAATAATTTCTGTCTAAGAATAAAAAGAACCTGTTCGAAGTATGCGCTAATAAAAAACCAATCACGTAATAAAGACGAAGAAAAATTGTGAAGAACATTTTCTAAGAAAAATAATTAATAAAGTTAATTCTGATCGTATTTTTTTTTACAACCAGTGACAATTGAAGTGAGGAAAAAAGTCAATTGTATTCGTAACTGACTTTTGAGAAGCAAAATGAGATTAACTAAGCAAAAAGATAAGGTTTTTTTTTATTGATTTATACAGCTTCGTTCTTGTTTTAAATAATGAATTCCAATCCAAATTGTCGCTTCAATCCTAACTATCAAAATTGGACGCCTTCGTTGGGCTAGGACGCCTAACGAAGACGCCAAACGCCTACTCGACGACAACCCAGATGGTCGTGGAGACCGTAAATATGGGGTCGAGGACGAGATGACTTAAAGGCAATCGGTTTGAGGAGTGGAGAGAAAAAGCCAAACTAAGATCCGACTGGAAAACTTTACTGAACCAAGCACTTTACTGAAACCCCACCCGCGGTTACAATGCCTTGACCTTGATGATGAATTCCATTCAAAACATGTATCAAATTAAATCCACCCATGGTTTCAAAGAACAAGCCTATTCATATCTCAAAAGTCGGCAAAGCACCTGTAATGCCTATAGTATTGCGATGACTTTAGGTGGCGTTGATTATTTTTCATCAGGCGACACGCTCGCTAGTTTGCCTAACTCTCCGATAGAAAAAATATGTAAGTGCTAAGTACTTGTCGATGTAGCCATTCCCATTTTCTTCGATCCAAGGCTAGTTTTTAAATGATCTGTAAAATTTCTTCTTGGTCTTCTCCTTTTATATGGCGAATTCGTGGGCGTTCTTCATGATTGCAATAGACGAATAATAATATTATAATAATTCTTTATTAGTATAATGTGAGGTATTATAATGTAGAGATGTAGATGAAAAAAGACGTTTAAAAGCTCCATCACATTGCCACATATGGCGTACAAATTTATATTATTATTACAAACATAAAGATCTAAATACATAACTAACCTATTATATTGTCATTAAAATTATAATTGATATACCTATTACATACATTCGATTGATATTTTCAAGCAAAAAGTCATTAATATTAGAAGAATATAATATGAATGACAATAATAAATATAATAGTTTATAAGAAACGTAGATATATTTATTTGTGAAGCTGTCATCATTGTTCAAAACAGAAATGGGCTGATGCTGTGAGGCAACGGACTTAGCGTGATAAGATACCTACACCAATGGATTGCACGCTAGGAGTTTTGAGAAAAACTCACTTCTTGTATTAATTAGTAAAGACAATAAAACTTGGTGAATAATCAGGTGATCGCGTGCGCTGGTTTTACGATCGAAAATACTGGATTAGACACGGTTTCTTTACGAGTCTTTATGGAGACCGCTAGACGGGCCGGTTTGTTTGATGTGGCTTTTTTTCTGTGATACCGCTTTGTACACGAAAACATGTTTTTAATAAAAATTTTATCTGATATTTCATATTACATCCAAAACGTCCTAAACTTTGAGTTTCTAAGCCGTAGGTAGGTGTTGTAACAGACCAGGTGAAATTTTCCCGACGATTTATGTTGTATTTTTATTTTATTTTCATTATCTCTTGTTATTGCATTGTTTAGTTCTGATTGCGTACTATACAGTTCGATTAAGGCGAATAAGTGAAGTCAAATGAAATAAATGTAAGTATCGTGGAACTTTTAAGTTGACTTATCTTCTATAGACTGCTTAAGTCTATAGAACGTTTTGATAATAAGGCCACCATTTTATCAAAACGTAATGTGAACAAACTAGTATAACAATACATTTCAAGATATTTGTTATTACTGTATTTTACTTAGAAAATATAAATAAAAATAGAATAAAACTTTATTTATGACACCTTTTTTTACAATAACTAAAATTAAATCCTTATTAATAATAAAATATACAAATAAATACATAAAAAGAAAGAAAATAATTTCAATCTATTATAACAAGTGTCATATGCCAGGCGTTCTATTGGAGCACCTGGCGCTGGTTGACTTGACACTGCAATATTATTTATTACTGGCGCATGGCACATATATTTTAGTATACCTATTTGCCATCTAGAAAATAAAAGAACACGCTAGGTGTTAAGAATGTATTACAAGCTATTCCATACCAAGGGTTTTTCCGAGCGAGACTATATTTTTAATCGCGTTTTCCTCATAAAGAGAAATTAAAAACGGATTGATTAAAGTTAGAGGTAAGCAATTAAATGAACGTCAGGTAATCACCTAGGTCAAACACATATGGACAACAACAAAAGTAATAGGAGGGAAAAGAAAGAAGAAAGTAAGGAAAGGAAAAGGAGTTGAGATTCTGGCTATCAACACTCACAGAGCGATGTGCGGTACCGAGTATTCAGAAATCAATTTTCTGCACATAGGAAATACTTCCTTCATTCATGCTACAAATAAAAGTTTCGCAAATAAATTGACATTTAAAAATATTTGGCTTGAAATTGAAATCAAATTGTATGTTATTACATCAAATAATATTGTTAAACAAAGCTTTGAAAGTATTAGGAACACTCTTAATTTTAAACTATTTTATTTAACACTGGCATATCAAACAACATATATGGCATATTTAAAAAAAGAAAAAAAAATTGGTTGTTGTTTATGGTTACTAAGGA
Organism: Baronia brevicornis; assembly: GCA_031353405.1. Classification (NCBI taxonomy): domain Eukaryota; kingdom Metazoa; phylum Arthropoda; class Insecta; order Lepidoptera; family Papilionidae; genus Baronia; species Baronia brevicornis. The sequence continues at coordinate 186,118 of JASFAT010004729.1, forward strand.
TAAATATTTTTTTTTAAATTTATACGGACGACAATATAGCCCACATCCTATGCCACTTCGATTCTATTCCACCTTGAATTGATTGAATGCAATAGAGAGGAGCTTGGTTATTTTTGTTGAACCACCATAACATTGCACCGCTGTAAATAGCTAGGTTACTTTAACCATAACGACTATAATAACTGGCCTGTATAAAACCACGTCCGATTTCCTTTTGTAGTGTATCTGAGCGTGAAACTTTCGCATAGTAACTTCGTTACAGGGGTTGGAACAAATAATTATCTTTTCCGTGTTAGAAAGTCCACGGTATTTTTTTTTGTTTAGTATGAAATTGTTGCTGGCTTTAAAGCCTTTATAACTTCGCCGGAACAACTCGTGAGGAAGAGGCTCGCATGTTACGGTATAGGCGACACGACGACAGCTATTTCTCAGCCTTCAATCGCCGTTGTAACTACAGAAGACGCATCACAACAGCAGTGGAGGTGCTAGCTATTATATAAGTATGTTACATATCAAAATATCGTAAGATATCGGAAAAAAAATTTAATTACAATTAGCCATAGTAATATTAGTGACCATTTTGCGGTGTTGCGTGTCGATGTCGGCCATTTTGAATTAGTTGTTGTTACTATTGACAGATAGACATGACGCAATGGCTGGCGTTGTTGACAATGGGAAGGGCGCAAATAGAATACATCTAATAAAGGTCTGTATTATATGAAAAAAAGCTTTAAATATAAAGAAAAAACGTTTTTCCCTTACTTTGAAATACATGACAAATAAATTTAAATTATTCCATGGCACTCACTTTGGAGAACCAGCTTCCTTCAGTAGCATTTCTGAATCAAAACGACATTGGAAGCTTCAAAAAATAAGCTCATATATTTCTCAAAGGTCGGCAATGTTTCTACAATATTTAATATTTTTTTTCTATCCCATAATAAACCGCACTGAATAAATTTGACGTTTCTGCAATATTTTATTTTTTTTTCTACCCCGTAATAAACCGCATTGAATAAATTTGGTGATTTTTTTCTATAGATCACAAAGAACAGAAGATAGTTATTTAGGCTGCATCGGCACTTGTTATCATAATAGAGATCTGTATAAAGACTTATTGTTTTTGAATTTAAATTAATCACTAGAATAATTATTAATTAAATTTTAATTGTTATGCAACACGCATACTTGCAACTATCAATGTACCTGTCAGATATGTATGTTCGATTTTTTTCAACTTCGTCATACAATTTTTGCACATTAAAAAGCACCTCTCATAATTTTGCTCTCTCTCTCATAATTTGTTGTCTCATTTGTTTTAACTCGCCCCTTATAATACAGCTAAATCGGCTTCAATGTAAATGATTTACTAACATAATTTTTAAGGTGTACATAATTACCACAATAATGTAAAAATGTTAAAATGTATGGACCAAAAACAATTGTCTGAAATAAAGATTATTATTATAATCGTTATCTAAACAATCAATCTTGAGTGATTTTTTTTATTACAAATATTAAGAAACCTTAAATATTTTATATGTCATTTTTAGACATAGGTACATGCTTTTTGTGTTTTAATTAAAAGTTTTAGAGACAACTTGAGCTTAATAGATATTGTATAAACTAACACACACAATATATGCAAGTATGTTGAAATTATTAGTTATTCTAAATATGTATTTTATTACATACATCAGAATAACTAATAATTCATATATAACTACAATGTATGTATATACTACAACAATTACTAATATCAAAATAACTAATAGTTTCAAATAACGCAATTAAGCACAACAATGACGACAACGAACGACATAAGTACTTTGTATCTTTATCTTATGTTTGTATTATTTTTTAATTATTAGAAATCTACATGAATGAAATTTTAACCATCTTTTCAAAATAAAAATTACACACTTGACAGTTTTTAATTACCTTTATGTCACATGATTATATACGTCCACGGTGTTAAATAAAAAACAAAAGGATTAGATAATGTCTTAATTGCTTTTGACATATAACCTTATGGGATTTTTTTTTAAATTTACACACGCAAACAACACCATATGTCATTAAGCATATCCTCAATATTTTATTGAAAATGTGGTGATAATGTATACTTTGATATTCGTAATTTTTTAATATCATATATATAATAATACCACATATAATAACATATGTACCTACATACATACGTGTCACGTTAGTAAGTGATCATCGCCGCCCATAGACATCCGCATGACCAGAGACAAATGAATTGCTAGCTTTCAATGTCCGTCACATACGCTTACATCCAAATACTTCAGTATTAATCGCACAATATTTATAAAGTTAATAATTATATTTTCATGAATAGGATATCTGTCTATGTATATTCAAATAAGATTGTTTTTCGAACACAATATTATTTTTTCGTTTTTGTTCTTTCGCGGATCTTAGTAAGTTACTTATTAACTTTTTGTCTTTTTGGCTAGTTGTTCATTGTAACAACACAAAACTAGTGATTTAAGATACAGGCTCACCTGTAATTAAGGCATTATCCCGCCACATAAGTAATATTCTTATATTATAACTCATATATGCTATATCGACTATTGCCTGTACTCTCTTACGGCGTCGAAACGTAGACACTGACTTCCCGTCTGCTTTACAAGCTCAAACAGCTATGGAATGTGCTGTGCTTGTAGTGTCTCTGGTGGATAAAATTCGGAACAAAGAAATTCCCTGGAGAACCAGAGTTAGGTACATAGCTCTTCAAATCAATAGACCGAAGAGGCAATGGGCTGCTCACATTCACGGAGACTACGTTTGCCGCGTCTCGGCAAACGTAGTATGGGACGCCCACCTGCTAGATGGAGCGATGATCTGCGCCAGGCGGCTGGCAATGACTGGATGCGTGTAGCTGAATATCGGGCACGTCTTGGGTGAGGACTACGTCCAGGAGTGGACTGCTGTGGGCTGATATTGTATCCAAATATGTTGTAATTTGTGGTGTCGAAAAAGAAAACTTAGATTATGTAATAGAATTTTTCCCATGCCAGTTCAACAAATCTAATACCCATCTGTGTCTATGTAATCGTGGAAAGATGTGGGGGACTTACGATGTGGTAACGTAGAAAAATGAGCTCGTCGACTACTGGTTGGCTAGATAGCCGCGCATGCGCCTCGCGTGAGATATACATCGCTGTTATCCCAACCGACAGACGTTCGGACGGGAAAAAATGTGTTTCTACATAGTCATTAACTTTCGTTATCGACGATTTGTGTTTTCGTGCCTCTTGTAGCACTCAACGCACTTATATTTTAAAATTATACAATATAACTTTATTAGGTATATTAAGATTCGTAATAGTGAATCCCACGAGCCGCAAGGGAGGATGGAGGTCAGCCCCAGCAAAGCCCGCATAAGGTAAGGCACTATAGTACCCGGGGGAGCCCAATCCCGGGACGGTCGGCTTGCTTGCGGCTAAGCTCGACACTAGCCACGCTTACTTTGACACGGCAGACCGTGGATTGCCGGAGCAGAAGGGAAAAGGATAGAGAAGAATGAAAAAGGCAGGGGAAGAAAAGATGGATTCAGACAGGATGATAGGGATATAATACTACCGCAACGGAAGATGAGGAGTGATACGGTTTTATTCAATTAAAACCAGTTGCCTTCAGCGGTATTCCCGAAACGATATTGAAACCTACAACAAACAAGCCTACTCTTATTTAAGATGTTGGCAACGCATTTATGACATTTATGGTATTAAAAATGTGTATAGGCGGCGTTGATTGCTTTCCATCTGGTGATACGCCTAACCCATAAAGAAATTAATTAAGAATAGAATAACTCATGGGAAGAGAAAACTTCAACGGTATTGTTTATTTAAAATAAAGAAAGAATCATAATCATGAAGAATGGTACTGAGAGAGAAGGAAGAGCGCTTTGGCTTCCTTCTTTTTACAAAAAGCGGATAAGCAATGTCTTATAATATTACTAAAAATTCTTGTTAACCATTTCAAATAAACTAATAATACTGAAATGATGCAGTAGTATCCAGTACCATCCGTTATAAATACTAGTCGATGCATTTTCCAGAAACTTCTTTCCACGCACCACTAACCTGTGGAACTAGCTACTTTCAGTGGTATTTCCGAATAGTTACATCGGAACTTTCGAAATTTAGGCCTGCACATTTCCTAAAAATAATAATCACAAATGTGATTATTAGTTTAAATAATAATCACAAATGTGATTATTAGTTTAAATAATAATCACAAATGTGATTATTAGTTTAAATAATAATTACAAATGTGATTATTATTTTTAATCAGTTTTTAGTTTTTTTTCTTCTTCCTTTTTTACAGTTCTTTTTTTGTTCTTAACTTTTTCTAGTAGTACATTTTTGGTCATTAGAAGTATGTCAAATCCAGATAAAATCCAGTTAACCGATAATAATTATTTAGTTGTAATCTGATCACAAGTCAACGTGGATTAATTTTCATTGTTTGTTAACAAGTAACTTTAGTTTCATTACCATTCATGATCATTACTATGGGCGCTCATTGTAAGGTAATTATGACAGTATATTATGTAAAAAGTACTTAGATTTTTTACCACAGATAGAAGGCAAGCAGCTCGACTTTTATACCTGTGATATTAATGTTTCCTATGAAGATAAAATTAAAAAGAACATTTTCTTAAGTAGCTATGTAACCTTTTTAGTATTTAATTGCAATTTAAAGGCGTATCTATATCCAGGATATAGTTACCTATATAACGCAAAATTTATAGATGCCGATACGCTTGGTTCAGCGTTTAAAAAAACAGTGTCGTTATTAAAATGTGTTTTATTAACGAACGAACGAAAATTATTTGAAGTCTTGATTTAATTTAAATGTCTATTGCATCCCGAAGACACTGCACCTGAATTCACTGCCAATTATATCATAAAAAAATATATTTTATTTTTATTTTTTTATCTATTCATTTACTTAAACTTTTGCATAATGTGCACAACAGGCTGACTTAATGTCATGGGGCATTCTCTGCAAGTCAACCTGCAGGCGGAACTGAGAAAACTAAAAACGATTTATATAAGTTTAACTACATCTCTTTCACTCTCTGGTCGATGCTTTATGTCTGAAGATCAGGATCACCAGACTTCACCCAGAAGTTCGTTCGGCTCTTCCATTTATTACGGTCGGCAGCCAATCGGACCACTTCCACGAAACTGGTAGTCTTATTCTGCTTCAGTTGGTCGGGCCATCTCCTCAAGTATCTACCCCTGGATCTTTCCCGTACACATTTGCACAAAACGATCAATTTCTACAAGTTTTCATCTTGGCGGCGGATAATGTGTCCAAAATAACTGAACATACGGCGTCGGCATATCGTGGATAAACGGTCTTTTATTCCAAGTTCTTTAAAGATAGTCACATTAGTGCGCAATGATGTCCATGGTATATTAATATAAATATACATATATATTTATACACAAACTTATTAACGATTTGTTTCGACCCTTTGACCCTACGTTGGTTAAGGTGATGGGTCTTCTGGCAGCCACAACGCGATATTCCCACATCGTTTTCGTAATAGATCATTCATTGCTTGTATCTAAATCAGACAAAAATGGTAATGGTAATCGTTTTTGGATACTTAACCTCATGCAGATGATATCTATTCTCCAAGAGAATCTTCCTAGATATTACTTTAAAATTTCATATCTAACATCCTAAAAGAACGAATGCTAAATTATTTATTCGTTTTTATTAGTAATTATGAAAAAAATGTTAAATATAACTTAAAAAAAAATTACTTAACCCAAAAAAATTTCATTATCTATGCAATAATTGTTTTGACCCGCCATTATTGTTTTCATCATAAGATTATCACTGACATCTCTATAGTCGATTTAGCGATGCACCGGCGTATAAATACAAGTGTTTGCAATTACAGAACTATTATAGCTTCCATGTATGGTTAATACGACAAAATGGCGGTCGATTCGTTTCACAGATAATTAATAGATAACAATGTTGCAGTTTTTCTCTTTATTTATAAACTATTTTTAGTTACTTTTTTAAGTTAACAGTATGCAGCCAGTTTTTTAATAAGACTAGTACAACGGTACTAATAAGTCATTCCAGAAAACGAGACACATGGCCTTTTACACTATTTTAGTTCATTTCTTTTTTATTTTCTACTATTAGTTCATACCCTCCTTATATATATTTATGTATCTTGTTCAAATTTTCAATTGTTAATACGAATTCTTCACCTACTCAAGTTCGAATAATTTTTTAAAACTTGTAATGGATGACACTTGATGTTAAAACAGTTTTTATAAATATTAATTCATTAATTAATCTAATTGAAAAATTCTCTCATATATTTAGCAGGATATAAAAGTAGGAATTGACTTTAATTTTTTTTTTAATTTTACTTGTAATTATTTAATAAATTAGGCAATAAAATTACAATCATTCACAAGTTATTGTGCTGTACAACTATATTTCATACTTATGTTTAATGTGTTAAATTTAACTATTCATAGAACTTATATAAATATAATAATATAGAGATTTTTTCCTATGAGAATCTTATTAGGTTTTTTTTTTTTACCTAAATGATCTTTATTCAAGACGAGTCGTTGATAAGTCTTGATAAGTTGCGAAAGGGAAGTTTAGATGATTTGGGCACATTGAGATGATGGATGAGAAACGACCAATAAAAGTAATTTACGTTGAGGATGTGGATGGAAGGGTCGGTAGAAAAAGTCTAAGGAGAACATACCTACCTAACATTATGACCAAATTGCTGAAGTTCTTAAGAAAGGCCAGGTCACCCTACCATTACCCTTAACCGGCGAGCTTGTATGAAGAGAGTGATAAGTAAGGATGAAGCAAAGAAATTGTGCCAAGATTGTAGCAGATGGTACAACAAGTATACCAAACAATATGTGAAAATGATTATTCTCGCGGATGTCTTCTTTCTGAACGACGGTGGATTTAGCGGATGTTTTTTTCCTGAAAGATGCACCTCCTTCCTGTGATGAACTCCATTGACACATAAGCTCACCGTTTAAATAAGGTGAGCTTATGTGTCAATGGAGTTCATCACAGGAAGGAGGTGCATCTTTCAGGAAAAAGACATCCGCTAAATCCACCGTCGTTCAGAATGAAGACATCCGCGAGAACCACTATAGTCGCGTGTCATGCTTAAGAGGGTAAATTAAATAGATAGTTTAAAAGGAAATGCGCTCTGTCATAATGCATCAACTGTCAACATTTCCTACTGGCATGACATTTCTGCCAGTGTGCATACCATAGCTGATTTCACCATTCTATAGATCCAGCTACCTTCAAAATTTATCATCAACAACCCACGGCAGTCCAGTTCTGCATATAGGCTTCTCTTTAAACGCGATACGAAGCCCGAATGTTTACTTTACGCACCCAGTTTCTACCAGCCACCCTGCGCAGATCGTCGCAATATTTTGCTGGAGGGCTTTCCACGTTATATTTGCCAAGTCATGTTCTCCAGTTCAGCGTCTACTCCTACGTTTTCCAATTGTCCGACAAATAAGTCCAAACCCTTGCTACTTCAGTTTAATGACTCAAAGAGATATATCCGTGACTCTATTTCTTCGACGGATGTTTTTTTTTATGGGATAGGAGGGCAAATGAGGAAGCGTGCCGCCTGATGGAAAGCAATTAAGGTATGTGTAGGCTTGTTCTTTGACAGTGCCAATGTCGTATCGGTTCGGAAAGACCGCCGAAGGTTACAAAATGTACCTAGTAGAGAAACTCAGAGCAAGAGCCTTCTGAAAGACTGATATTGTGAAATAGACAATCGGTGTACACGTTTTAACACTATAAGAGAGTATAAATAGGAAGCACTGATTATATAAACAACGAACAAAAAATTACGTTTCCAAAAAAGAAGCCTACACATTTTTCAGTGTAGACTGCTTCTGCGATGCTTGTGGTCGTGATTACTTGCTATCAAGTGACACGCCTGTTTGTTCATCTACCTCGTCAAGAAAATACTCCAAAATCTACAATTAATGACAAAATAAATCAAAGTTTTATACGAACACCACACAAGAGTTAAGCGTTTTAGTAAAACAACCATTTCTATTCAATATTCATCGTATGGAAAGAGGTACGGCGATGTATGGATAATTAATAAGTTTCCAAGACTAGCTCACGCGTATGACGGTTCCTTTTGATATTTAAGCTTTATTTAGAAAAAGAAGAATATAATCGAAAAAGAAGGTAAAAAAGGATGCCTGATGAAAAGAAATTAACGTCACCCATACACGTTTCCAACGCCACAGGCATTGCAGAAGCTTTGCCGTCCTTTGAGATAAGAGTGGGCTTGTTTTTCCAAGTTTCCAATATCGTATAGATTCAAAAATATCACATATGTGGTTCTACAGAATGATGGTGCTTGGAAAGACGGAACACTAGAGAGCCACGCCGCAGACGAAGACTTAGCTAAGAATGGCTTATTATTTGTCTGCAACTTGAATGGGCCGGCTTGCCCGGGGAAGTACCGCACTCCCGCAGAAAATCGGCGCCTGAGTGGTAACTTAGTTACCGAGCTTCGTCCGGTGATCGGTTGAGTTGTAGAGGCCCAACCCTCTTTCCCATAATGATACTTTCCTTAAAGGCCGGCAACGTTTCATCACTGCCTATGGCACTGCATATGTATGGGCGGCATTGATTGCTTTCCACCAGATGACTCGCTTGCTCTTTATCCTTTTTTGTCTCTTTATCTAATAAAAAACCCATCATACTCGATCGCCACCCATCCAGATGGTGGGGATGAAATTTTCAAACATTCTTGCGAGTTGTGTGAAAGTGGAATACTTTTTACCAATAGCAATAGCGCAATTGTATTAGATTACGTTTAGGATCTTAGGTCGTGGATTCAATTCTACGATTGGACTATAATTGTGAACCATCTTTTCCCAGCGCAAGCTTTATTAGCTTAGTTTAAAAGGTATATAAGAATTCTAATAACATAAAAGTATTGCTAGTCTTCATTTTAAAATAAATTAAACACATCAGGAAAAAAATATATTTGACGTGAATATATGTATAAAGGACATACAGATGAATCAACATGTATCGAAAGCACAGATAATATTAGAAACGAACATTACCTTTAATAAATAATAAATGATTATCGATTATTATTCGAGTTGTGCTCTTTCGAATGTAAAAGCGGTATTTGGAAAATAATTTCTTCAATAAAATAGGTTTTCGATTAAACGCAATATATGTTGTTTTGCTTTTATGTTATATAAAGCGAAATACAAGTCTAGTTTTATTATTTGATCATCTTTGTTTAAGAAATCATTAATATTTCCTATAAAAATAAAGTTAAAAAGATGTAACCTTTTTAGAATTTAATTGCAATTTATAGACGTAACTTTATCCAGGATGTACTTACATATATAACACGCAATGTATAGATATACCGTTACGTTTGGTTCAGTGTTTTAAAAAAACAGAGTCGTTATTAAAATGTTTTATATTATGAACGAAAATTATTTAGTCTCTTTATTTAATTTAAATAAATGTCTATTGTATCCCGAAGACACTGCACAGGAATTGTATCATAAATTTTTTATCTTATTAATGATTTTATTCGATGCTTTTGGGCTTAATTTGTCTAAGTACATTCACAAATCCTGCAGTCGCCGACGATTCGGGACGCTCTCCGTTGGATGCGATCAAATGGATAGAGCTGGTACTTAGGAGCTCCAGTACAATGATGAAAGCAATACTCTATATGTGGCCGCACTTGTACACTTGTACTTTGTACAGATGGTGACGGTGGGCAGGTGCGAAGTACGCGGATGCTGGTTTCATTAAAAGTCATATAAGTTTCAATCAAACGATTCTTTTCAAAGCTCTATATATTCCATTATTCAGCAAAGCTCTCCCAATTTCTAAAGGAATTGACATCAACCCATCACACTTTTCCAAGGCGGAATCGCTGAGCATCTAGACATTGAATTGCTATCTGTACCCCAAACATATATTTCTTTCCCGATGCGGGAAACGAACCCGCGACCATTGAGCGCGATTGACCATTGATTGATAGCTTCACCCCTGAGTCACTAAGGTCATCTAATGTCAAAGTCAAACTTATATAGTTCCTATGAATAATTAAACTTATAGATTATACAGAACAAATCGTCAACATTTTTGTAGATTCTATGTGTACCTACTCAAAATTATTTAAATTGCATGAAAGACAAACGGTAAAAGAAATTTACGTTGCGGATGTGGATGGAAGGATCGGTAAGTGAAGACCAAGGAAAACTTACTTTGACCAAATTGCAGTAGTTTTTAGGAAAGCCCAGGTCAAGAGTAGAGCCCCTTGCGAGCTTGAAGAGAAGTGATGGTGTGGAGGAAGCGAAAGTGTGTCGAGATCGTAGCAGATGGAGATCTGTGGTTTTTCCTACGGGGGACATGTGTAATGATATGTTTGTATCTATATGTATATATGTATGTATGTATGTATGTATATTATTATCACTGAAGTCGTCAAATATCAAAGTCAAACTTATATACAATAATTCCTATGAATAATTAAACATTTAAAATAAAAATAATCAAAATTTTGTTGTTTCTATGTGTAGTCAAAATTATTTAAGTTTCGTGAATAATCATAATTTTATACTTTCTACATACAATATCGGGCATACTCTCCGGCGCCACACCCTAGACAAACCCTCTAATAGAATCCATAGGAGAAAAGAGAACGTGGGCGCCCAAAACAAACTTAGCGGCGTAATGTGATGGCCAAAGCGCAGATGATGCGTCTATCCCGAAGCGAAATCAAGCGTATGGCCTCCGACAGAAGAGAGATAAGATAGAGGAGCGTCGTGTATGCCCCATCAGGAATTCTTAGAACACAGAGAAGATTTTTTTATGGGATAGGAAGGCAAACTCTGCTGGTTTGTCTTCCTATCCCATAAAAAAATCTTCTCTGATGTGTCACCTGATGAAAAGCAATCAACGTTGCTCATAGACATCCGCAGCGTCATAGGCAGTAGTCTATCTAATTTTTATAGTTTATAGAACCTACAAAAACTTGATTTTACATAGTCTGTCAAACTGTTAAGGTTCCATAAATAATCAAAATTATATGGGGAGTTTTTTGTCTTAGCCATCCATGGGCTCTTAGAACCTATAAATGTATGATTACTCATAATTTTTTTAAAATAAATCAATCACATATCCCAATCAGAATCTTGTTGGTTCTATTGGATTTCAATCAGAAAATAGATTTTTTTTAATTTTCACTTACTTTTTTTACACATTACAACATATACGGCCTACATATAACCCAATGTCCATTGTTCCTTCCCATTTCCAGAGGAATGGACATTGGACATCGGCACATGTCCAAGTCGGATTGACGGAATATCCAGACTCAGAATACTTGACGGCCATATAACGGTACCTACGCAACTAAGTCAGTTGGATCTCTGGGTCTTCAAAAAATGTTTGCTTATACAAAATATTTTCAAGTTATAAGACAAGGCATAAATGAGATATTTAATACAAACTAGTTGACTACTTATATAGATATATATATTAGTGAAATATTTACTCTTCGAGCGAAAGGTCGCGAGTTACTACAATATTTTCAAATAGGCAAATATTTCTATGGTTTAAGTAACTTATTTCAAGTTTTCAATGTTGATTCATTATATTTTGATTATAATAGCATATTACGAGCAATCATAATGTGGGACTATATGAGAAGCTTTTTTTTATTTATTTATCGCCTGTGATTTAAGTTTTATTATTCATTTTAAGTCGCTTTTTGATTTTCGCAGACCATCCCTAATACAAAAATAAGATTAAATTATACCCCACAAAATCGTTTCCCCCGGGACGTTCCCGTGATATTTTTATGTTTCACTTTAGGTTTCAACACCTTTCAAAATAAGCACTTATAAGTAGTGTAAAGACGTAAACAATAATGGGTTTTTGAGTTGCAGTATGGGGCGACGATGTTTTGAAATTTTAATTAAAGATATATCGATGGCCTATTTATTAGAATTCGTAAGTTGATATCGACGTAAAAACGTGAAAATATAGTTAACCGCAAAATAAAAACTTTTGAACGTATGAGCCAAAATATCTTTTAAGATTTCTGAAAAAATTGTATGTAATCACTCAAATACAGTCAATTTCAACGCTGTACAAAATTTTCTATCGGTAGTAGAGCTATGAGACTCAGACCATTTGACGCAGTATTTTTTTCTGATCCAAATATGCAATAAAAAATATTTAATATCTACATCATTCACTTATTAAATAAAATAAAATATTTTTGCAACATTTTACAGGAACAAAAAAAAACTTATTTTGTTTCAGAGTTTGAGAAATTTTTACAAAATCATTCCTATTTTGGCCATAAAAAGTATTAGTAATTAATAATTAATTATTAAGTAGTCTGTATTTTTGCGGTAAATATGAAAAATTCATGATTTTAAGATTATCCATATAAGTGAAAAAAAAAATTTTTTTTTAGAGTTACGAATTCTGATCATTAGACCAACGTTAATAATAACATTGCATGTCGGTTGTTTAAAGATTGTTAGGAGGAATTTATTTTATTATACATACATACAATAATTATTTTATAACTTTGGTTTATTATAAAAAATATATCCATCTGTCTATCAGTTTATTATGTGGTATCCCGGCATGGATATATCCAGTCTTCAATCCCCAAGCAAATGGCAATTATGAAACACTCTTACAGTTATAGTGATGTATCTATTTATTGCATGATTTAACCGAATGAGGATAAAGAACTTGTATTTATCATAGATTTTAAAAACGTTTATTCATTAATTTTCATAGACAAATGTCTATTACAAAATACCTAGCATGAGGAATTTTGCAATAGCAGACTAGTCAATAAAATTAAACCGCTTATGTTTTTCACAAATTTCAATTCGATATAGCAAATATGGATGGTAGATAGATAAAGAATGAGATCCAATCTGCGAACACCTGAGAAGTAGGGAATTACAGAACACTTTTCAATTTTGAGTTCCAGCTGTGAACTGTTACGGTTTTTTTATTTAAATTTATAAACACTTACAGTTATAGTGATGTACCTTTTTATTGCATGATTTAACTGAGTGAGGTGAAAGAATTTGTGATTATCGTAGATTTTAAAAATATTTAATGAAATTAATCTCCATAGACGAAATTATATTACAAAATTCCTAGCATGAGGAATTTTTTAATACATGAAAACCTATTCAAGAACTTACACCGCTTACTTTTTGTACAAATTTCAATACAATATAACAAATATGAATGGTTTTGATTAATATATCATTAATTCATTTCAATTCCGAAAATTGTTATTTTTATTTAAAACCATTAATACTTACGGATTAGGTTGTATCAGACGAACAAACACAGCATCACTTTTTCACACTTCTCTCTCTGTCTCACACAACAAGTTCCAATAAATAACTTTCGTTTCTACACTTGGTTTAAACACCTTATTTATTTTAGTTTGTATCTGAATATATAGAGTTTAGAAATAATAAATAGGAAAAATGATATTTGAAACTAAATTGTACGGCACTTGATAGGTACTGGCGCGTGTAATCAAAATAATAACTGCCGATAATTAGAAAGAACGGGACAGAAAAATAATTGTAGATCAATTAACTATACATAAATTACGATTTCTCTATTATGAAGCACGTGGCGTCATTTTTCTAATTATATTTCTCGATTGCCGCGAATATCGATTTTTTCCGATATCCTAAATATGTTTTCGTCACGTCACTGATGTCATTTTCGTTGCCACTATTTGCCTTCAATTTGTTAATGCAACGTCTAGTCAATAGTCATGTTTTCGTTCGTGAAATAACAGCAATCAAAAATCACTGACGATCACAGTACACTAAACGCGAACGATAACAGTCATCGGGTTTCGAAAAAACGGAATCGTCACTGGCGAAAAAAAAAACAGCGCACCAACGCACACAAGCACAAAATTCAGTCCAATTAAAGATAATGTTTGTGGATATTTTAATAGCGTTCCCCTCCGAAGAAATCCGACACAACCAACTCCCGTTGAATTTAAACACTTAATGATCGGTTGGAGGAAATTGTCCGAGAAACGAACGGCCCAGTATATCTCCCTCTCTTTCTATTTAGTACGGATCCACGCCACTTGTATGCGGCGCGTGGCGCTAGTGTTGCGTTGAGGGCGTGAATGTTTTAGAGGTGGAATGATCTATGGGCGGGATCTGTATCCGATTGGCGGACGGATATGGCGCGATTTTTTTCGTTTGTACGTGCAGAGCGTGCGGGTTGGTACTTGGAGATCGATCGTCGGCGCCTGGGTTGCCATTATATTTTTTATGGGTATTTTTTGGCGGTGCTCCGTGCTCGTAACCTGTTATAGAGGCCACGCCCAGATGACTTAGTGGATACGTGCAGAGAGAAGAGTAGCGGCTATCAATCCAGACTCCGGCCGTAGGCTTTTTGAGTTTTTTTTTTAATCGAAGTGCGTTTTTTATATTTCGTGACCGAGTGTCTTCAACTTTTGTGTGTGGTGTCAGTGTCTCCATTGTTGGACGACAAACTTATTCTGTGATTTTATCTTTGTCACGTGTATGTATAGTAATTGAATGATTGCCTTTACGTATGTATGTACTTTGTATGTAAAATAGGTAGGTATGCATTCGAAATGTATATTCAAGGAAACATGTATAAAAATTGTACATATATTAAATGACATCTGTTTTTAAAAATTAACTTATCTTTTATTTCCATTGTATTTTTTAAATATATGAACTTATTTTTTTTAAAGAATATTAGTAATGTTTTATATATAACTAGATTTCTTGTTAACCATTCCAGCTATATACTAAGCTGATAATATTTATGCTAAGAAATGGTTCACGTAGCTGGGAAGTAGTTTAGTGGAGGATATGAACTCACGACCTCAGATCGGAATTCCGATCCTTATCAACAGAATTATTGCTACTTACACTATAAACATATTATAGTTATATATTTATTTTATACTTTAGATTAAGAACTTTTTAAAGACAAGCTTACCCATTTCTCAAAGGCCGGCAACGTTTCTGCAACGCTTATGGCAATGTAAATATTTATGGGTTACATTGATTGCTTTCCATCTGGTATGACGTCTGCTCGTCGCCTTCCTACTTATGGGACTATATTTTACTTATGGAAATAAGTAAAAACCAATTTTAACAGCATAAGCTCAGTTGCTATGTTATATATGTTCGATTCTAATGTTGAACTATTGATGTGAACTATATTTTTCTACTATACAAGCACTTATTACCTTAGTTGGAATAGTTACCAAGAATGCTATTAATATTAGAAACATTTTTAGTCTTCTTTAATAAGAATAATGAATGAAAATAGAGATAAATGTTTGATCATTGTCAAAATACAAAATTAAATAATAAATAAATCAAGTCAGGACTTTTGATGACTTTCCCGCCAACTTACATCAGTGACGTTGTGTTTTTATTTCGTTTCTATAATCTAACTATATAATTATATATAATATTAGGTGTACAAATAAGTTTCCGCGGTTTGTCAAAAGATGGCCCCACCAGAAGGTTATGGAGAAATTGTCAGATGTAAAACGTAATATCCCAAGTTTAGTCATCTGGCAACACCATAACCTTAAAGTACTAGTGATTCCGTATCAGCATCACGTAATTTTTTTCGTGCAAAAATGTCAAGTTTTATTCCGAATAAGCATCATTTGCGGGAACTTTTGATTTACTTCTTTAATGTGAAAAAATCTGCAGCTGAGGCGCATCGATTGCTTCTAGAAGCATATGGTGAAGCTGCTTTAAGTGAGAGAAGTTGTCAGGAATGGTTTCAAAAGTTTAAGAACGGTGAGTTTGACGTTAAAGACAAAGAACGCAGTGGAAGGCCGAAAGTGTACGAAGACATGGAATTAGAAGTACTATTGGAGGAAGATTCGTCCCAAACGCAAAAAGAACTTGCACTTACTCTACAAGTGACTCAACAAGCAATTTCACATCGTTTAAAATCGTTAGGAATGATTCAAAAACAAGGAAATTGGGTTCCATATGAACTAAAGCCGAGAGACGTTGAACGCCGATTATGCATGAGTGAAATGCTGCTTGCCAGGAATAAAAAAAGAGTTTTTTGCATCGTATAGTCACTGGTGACGAAAAATGGATTCACTACGATAATCCAAAGAAGAGAAAGTCATGGGTTAAGCCCGGCGAACCATCAACATCGACAGCTAAGCCGAATATTCATGGAAAAAAACTCATGCTGTGTATTTGGTGGGATCAGCTTGGTGTCGTGTATTATGAATTGCTGAAACCAAGCGAAACCATTACTGGAGCTCTCTACCGAACACAATTGATGAGATTGAGTCGGGCACTTAAGGAAAAACGCGCCCATTACTACTCCAGACACGACAAAATTATTCTTTTACACGATAATGCTCGTCCACATGTTGCGGCACCGGTAAAAACATACTTGGAAACACTCAACTGGGAAGTTTTACCCCACCCGCCGTATTCACCAGACTTAGCCCCTTCTGATTATCACCTGTTCCGGTCGATGGCACATGGTCTGTCTGAGCAGCGCTTCACATCATATGAAGACACCAAAAATTGGGTAGATTTGTGGATAGCGTCAAAAGATGAAGAGTTTTTTCGACGGGGTATCCGAATGTTGCCAGAAAGATGGGGAAAAGTAGTGGCAAATGATGGAAAATACTTTGAATAAAACGTAATGTACTTTTCCTTTACAATAAATTCCTAATTTTTTATAAAAAACTGCGGAAACTTATTTGTACACCTAATATAATTTAGTTTCTAATTATATATATTATAATATAATTTAGTTTCTGTGTGGTCACGTATTATTATACAATATAGTTTGATTAAGACTTATAAGTGAAGTGATATGAAATGAATGCATTTATCGTGTCTTGTTAAGTTGACTTAAAAAGTCCATAGAAGGTTTTGGTAGATTAGCCACCATTTTATCAAGACGTAACGTGACAAGCTAACTAGTACACTCCAAGATATTTGATATTATTATATTTTACTTGACACTGGTACAATAGTTATAACTAATTGCCATCAAAGAAGTCAAAATGTCATTATCTTACTGGACTTTTTAAATGACTATTAATTCTTATTATTTTTAATCTATCTCCGGTTTCGAAAACTTAAAAATAATTTATTGAGGTATTGAGAGTTACTTATCAACTGATTTACGCTACGACGACCTCTTCTGGTAAATGCTAGAAGTATCTGTTGTGTAGGATATAAAAGTACCTATATCTATTTAAGTGCCTTATGTGTGTACATTGCTAATAAGCCAATTAGCAATACTATTGCTTTCGGAAATAATGGTGGCAAGTTCGTTTCCCGCTAATAATAAAAAAATAAATCTAATTCTTTCCTACACAAACTTATTCAGAGTCTTACTACCCTACCGATCTGCCTTTAACAAGCGTGGTGGGGCAATAGGTGGCCAATGTCCAGCATTAGAACAAATATTGTCTGTGAAAATAAGTGTATGCGCAAAACCTTGAAGACGCTTTCTCCTTCAAAGTCTTTCTTAACCAATATAACGATTTTTGTTACGTTACAAGAGTGGAGGAGAATTAGGATGCAAATTTCTATATCTCCAAAATTGGGGTGGCTTTATTCAGCATTGTAACAAATATTGGATGTAAAAAGAAGTATGCGCAAATTTTGAAGTATTCAAAGTCTCCTCCAGTCTTCATTAACCGATGTAACGATTTTTGTATCGATACGCTTAGTAAAAAATTTGAATCCAAATATAATATGTATATCCCCAAAAATAGGGTGGTCCACGTCTACCATTGAAACAAATATTGACTGTAAAAATAAGCGTATGCGCAAACTCTGAAGGCGGTCTCTCCTTCGAAGTCTTCCTTAGCCACTATAACACAAGACATCCTCAGGTATAGTGGATTATACAACATACAAGCGTCGTCTTTCTTTATTTTATTATTTGTGTTCGTAGATCTTAGCACAGTTTGACTGTCGATCTTTAATAATATAAATGAGGATCGTTAGTTTCATCTTCTCGCTTGATAGGTGGAATCGTTTACCACAATTGCTTCATGTGACATACAAGTAGAATAGAATGAAATAGAATGAACCTATTTAACCTGGATAATCATAAAAAAAATTAATAACAACGCATCTTTAGTATCGTTCCCCGATGTAAACGTAGCCTCGAAAAGACGGCGCGCGCATAACTTTCTACACTCTGGATGATGAAACGGCCTTATCTGGTTCCATCCCGTCACCATTCAAGCACGTTGAGTAGGGAACTCTTCTACACCGACCGCATATACGAGGTATTCTTACGTACCCGGTTGGTTTTCACCCTCTAGACCTTAGAGCCTTGAGCAGGTATGGCGAAGCTATTTAAATGTACGTGCGTTAGATTTTTCGGTTGTCTTTCTTTATTATTATTATTTTTCTTATTTGTGTTCGCAGATCTTAGCTAAGTAAGTTTGACTGTTCATCTTTAATAATATTAGTTTTAAGATAGAGTTGTGTAAATAAATACCAAGGTAATAATAGTAAACCGTTTATTTTCTTAATACATTTTTAGTTTTTACAAATCAACACTATAAATGTAAATTGCTTTCACGAACGTATCATAAAACGTTTAAGTTTTTAAGTAAAGGTGTTGTTGGATTCATTCGAGTTCAATAGTGATGATCATACAGATATTCATAATTGCTGAAAATTAGACCTATTATTAGACAATAAACAAATAACTTGAATCACTATTATTTATTTACTTATTCCGTTGACTCTGAGTAACTAAAAAATAAGTAATATGAAAAAAATTCAAAGTCAATTCCTACTTATTTCCAGCAATCTACACGCTACGCCATTCACGGAATTTATTGCTAAATTTATACCCTGCTAAATATCTTATATAAGAGAATATTTTTCTCCCATATAAAACTGAAATTAATTATATTTAATTAATAAATTAATTTTTGAAAAACTTTATTAAAATCATCATCCACTACCAGTTTAAAAAAGGTTTTTTTTTGAAGAAACAAAAGAAAAGTGTTAATGAACACGTTCTTAGGTATACTCTACTTTATTAGCAAATTAAGTTAAAAATAAATTACTCATTAGCCCACAGCTAGACTGTAATTATAATACCTGTACATATATATATATATATATATATATATATATATATATATATATATATATATATATATATATATATATATATATATATATATATATATATATATATATATATATATATATATATATATATATATATATATATACAGGAAGAGTGTGAACTAACAGTAGGAATTGAAAAACGGATAGACGCTCTCGAAATGTGGTATCAGCCTATTTAACTTCGCAACGCCTGCCTGCTAGATGCGTACTGGAGACAACGACGAAGATTCATATAGCAGACACGACGACAGCAGAAGAGCTCCAGTTACCTGTCTTTCTCTATTTTCTATATCTGTGCTTTGCAATAAAGATGTAAAAGCTCTTTTATATGTAATACAAGAGTTTTCTTGGTGACTTCCCCCGAGGTCCCCGACTTAAACAACTATAAAATAATTAGAGTAAGTCTCACCATCTAAAGTCAAAGATTCGATTTCTCAACACAATGTTTATAATATTGTTATTTTTTATAACATTCGCAATTTAAAAAGACAAAAAATAAATCTTGTTTGCTTGAGCTCCAAGCAAACAAGATTTATTTTTTAAATCACTTAATATTTCTTAAATACAACCTGCTCTGTCATTATTGTGTAAATATATGTATGTATGTACCTATATATGCGAGTGTTTTTGTATGTCTGAAAGTATTTTCACGTATTTAGCTTTATTAATTAATAATTAAAAATAAAAATAATAAAATAATAAAAAATAAATTTTCCGTACCCGTATAATATCTTTGCCATAGTTTGGCTGGTAGAGAATGTTTTTCTGTACAAAATCCGGCACTTTACCAAATTATTACAAAAAATAAAATATAATTGGATATGTTAAAAAGATTTTTAGTTATTTTCTTAACTTTGTTTTAAATATCCTCATAAAAAGATGTCCAAATAAAACTATTAGCATACCAGCACTATGTCTTAAGATTATTAATTCTTTTAATCGCCTTCATATTAAATGATAGTTCATTTTTTATTGGACAACAGGCAAACGAGCATGCAGATCACTTGATGGTAATTGATCTGCCCATAGACATCCACAACGCTGGAAGAACACTAGATGCATTCCCGGCCTTTAGTGAACATATATATACACACACAACATCACTCCTGTTTCTGTAGGGGTAGACAGATCACAGATCTCCATCTACTACGATCTCCGCACATCTTCCTTGCTGCCTCCACGCGCATCACTCTGTTCCCGAAAGCTCACCGGTGAAGAGTATTCTTGACCTGGTCTTTCCTAAAACCTTCGGCAAATTACCGATCCTTCTATCCACATTCGTAACTTAAATTTCTTTTACTTGAATACATACACTCTTTTCTTTAATGCCACTATACATAAACTTTATTCCATCAACAATCAAGCTTTTGCAACAATTTCGTAATGAGAGGAGAAAAAAAACGGCGAAAGAAACTTTGTAGGAATCATCTTTTTGTGTTCATTATCAAAAGCATGCGGCAGTTTACTACTTGGAATATGAATGCCCCATGAATGAGGAGTGTCGCTTTCATCCTCTATCTTGGCATGTGGAATTGCGTACCATAGTCGCTGCATGCGACATACAAGTAGAAATGGCATGAACTTATTCAACCTGGATAATCACCGGCACCAGCCAAGCACAATAAGTAGTAGAAGTAGAAACTCTTCCACAGCGGCCGCATACACGAGATACATACATACCTGGTTGGTTTTCATCCCCTAGACTAAATAGTTTCGCCATCATAGCCATTTTTAAAATAAATTTTTAATGTAGCAAACGACCAACAATGTTGACTATTGAAAAAAAACAATTACTTTAACAATAATTCCTTTTATTTGCAAACACTACTTTTTCTTACTCTAGATTTCCATGTATTGCACCGTGACATAAATCTATAATAAATTTCTGAGTTGAGCATTTCATAACGCTTGCCGTCAGTTCGCCATCCCTTACCCGGGGGAGTGGTAGGGATCCTAGAGAAAGGTCTATCCTCCCAAACACGTTTAACGTAGCGTCATGACGAATTTGAAATCTTTATACACACAGTTGTACCTCCGACAAGACGTCAAGCCTATGGAATCTGCCTGAAGAATTGCCCGATAAAGCTGTAAAAGCCAAAGGGCTGTTAGTAATTACATTTTTTTAATGGGAAAGGAAGGCAAACGAGCAGGCGCGTCACCTGATGGAAAGTAATCAACGCCGCTCATAGACTTAAGATAGCTCATAGACGCGGAAGCGTTGCCAACCTTTAAGGAAAGTATCATTATGGGAGTGGGAATGGGAGGGGAAGGGGAGGATGTCCGGCCTCCGGAACTCGGCCGCTTACCGTACGAAGTGCGGTAGGTAAGCTACCACTCAGACGCCGGTTTTCTACGGGAGTGTGGTACATCCGCGGGCGAGCCGGCTCATTAATGCTACAGACAAGTATTACGCCATTCTTAACAAAATATTCATCTGCAGCGTGGCTCTGCAACTATTATCTCCGACAAGGGGTCAAGCATATGGAATATGCTTGAATAATTGCCCGATAAAGCTGTAAAAGTCAAAGGGCTGTCAGTAATGACATATTCGAATTATACTTTAGTATTTTTAGTACCTACTTCAGATGTTCATGAGTAGATGGGTTTTGTTTTACTAAGGCAAGGAGGGCCAGCCCATTGGATGGGAGTTCAAAATCTAGACCAGAAGCAATAAGTGACAACTTCATTTTGAAATAAGCGTATATTACTACAATTTTACATACAGTCGACGGTGTTTTGACATATCTTGTCCAAATTGTCGAAGTTCTTAAGAAAGGCCTGGTCAAAAGTACCCTTAAACGGCGAGCTTGTATGAAGAGTGTGATGAGAGTAGATGAAGCAGCGAAAGTTGGCCGTGATCGCAGCAGATGGAGATCTGTGGTCTCTGCCTACACCTACGGGAAACAGGCATGATGATATGTTTTACTGTGTATTCAATGGTGGGTAGGCTAAGGAATTTGAGGAGGTTTTTACCTCCACAAATTCCTTATCTTACAGTGACTCGTCTGCAGGTTTGCCCATCGCTTCCATAAAAAATAACTCTCTAAGAGAAGCCAGTTGACCACCCTACCATAACATATAACACAATAATCAGTAATATCGCTTGCAGCGGCTTTATGGCGCTATAAAACCGCATGCGTGAGGCGCCGGCGTCTTTTTCCAAATTCAAATTATTCTTAGAAGCGCTAATAGGGTTTACCGTAGACTATTTTATACTTTTATTATTTATTTATTTTACTTGGAACTGTGGTTTATACGATTTTTTTAATTATTACATAATAGACAATTACGTGCTTTTTACGCACAGGTCTCTACCTGTTCAGCCAATAACACTTTATGATATTTAAATTGGTGAAGTTGTAAAATACAAATTTAGATTGAACAATTTCCACGCCTTTAATCAATAACAAATAAAATTTGTTTTTAACACGGTATAAGTGACAAGTTCTATCACGATATTCCATTTGAAGAAATATATCATCGGATTGAAAATGGAATATTGAAAACGGAAGAAAATACTAATTATTTTTTTAATGTAAAAGCTAACCGAGTCAGTACGTTAACTGAATGTAACGAATCAACACTAATGGCACTTAATATACGTTGCCTGTCTTAGGGTAAGGACGGGATAATAAATAATAGGAGAGAAAAAAGAAAATAAAGGAAAGAGAAAGGAATTGCGTTTCCGGATTTCATATGCTGAAGTCCGGTACACAGTACGAAACGCGAAAATGCCTTAAAAGAAAAACCAGGACTTTCTTGGGGCTTGTCAAGTATATGTTGCTCTATCGCTTGAAATAAAAATTAATTAATAAAATAGAAATAAAATTTATAATAAAAATGTGTATTAATATAATTCTGTCATTAAAAATAATTGTAATAATTGTAAGTTTTTGCATTGTCTTTTTAAGATACAGGTTTCTTTATATATATTACAACTCTCTTTTTTTTCCATTAAGCATTTTCTTACCTAAGACAGGTATTTACAGCATCCTTAGTAGTTATTGCAAATTTTTTCAGGCGACGCGCTTGCTCGTTTGCCTCTCTATACCATAAAAAAGTTGGTCGAGCTTACGATCTTAGGTGACGAGGGTGGATGAAGCAAAGAAAGCGTGCCTTAACGAGAATTTCAGTAATTATTAATGGAGTCAGGCGGTACTTTGCGGAAATCCATCACTGTGTTTATACACATACACACACTTTTCGGTTGTCTTCCGTAGAGTCTTAACCTTAAGATGCCTCGTGTTGGGGCGAAACACGTGTCGCTTACAAGGTGGAAAAGTGGTAGTGTGTGTTTGGTGTTTTGTATAGTGGTTGGTGGGTGGAGAGTTGCTGGCCGTTTTTCGGTAAGTTTTTGGTTTAAGTTCCAAATGAATCCACTTCATCCAGCACAAAAAACACACATTATTAATTTTCTGTTATTGTTTGTTTGTCGCGGATCTTAGCTAAGTAAAACTTTTGACTGTCCACATAATTTCTATAATATTAAAAACATTGCTTGTCTTCTTTTTTTAAAGAACAAAACCCCACGGTCGTAAACTAGTTGAACACAAAAATATGTTCACGCCTCGTAAAATAGATAAAGGCTATTCACACAAATCGTCATATAAATAAATGTCACGAGACCGTAAACAGAGGACAAACTCACATAAAATACGAGCGGACTTCATTAACTACCGTTTGGAGCGGAACAAACGGAATCAAAGAAAGATAACAAGCTATTGACCGCGCCAAGCAGGTAGGTAGGTACCAAGCGATACTTTTTTATAGAGAACTAGCCTTTTCCCGCGGCTTCGCTCGCGTGGAATTTGGTTTGCCACATTAAGTTTCGTGATAGATCAATTTTAAATAAATATTTTTTTTTACTTAATTAATGGTTCACAATTTTGGTCATAGTGGCTTCCACATAAAAGGTAGATATATGCTGTCGCGGACTTTTATTTAGAACTATTAAAGACAAACAATCCTACGGTACATAATCTTTGTGTAACTCCAATGGTTTAGGCAGCGTACGCCAAGATAGCTCTCAGAGGCCTAGTAGGATATACTAATACAGGGGTTCCCAAAGTGTGCGCTGGCCCTATTGCGCCGTAGAGAGGAATGAGGGGCGCCGTGAGGCGTAATAGGTTGGTAGGTAGGTGATAGGTATAAGGTAAAGGTGCTCTTTTGTAGCACCTGGAGCTGGTTTGCAGCAAGAACCAAGATACTCACAGACAAGTTTCATACATTTTATCATTTTTTGGTTTGTGTCGGGGCGTGTCATTAATTGAAAAAGAAATTATTTATTTCTAATATCTAAATCGCGAACGTTCCACTATGTGGAACCATGGCTACCTTCGCCGGTCTTTTCGAACCGATACGACATTGGGGCCTTCAAAAAACAAGCCTATACATATCTCAAAGGCCGGCAATGCTTCCGCGACTATTGTAGTGTAGCGGTTGTCTATAGGCGGCGTTGATTGCTTTCTATCGAGCGGCACGATTGCTCGTTTGCCCTCCTATACTGTGAAAAAGTTTAATGGGAAGGGAAGAAGTAATAGAATGGGAACGTTACTGGACCTCAAGTTATTGGATCCTAGCCCTTACCGTAAGTAACGCGGTAACAAAATAAAATGTAGGTACTTAACGCCGATATTCTTTGGGTACTCCTTCAGTCAAGTCGACCCATTCATGCTATCATGTAGCCACCACAGGAAATTGTCCTAGATTTTTTAAAAAAACTCTGATTTAAAATATCAGTTAAACTTTTAATCCATCCAAGGCGTTCAACCATTAAACGCAGGCCACACCGGGAACGAAGTGAAACGAACGAATTTCATTGGGATTGGGATGGAATTTCACCTCCTATCGCTGCCAGGTTCTTGCGAGGGAAGAGGGTCAGCGACGGACCCACCGTAGGAGTAGGTTCAGCTATATCTCGACGACGCGAAGTCGTTAAAGGACGCCCAAAAGCCGCTAGGAACAGCAGCCCCTAGAACCGGGAGGCGATTGCCCTTGCGACTTCGTTTCACACTAGTAACAACAGACCTAAACAACAGCGATTCACTACAGTGATATAAAATATGCGAGCTGGCTGATTCGACAACGCAAGCGAAATGAAATGTCACTTGCAAGGGAGTGAAAAAAGGCGCCTGCGCGTGATCTACCCAGTTAGGTTCTTTTTTTATAGCGGGCAGGCAAGCGAGAATGCGGGTCACCTGATAGTAAGCGATCCACAACGCCGAAGGCGTCGCAAATGCGTTGTCAGCCTTTACCGAACACATACGCTCATTTCTTGTTTAAACTATGTCATAATCACGTAGAAACACCGCAGATGACAAATTGTTCATAATTTGAACAATTCGTGACGGAAAACTGCGACTAAATCGCACAGTGGTACACAGTCAGCGATCCAGATGATGGGGATGGGATCTATTTTTGTGGCGCGTAGTGCGAGAGTGCAACTGTGCGGCTGGGAAGAAATTAAACAACTCAGAGCATTCACCGTAATAAACTTGATACAGTACATTTCTGTATACAGATAAAATATCGAGCCCATCGGAAATCCTGCGGTCGCCGACGTTTCGAGATGATTTCGTCGCCGACATTTCGTGATCGACGACGAGATGATGATTCATCACTCCAATGTTCGTTTGACTTTTGTTTCCATTCTAAACCCGCTTACATTTAGCTTGCTTGTTTTCGCTTAGCTCTTATAATTGGGCGACATGAACAAAGTTAAATGAATTCAGATTCTTTTCGATTCGTTCCGGGTGTGGCTTGCGCTTCAAACGCAAGTCTGAAGTACCCACACCGCGGCCCTTTCACAGCGCAATTCGACATTGTACATCATTTTTTTTTTGCATTTTAAATGACAATCGAAATGAATCGGCCCTTTGCAATTTTTTTGCAGTGATAATAGGAACCTATTCAGCCATTGTTACGGGGGGTCTAAAGTACCTCTTAGCGAATTTTTTACAATGGCAACACAGGTGAAGTCGGGCTCGGCTGGAAGGGTTTCGCTTCATTTCATTTGTTTTGTATTATTATTGTATAATGCTTGACATTACGCTGATGTCGTCAGTATGACTATGTTAAGACGCGTGTACCAATGGATGGGGGATTACGATTCTTTGTCCAAAGACCTTTATTTATTTTCGTTTCCATGACGACTGCGTCAAGTGGCGCTAGCGAAGGTCGAATCTTAAAACGATCAAGTTTTATAATGATTACTCAAGTCTATTCTTCTGCATTTGCAAGATAGATAGATAGATATATTCTTTAGTGTATGTAATATTTTTTATATATTAATCTTTAATAGCGATAATTTTCAAACAACCGTAGGATGGACACAGTGTTAAAAATATAATTTGGTGTAGGTTTGTGCATTATTGTCAGAAAAAATTAATAAATAAACGAAGTTAACAGCCATAAGCAAATGTATAAGTATGTATAAATATAAGTTAACCGTAAATAATAAACGAATAAGTAAAAAAGATACATAGATAATCGTGTCACAAGTGTCTATGGACAATAGCGATTATGAAATATGCATCTGATGATCCTCTTGTTCTTTTACCTCCCTTTTCATAATTTTTTGTTCAATTCGTTGTTTAAATAGGTAATACAATTTATTCATAAAACTTACTTTCTTACTGCTAATTAATATAAAATAAAGTTATAACTTTATTAAATATTGATTTTAATATAGCTAATAATAAATGTCAAATTTTTTTTTCACAAATGAATAAATATATGCATATTATATTTTTTTTTGCGAGCAGCACCCAAAGGTTTTCATCACACTTTATTGCATTATCACGCTGGATGGCGTTGTAGTTTAAATAAATCTTAACCGATTTGTTTTGTTTTATGAGATAGGAAGGCAAACGAGCAGGCGTCACCTGATGGAAAGCAAGCAACGCCGCTCATAGACACCTGCAATGGCATAAGCCTTGCAGAAGCGTTACCGGCCCTTAAGCTAAATTTAGGCTTAGTTTTTGCCTACGGATATTTCTGTTTTATTATATACGAATAAAAAGTTATTATACATTAGTGACATATAATATTTATCACAACAGTGACCCGCCAACCTGCTTTGAACAAGCGTGGTGGGCTTATATCGGTTCCTCTAGGAATGGGAAGGCCTGTGCCTGCGCTGTTTAATAAATATATGAGAATAATGTACCTACAAACATCATATTAGTCCAGTAACAAGCTTGCATGTTCGGCTAATGCGTACAAATAGAGACAACAATGCGGCGGACACAATGGTGTTGCAAATTGATCGAAACGATGCGCTCTTTTCATTCATAGCGCAAATTACGGGAATCACGTACGCCGATGCATAAAAAGTCATAATAATATTATGACGGGCAAAAGCTAGTGTATATATATATATATATATATATATATATATATATATATATATATATATATACTAGCTTTTGCCCGCGGCTTCGCTCGTGTGGAATTTGGTCTTCCACATTTAGTTTCGGGACAGATCATTTTAAATAAATATATTATTAATAAATATTTTTTTTACTTCATTTATGGTAGATATATGCTGTCGCGGACTTTTATTTAGAACTATTTAAGACAAACAATCCTACGGTACATCATTTGTGTAACTTTAATGGTTTAGGCAGCGTACGACAAGATAGCTCTCAGAGGCCAGATTTTTTCCGACTTATTTGACATGTATCGTTATATTACGACCAAAAAAAGTACATAAAATCATTACAAATTGTAGCCTTTATGTTATTTCGATGTATAACCTATATTACTGTAAAGATGGATGAAACCAAATCCGTGCAGTAGTTTTTTCGTGAAAGAGCAAAAAACATACATACTCACAAACTTTCGCATGACTTAATTATAATACTTTTTATATATTCACCATTAATATGCCAGGCTTTGAGAAGTACGTAGGCTTGTTTTTTGATGGTTCCAATGTCGTATCGGTTCGAAATCACCGCTGGAAGGGCTGGTTCCACAAGGTAGTGGAGCGTGGAAAGAATTTGTTCGTATGTAGATATATATTATGACTTTAAAGTATTAAATATATCAATGAATTGCCGACGTTTTAATAAAACAAATAAGTTAATTTCGAATTTTCGATGACTAAGATCTCACCGAAAGCTCACGCTAGATTCTTTAGTATTGTGGAGGTTTATCACATCTTGTTGCATCTTTTATCACTTTTACGATTGAGAGTGGTGCGAGGAATTGGTCAAAATAAATCTTGGTGCTTGTCTTTGTATATCTTAAAAGAAATCATAAATATGCCTTATTAAATAATGTAATGAATGATAAGTGATATTATTAAAAAAGAACACTACGAGATGTTTTAATATTACAAGAAATATAACATCAAGTGAACCTATTAGTTAGAAGTTAAAATTGAAATAAATTTATAAATTCATAACAGTGATAATAAATTACTGTCTCACTAAATTTATGTATTCGTCAATCATCATTATTTCCTTAAAATTGAGGGTTTTTGCTGTAATCCACACATCACAGCCGTTGCCCATCTACTGTTATTTAATCCCACAGACCCAGGACAAGAAATAGTTTTGTCTTATCAATGCTGGTTACGTTACAGTTCCGATTTAGCTTATAACTATATGTACAATAAACATTTTTATTCATTCATATATTTTTTGTGAAGCACAGACAGGCGTTCATTCATTCGTTTGTTTCAATTAATCTATATCATGTGTCATGAAAAATCTAATTTGAAACAGATTATAACACGATTAGGCAATGTCAAATGCCTGGGTGGGCGAAAAAATTCGGACCGGAAACGCAGGTAACATCGATTATCATTTAAAGAAGATCGAGCGGTCACTGCGTTGGCGCTAACATGCCATTTTACAAATTATACAAACTTTAAAAAAATCAAAGACACCGCTCACTAAAGATACCGCGTCCTTCCACCGAAAAAAAAAGTAAATTAACACAGATTTTAAAATAATTAAAATCCACCTCGTTAGCCGGGGACTGGACGTTTTTATAGTTCGACAATATTATATTTTATAGTTTAACGAAACCTTTAGTAACCCTAAAACTTTAGTATTACGGTTTAAAATACCGCAACATCATATTTTCCCATATTAAAGTTTCTGGTCGTATAATTCAGTGAAATGTGCCGAAGTAAATTGCTTTTCACATTTTATTGTTTATTTGATTGTCTCACAAGTAATATAAATAGACGTTTAGGCGAAAACTGACTACCAGCTTTTAAAAATGGAACGATACGATTAGAGCAAAATATTACGATGAGTTTTATAGATAAAACATTTGTTAAATATCTACATACTTACTAATGAATTTATGATGAAATTATAATATAAGCTGCTTTTGAGTTCTTTGAGTCTATGCCCTATTCCAAGTGCCCAGCTTGGAATAGAGCAGGGGTGGTCAATTTCATAAGACCCAAGATCTTATCTACTATTTACTATGTGTGACCGCCATAGTGATGGTCCGCAGGAAAATTTTGCTGTTCCGCAGAAAAATGTGGAATACACGTACTGCTACGGCGACACGCGGGATCTTTAGGGGGATTTTGTCTTCGTTTATAATTAAACTCTTCCAAATGAATTTTTTATTGATTTATTATTATTATTATTATTGATTTATTATATTTTTTATTGATTGATTTATTAATGTATCATTGTACAATTTATATTATACACTTTAATAATATTCTTAATAATATATTATTACATTTTATATAAATAAATTTCACTTTTCACTTTACATTTTATATTCAATCTCAATTTCTTATGCCGGATGGGATGTATATCGAAAGAACATCAGTCGAACTAATTTTTTTGTTTTTATATAAAACAATTTATTTATTTTTTATTTTAAATTTTACGAATTTAAAAAGAAGTAATATAACATAAAAAGGTTTTATTGCATTCGTATACGTTTATTCGTATACGTTTTAATACATTAGTGATACATTTATCAATGTATCACTACAATACTAAAGAACATATTTTTTTTTAAATATTGCGATAATAAAGCTGTCACAAAACATCTACCTCCCCGGTAATTCCGGGATACAACGACACCCCACAATAAATAGTACATATGTATATTATTACACCTAGGCCATTTCATAGTTGTGGTTGAGGGTGTAATTTGAAAGGAAGACATCTTATTTTTTTAATATTCAAAGCGTTGAACGGCATTAGGAACAGTTTATAAAAAATAATGAAGGGTTTTAGTTGTTAAAAAAATTGAATTTGTATTCATTTTTATCTACGTGTTTCTGGTGCTTTGATGAATTATAAATATGTAGTAATAAATAATTCTAAATCTATAATAACAATAAAAACTTCATTGATACACTTAAGTAAAATATTATATAATAAAGGACACTAGTTCCCACATTGGGATTCCTTGATTTTTTAGAAAACTAGTTTCTCTACCCCTTATATAATATAATATATAAACACGGCAGAAACTAATAAAATGGATGGAAGCAATAGTAAACTCATTTTGAAAAATATCTATATAAAAAATAAATAAATAAGGTACTTATAATAAAAAACCTATTAAAATTACTGCCAAGAGTCCTAAAAATCCTTCCTTCTTTTAATTTGATGACAATTAGGTGTATCTATTATGACGACCAATTGGCGCAGTGGCGAGACATATGTAGAGCCTACAGATATTTATTCCGATTCTGGTATTGGACAAGCGTGGTGGGTTAATCTCCGTTCGTCCAAAAAAGGGGAGGCCCGTGCTCAGCAGTTGAGGCGAAACACGTGTCGTGTACATTACAGAAGAGTGGTGGTGTGTTTCGGTAAGATTTAGTTTAAGTTCCCCGTAAAGCCACTTCTTTCAGTAAAAAACACACTTTATTATTATTTTTCTATTTTATTTGCTTGTCGCGGATCTTAGCTAA
This sequence comes from Baronia brevicornis, assembly GCA_031353405.1. Classification (NCBI taxonomy): domain Eukaryota; kingdom Metazoa; phylum Arthropoda; class Insecta; order Lepidoptera; family Papilionidae; genus Baronia; species Baronia brevicornis. The sequence goes on from JASFAT010004729.1 coordinate 217,318, forward strand.
GTAAACATTCTCACTATCCACATAGTAATGGATTTTCCCAAAGTAATGCTTGACTCCATTAATTATAATTAACATTAAGTAAAACCACTATGCCAATGATGTATATTGGCAGAAAAAGTCCAAAAGAACCTTTATTACTAAACAAACAGTGACATCACAGATAATAAATCAACACAGAAATGTTTTGACAGAATCGAAAGAGTTGTCAGCGAAAATGGGACCGCTACCGCGTCCATTTATTAGAGTGATGACGCGACAGAAGTTTGATGGACAACCTTTACTTTTGTGGAAGATGCATTAGGCTAAAATGACTGTGCAGTTTAGACGATCAGCTACTTCCTTTGGACAATGAATTGTAACACATTTGTGTGCGTCCCCTACGTTATTTCACAAATCTTAACCAAATATATCAAATTATCTTTCAATAAACTATTACAGATTACTAAGTCATAATTAAATAAGTATTAGGAATAAATAAGACATTGTTGACGAACAATTGGCGTAGTGGCGGGATCCCTCATCCACGGAGTCAATGGTGGCGGGTTCGATCGCTGCATCTGAATAAATATATGTATGGCCTACAGATATTTATTCCGAGTCTGATAACCCCGCCAATCCGTATTGGACAAGCGTGGTGGGTTAATGTTCGTTTCTCCAGAAATGGGGAGGCCCGTGAACAGCAGTGGGTGCTGGAGTGGAGACCGCGTCTTGGCAAACGCAGTATACTACGTCACCCAGCTAGATAGTGCGACTATCTCAACACAACTAGTTGATTACGATGAACATGAAAAGTCGATAAACGAATGAAAAATTAATTTCACGTGCCGACAAAAATATTTGGATTTGAAGAAACACAGGTGGTCGTATAGTGATGACGGATGTAACAACAATATCAATATCAGCCTACGGCAGTCCACAGCTGGACATAGGTCTTATTCAAGGTGCGTAACTTGAGCCTGATCTTCAGCTACACGCGTCCAGTCTCTGCCAGCCGCCCTGCGTAGATCATTGATCCATCTAGCAGGAGAGCGTCCCGGGGTTGGATGTACCAACGATAATATTTATTTATTTATTAAGCACAAAAACAAGTTATAGTCTTAAAGAATAATATTATATATTATATAATATAAACTTAACAATACTCGGACTATAATTCTTTAAATTTGCGCACAGCATGGTTACATTTTAACAATATGGTTACTTATACTTATATAATAATGAAATAATATAAAATTGAACAAATTAAATTAAATAAAAAAAATAAGAAAATAAAAAGGCTAATAATAATTTTGTTATCTATCGGCTGCCAAAGGTATCACGAAGCGATCGCTTTAATAGGTGTATTTTAATATTGAAAATATCGAACGTTTTTGTACCGTCATCAATAAATATATTTATTACTATTGTGTATATAGTGATAAAATGTAAAATTTTATTGAAGAAGTTCTTCCCCGTATTTATACCGCGTCGGTCATTTTGTTTGAAATTAGTTAATTTTGCACATCAATCAAATTTCTCGCAGGGGGCCCTTAGCAGGTACTTAACACCGTTTAGCATTTCGCCTGGTGAAAGCAAAACGGCCGGCAACGGGAAAAAATTGGCAAAGGTCCCGTAACAAGCGGCGATTGTTTGATTTCAAAAGTGGGTACTACAAATCATTTGCGTCATATCGTCTCCGAATATTTCTAATTATAGATTTACATAAATTGTTTTTTTTTTTTAACGACAAGCAATTTTTTTAATGTTAATAGAATTAATTTTAACTATTCTAACTAAAGTCTTCAATCAGTGCATCCTGCCCGTACTCTCTTACGGTGCCGAAACTTGGACACTGATGGTCCGTCTCCTTGATAAGCTCAAAGTCGCTCAGAGGGCTATGGAGAGGGCTGTGTTCGGGGTTTCTCTAGTGAATAGAATTTGAAATGAATAAATTCGCAGAGTCACCGACATAGTTCTGCAAGTTAGCAGACTGAAGTGGCAATGGGATGGACACGTTTGTCGGAGAACCGACAGTAGTTGGAGTAGAAGAGTGCTGGAGTGGAGACCGCGACTCGGCAAACGTAGTGTGGAACGCCTCCTTGCTAGATTGAGCGACGATCTGCCCAAGGCGGTTGACAGAGACTGGATGCGTGTAGCCGAAGATTGGGCTAGGTGGGGTGTCTTGAGTGAAGCCTATATCCAGCAATGGACTGCCGCGGGCTGATATTGATTCTAACTAAGCTTATAAGTGCTTATTGGGAAATGGTTCACATTAATAGTCTAACATTTATTGATGTGAAACATGTTATCGCTGGATATGAGAGTGAAATCGTAGACCGAGACGTCGTCTCCATTCAGGCTACGCTCCTCTCCACTCGATTTCATACAAGATTACTTACACGGCCGGTGGTAGGGACCGTATATTCCAAGTCGTCGTCAATATTCCACATCTACCAAGCGTCCTATGACGCTTCTCTTTTTTATGTTTTGATGTACCTACGAGGTTCTCCGACAAGTTAAGCAAAAATGTGAAGTTTTACAGACCGTCAAAGGTAGAAAATTAGCTTACCTGGGTCATATCATGAGACATGACAGGTACAAGTTGCTGCAACTGATCATGATGGGAAAAGTGGCGAGCAAAAGACAAGTTGGTAGGAGAAGAAAATTAAAATTACCTAGCCTAAGGTAATATCAAGGACTGGACCGGGAAGAGTGGACGAGTGAACTCCTGCACCTTGCGAAGGAGTAGAGTTATGCTTGTGCCAGACTTGTTGCTGTGATACAATCACACGTCTGCTGTGAGTTAAAAAAGGAAATGAATAAATTGCCTTGTGTTACGATCTATCTACACACTTGCCCGTTTAATTCTTCCACAAAAAAAGTTCTGACACGAAATATTTATTTATTTATTAAATATAAACATATGCTAACACTTTACATAATACAAATTTAGAAAACTTGTGGAGCCAATTATAGATTTAAATTTTAATTGTATTAACTTATAGTAAAAATATATATAGATTCGTTGGTCACTAGCACTACTAATATAATCTTCTTTTATATATCTATATGTAATATGTTGTGGTTGTGTATGTGTGAGTGTGTGTAGTGTTTGTGAGGCAATAGTGTATATTTAATAATAATTATTGTCTGAGAGTATTTTAGGACTAGTACGAGTTTTTTTAAACGTAGCTTTAGTGGTATAAAATAAATCTAAAGTTTTAAATTAGTTATTATAGGAATAATGTGTGTGAGAAATAAATGAGTTTTGAGTCATGTTAGTTTGTGAACCAGTAACGTGAAATACATGTGTGTGACGAGTGCTAATGGATACGTGGCAATGGATGAGCTTAGTTGCAAACGTGCCGATCGTCCCGGGATCTGACTACCCCGGGCTCTATAGCACCATAACTCAGCAGGCTCTACTAAGGCTGACCTGCATCCTCCTTTGCGGCTCGTGGGATTCAGTATGAAGAATTATAATATAATAAACCTAATTCGTTAAAAAATGACGGCGACGTACGACGAGAAACGACTAACGAAGAGCCGTTTCGCTACAATGAATGTGCGAGGAAGGATGGATCAAAAGATACATGAATGTGGAAGAAGCAAGGAAGGTGTGCCGGGATTTTAACGTATAGAGATCTGTGGTCTCTGCCTACCCCTACGGGAGATAGGCGTGACGATATGTATGTATGTATGTATGATGAGTGTGAATGACGGTATATTTAATTGCAAAAGTAAAGAAGTAAGCTGTATATTATAAATGCTACCACTCCACACGTTATATAAGAAATACAATAAAAATGAATATATTAAGAGTTATTCTAGTTCATATCCTCACGAACGGTAATTTTTTTTTCTTAATACCCTCACCATTCAACTGTAAAATTTACTTTGTGTTGCCATGTAATCACATCATTTACGTATCGACGGACGCATTCTATTCACTCAGGGTTGAGCGGATCTCTATGATTTGGTTTGTTCGGAAAAAATAAACGATATTGAAACTGATAATACCCTCATTGTTTGGGAAAGGATTTTCTCTTCGGCTACTGTTTGTGTTCGATATTTATGTATGTCAAACGATTGGTATACTTTTCGTTTTTAAAAACCAGCAAATAACGAAGCAGACTCACTCGCTAAGGCTTTTAAATCAAATATATGACCAGTTTTATAATATACTAGTGATGCGAAATATATCTTCAATCAATCAATATCAGCCCACGGCAATTCACTGCTGGACATAGGTCTAACTCAAAGCGCCCCACCTAGCCCGAACTTACGGTTACACGCATCCAGTCTCTTCCAGTCGCCTTGCGCAGATCGTCGTTTAATTTAGCAGGGTAACCGCACTACGTTTTCCGAGTCGCGGTCTCGTCGGTCGGCACTCGTCTACTCCAACGATTGTTGGTTCTCCAACAAACGTGTCCAGCCCATTGCCACTTCAGTCTTCTAACTTGAAGACCTTTGTCGGTGACTCTGGTTCTCTGGCAAATTTCTTCATTTCGAATTCTATTCACCATAGAAACTCCAAGCATAGCCCTCTGAGCGACTTTGAGCTTGTGAAGGAGACGGAACGCCAGTGTCCACGTTTCGGCACCGTAAGGTGCAGTTAAGATACAGGCAAGATGCACTAGTTGATGACTTTTGTCTTCAGGCTTTGTGGTAATATATTTTAAATTACATATTAAACAAATTTATTACAGCCCGTATATATTCCATGGTCTGGGATTCTTGGTTACTAGAGGCATTAACATTAACCCACCACGGTTTTCGAAGATGAATTGGCGGATCATGCAGATTCGGAATAAATGTGTAGATCATATATTTCAACGGCAACGTTCCTATAATACTTATGTTGTCGCAGATGTCTAAGGGCGGCGTTGTTTGCTTTCCATCAGGACACATCTTGCTCGTTTGCCCGCCTGTCCAATAAAAAAAATATTTATCCTGATGCAGGAATTAAGACTGTGACCATTCACTTCTGTATCGACAGCTTAGCAGTTAAGTTTATCGTTAGGTGAAGCCATACATATCCATCTTTTATTCTGTGCTGAATCACATTGTTTGTCTTAGGGCCTTAAAAGCTTCTTCGGAAGAACTTGCATGAAGTTGTGAATTTACGAGAACGATTACGCCGGCAATAACTCGGCGACAATAGCTGATCAGTCGCATTTTCATCTGTATGTTCTGTTAATTAATATGTAATAATTTAATACTTATTGATGTGTGTTACTGCAAAAGGAAATAAATTATTCTATCTATCTATCTAATACTGTAGCTAAACAAAGTGAATTTATCAGAATATTATAGGTTCGCTATGATTGTTGCTTATTTTATTTTTGTTAATAACTTTTTACTTACACTTTTCTGAAATTGTTAGGCAAACAGTCTACTAGATAAGTTAGTTAATCTCTGCCCATTTAACGCAGTCCATTTTTGCCAATTCACAATTGTATTAGAGAAAGAATCGAGCAAAGGAATCATGGAAATACAACCCTTCGTAGTGGGCTAATAAAAAACACGCATCGCGTGTCCCGCGTGGTAAATAACCGGTGCATAATTGTACATAATCCTTATGTACACGGCCATAATTGTACATAATCCCAATGTACCCACACGAGGATAATATAATTTGCGTCCGCGCCGCTCCGCGCCTAATGACAGGGCGCGTAGCGTAGCACGCATGCGCGGAATATACACACTGGACGATTTTTAGACACGAATCCATAATCTCGATCATCTTATCGATTCAAAAAACCGAAAACATAATAAATCGTAAAACGAAAACTAACCAAAAGGGTCAAAAAAAGCTATTAAAATTTCTGAAAAAATTGTATCTGATGAAAAACTGTCACTTTTAACGCTGTACATTTTTTTTTTCATTTATCATAGAGTTGTAAGACTCAGACCATTCGATGCAGTATTTTTTTCTGATCCGTATAGGAAAAAATTTTTTGGCATCTGTTTCATTTACAGCGTTTTCACTGCTTCTTTTTGCTGCAATATATGAAAGAAGGGAAAATTTTCATTCCTACCATCTGGATGAATGGTGATCGAGTACTGGGTGTTTCTCCCGAAACTTTTTTCCAACACCATTACACTGTAGAACCAGCTACCTCCAGCGGTATTTCTAAACAAATACGACATGAGAACCTTAAAAAAAGGCCAGCAACTTCTTTGCAATGCCTATGGCACTGCGTCTATAGACGGCATCGATTGTTTTTCGTCAGGTGATACGCTTGCTCGTTTGTTTTCATTTTCGATAAAAAAAATTATTTTACGAATAATAATATAATAAAATATGGTACCTTTGTGCTGCTGCGTTATTGTGTTTCTCGCGGTGAGTAAAGGCATATACAACTCCTTCCTTTCCCTTTCCTTAACACACTTCTTTCTCTTCCATTGAATCCCTTTTTTCCTTCTCCCATTATTTACATCCTTACCCTAAGGTGCCTTTAGTATTGCAGATATTTATTAGCGGCGGTGATTCTTTACTATCAGGTCACCCACTTTTCCATAAAAACATTTAACTATTAAGTAATTTAATTATTGTAATCATTTTCGTTATATAAAAAATATAGAAGCATCATAGGACGCTTGATGTAAAACATTTACGACGGCTCGGTCTCTACCGAATGCTCACTGTATAGAGTCGAGTGAAGGGGAGCCTGAATCGAGACAACGTTTTGCTCTACAATTGCACTCGCATACACGGTGATAAAATGTTTCAAATCAATAATTACGACAATTTATTCCGAGGAAAAATGAAACGCATAGTGTGACACGTACTTCTTGGAAGACGTAAAAACAATCGCGTTTCCTCCCGCAGACGTGATTGAAGTTGTCTATTTGAGTACAGTCATCTCGACATTTTTCTTATTTCGCACAATATATTGCTTTACAGTGGTGCGACGCTAAACAATAAATAATACATTTTTATAGATCATTCATTCATTTGAATTAATGGCTTTCAATAGTGCCAAAATAGCACGGATGATTTTGCAAATATCACGTAGAGTAGAGAAGACACGAAGGAGCATTTACTCCTTGACCTTCTTTGCTTTGACATGTTCTTCTTTATATTTTTATAAATTTGAAATTTAAGAAGTTAAGGTATCGTTTGTAATACAAAACCTATTTATGTATTATATTTAAATAACATTATCGTTATATTTTTAAAAATTCATAAACAATTATTTGTTTTATTATAATTATTAAATGATAAAGATATTATAATGCCTAGACCAGTGCGTCCTGCCTGCACTTTCTTATAGTACTGAATGTAGAGATTGACGATCTGCTTTACAAGCTGACTCTCAATTAGAGAGATATGAACAGGACTATATTCAGAGTTATCAGGGGAATATCATAAATGGGAGTCTGGTGACAGAATAAGATTTTCATCCTTAACTATTATAATCAAATGAAGATTATTCGACCTATAATCTGATATAAATGCTACATAGCTTGCCTTGGGAGAGTCCTATTTTCAACAGTAGACTTCAATAAGCTAAGGATGTCGGAATACGAGGCTATTATTTTAGATTTAATTATTATTAATTGTTCTATCACGTTTCATGGTCGGAGATCCGACAATCGTTGGAGCAGACGAGTGCTGGAGTGAAGACCGCGTCTCGGCAAATGTAGTGTGGGACTCCCCCCAGCTTAATGATGCAACGATCCGCGCAGGGTGACTGGAAGAAATTAGGTGCGTGAAGCCAAAGATCGGGCAAGGTGGCGCTTCTTGGGGGAGGCCTATGTCCAGGAGTGGATAGCTGCAGGTTGTTGATTGATTAATTGATTGATTGATTCGGTTATATTAATTGATTTTATTATATTATATTAATTTATTGACTATTTTGTATAAGCAAAACTTGATGAAAGTTGCATCGTATAATGGATAAATTACAGTAATCATTATATTACAACATGTATTATAGAATACATACACTATCATGCCATACGTCATAATATAAAAAACATAATTAGTGGTAGCTCAGTTAGTAATAATCGCGCTTGCAGTCTGAGGTTGTGAGTTCGTATCTTCCATTGGACTGTTGATAATGACATTTCTTACACAGTATCTTAGTTGAAATATAAAATTTTCTAATAATACTTAAAATATTTTCAGACTTAGTTTTAAAAAATTGACCACACGTGTTGTTTATACTTCGGTGATTGTACTACAAAGGCACAGTGGCGCCGTGGCTTTCAACAATTTTTCTTTCTCTCTCTCTCTTACATAAAGCTTTTCTTGCTGACATACAATGATATTATATAATACAACTCTCGCTTTCTAAATGAAGATCTTTTCGATTTACAATATCCTTGAACTTCATTTCACCTCTCATGTTCGTTGGTTTTCAATAATTTTCTTTTAACCCTATCGTAAATCAGCAGGCAAAGCAAAGCTTTGATACTAGCCAATAAAATTCTAATTTGTGTTTCTTCTCCCGAACTCCACAAGAAACTAGAGAACTAACTATACTGACGAGTGTTCTATTAGTCTATTGGTTTTTTCTTCTTTTTTATGGGAACTCCAAAAGAAACTAGATAACTAACTATACTGACGAGTGTTCTATTAGTCTATTGGTTTTTTCTTCTTTTTTATGGGAACTCCAAAAGAAACTAGAGAACTAACTATACTGACGAGTGTTCTATTAGTCTATTGGTTTTTTCTTCTTTTTTTATGGGAACTCCAAAAGAAACTAGAAATTAAACAGATGGTGAAAGCTACTTTGGACCGGATCCTATGAAGACAAATTGTCCGTTTGAGGAGTTCTAGTAACCACAATCCTCAGTAATGAGGGACTGATTAAAAAGGAAGATTATTATAGTTCCACTTTAAACGAACTTTGTGGCTTAATGTCCATCCCCCCAGAATGTGGAGGCCTCTAGTGCTAAAAAGTGGGACATATATGGCTGTAAATAAAAATGTAAATATTGTATGATCCATTTCATAGAAGAAATAAAGACAAGAGACTGATAAAACGATTTATACTACATAAAAGAAAAAAAATTAATTGGCGTTTTATATGAGACTGCAAAGGCGGCACTATTCGAGTAAAACCGCACGCTTTATGACTCAGCCGGCACAGGTTTGTTTCCTGGAACAAGGACCCTCCACTCTACTGCAAGGGAATAAAAGTAGATAGAAAATATATCTATCTTATAAAGCAAATACTGAAAATTAGATACAATAGAACTTAAATTCAGATTTTTCTAAATATATATTATATATAAATACATTATATAGCAGAATAAAAAATCTCATTTTCAATGATTATATATTAAAATGATGATGATATAATATGTAGCCGCTTTTTTTATTACATTGGCTCAAAATTATATAGTATATAAGATCATCTCTGGGCAAAACATATAGAAATAAAAAAGGAAAAGTAAAAAAAAATGAATAAAATTACTTAGTTACAACCAAATCTACATGTTTTTAACATGGCTGTAGTATCACTTGCTGGCACTTGTTATTTTATTCTGTGTATATATGTATGTGTGTGTGTATATATTTATATATGTGAGTATAAATATATGTGTTATGTATGTATTTATTATTTGTATTTATATATGTATTCCAAATTTGAATAATGACCGAATCGAAAGGTCTCGGCACGAGCCTGCCTAGTGAGACCTACAACGTTCCATCCAACTTCACCTGTAAATTTTCACAAATAAAATAAATAAATAAAGACTATAAAATGATTATAGGTTATAGGTTAGGTATATAGGTTTCATTTACACATTGGATTAAATACTTTCTAATATCTGTCATGGCGACACCATGATAAAAGGAATGATAGTGAAAGGTACACACAGACATCAGGCTACACTCGCAAGTATAAAAATTTTGTTTTAAATTTAAATAACCGATGATTGTATTCTCTTCTTCTGATTCTGCTATGATAGGTGACGCTTTCTTAGTGTAAATTGTTCAACACCAGCCTTTCATGCGTCGCTCGCTCAACTTCGGTTATTTGGTTTATATTTACCCTTTGCGTATTCCTTCTTTCACGAGGTTTTGTACCACTTACCATCCTTGTAAGTAGGGTTGTATTTTAATTGTTCAGGATCTTTAATTATTTAAATAAACAATACAAGTGCCAATTTTTTATAGTATTTTACAATGTCATATATTGTATTGAGTGACATTTCGATATCAATACGAAGACAAAGGTGCCGATATGGTTGATAGACGCCGTACACTAGCGGACAATATTTATCGTCCAATCTGTAAAATAAAATTATTATGACCACAATATTTTACAGTAATTTTTATGGTGATTGAGATAAGATAAGAAAACACTATAAATTTATAGAATTAATAGAGCCATCAGCAGCCAGATTATTCTCAGGTTGTCTTTTGACATAGGTCTCCCCTAGTTTCATCCATTTTTCCCTGTCCCGGCTTAATCTTCTCCATCCCTTTGGTAAATCGTCTTCCCATCTCTTTATTTGCCATCCCTTTTGTCTTTTTTCATTCCTGGGATACTATTGCACGATGTTTCTTGTCCACTTTTTCTTTTTTGTCCTCATGATGTGTCCGGTCCAGTTCCATTACAGTTTTTTGTTTATCTGGAATACATCAATCACTATGGTGATTAAACTCTTATAAAAGGTAAATATACTACAAACCACTGAGATGATGGATTATGACCTGATGAAGATCATAGTGAACTAACTAAAACACATTAATAATATATCAGCATCATAAACAAAACATTAAAGAATATATTTTAAAATTGTATTCTAACTTTTTATCAATACATTATCTACAGTAGTTTCACTGTTTTGACAGAGCTATCAAAAAATAAACTTTGTACTAACTTAGGTACTATTAACTTGAACTATACGCAAACTGTAAGCTTAGTTGAAGATTTTATAAAAAAAATTTAACTGTCTAAAAATACCAGATGATTTTATAAATAAAGAGAGAAAGAAAAGTATTTTTGTAAAAAATCATCTAAGCTACTTTTTTTAACAGCCCATATATGTCCCACTGCTGAGCACGGGACTCTCCATTTCTGGAGGAACGGACGCTGGTTAGCGTCCGTCACCCTTGTTCAATGCGGATTGGCGGGGTTACCAGACTCGGAATAAATATTTGTAATCCATACATATATTTATTTCGATGCAGGGATCGAACCTACAACCATTGACTCCGCGGGCGGAGGGCCCCGCCACTGAGCCAATTGGTCTAAATTACTTGATACTAGCTTAAATATTGTATATTTTGGTAAAGTCGTAATAATAACTGAGTTAAAAATATTGTACATAAGTGTATCTACTACGTAAGCTGACTCAGCAATACCTCAATTTTTTATTTGAACGTTGCAAGTTTAACGATTACGTATCTTATAATATTTGTAAATGAGTTCATTTTAGAATATTTAAATCAATCACGTCATAAGTTTCATTGAAAGGGGATTAATTAGTGATTTAGTTCACATCTTCATTTCTTAGCTACCTGACTCCTGAGTGTTTGTTTTATTTTTATTGGTGGTGGCTTTATAATGGCCTGTATAGGTAAGATACTCTTGTGTCGACATGTTTAAACGACTGGCCATATAATAATTTCTAGAAACGACATATAATTTTCAAATTTAAAAAACCTTCAATGTAAATAATTCGTTGATGTTGCAGAAGGATGACTCATCTCTTAGCATCGTTCTGAATTATTCTTGCCGCTGAATTTCACTACTATGTACATGCTTAACATGCCATAAAGAAAAATATTATCCCACCATGTGGACGAATAGCGATCCAATACCTATCTGCCTACAATGCATTATTTGTAGAACTACTTCCCACGTTCATCAGTCTGTATTTGCGGTATTGACGAACCGAAAAGACATTGGAAATATTATTTAATAAACCTAGATATTTTTGCAGATGTCTATGGATGACGTGAATTACTTTCCATAAGGCGAGACGCTTGTACGTTTTTTTTTTATGGGATAGGAAAGCAAACGAGCAAGTATGTCACCTGATGGAAAGCAATCAACGCCGCGCATTGTACGGACGCGTTGCCAACCTTTAAGGAAAGTGTCATTATGGTAGGAGTGGGAGGGGGAGGAGGGAGTTGTGTGAGTGTTGGGCCTCCGAAACTCAGCCGCTCACTATAAGCAGCGCGGTAGCTAACCTACCACTCAGACGCCGATTTTCTACGGGGGTGTGGTACTTCGCCGGGCAGCCCAGCACATTCATGCTACAGACAAATATGATGCTATTCTTGACTAAGTATTCGTCTGCCGCGTGGCTCTACCACTATAACGTTTGCTTTCTTATTCAATAAAAAACGTAATCTAAAAACTTTAACCAGTTGGCCCATCTACCTATATACAATTAGAGATCTGATAATCAAGATGACATAAAATAACCCAATACTCAAAAAATATAGTATGCAGAGAGCACCAAGCAGAGGTGCCGAAAAATCTAATAATACTACGCATTTGTTCCACGTATTTAAGCTATTATTTATGAATAAACTTTTAGGATATCTTAGTAGTCTAGCACGATTTACAGGTTTAACCCTGACTTAATTTCCTTTTTGTTGACGTAAATTATCGACAAGGGAATAATTAAACTAAAATTAAGGAAAAAGAAATTTCGCGAGCACAAAAAGTGATCTTCACCATTCCCCATCCCATTTCACCTTATTATCTACTTTGTTTTTGACCGACGTCACAGGTAACAGTCCAAATGTTTTTTTCTAAAGCCCTTCCCGCCGATAAGTCGAGCACGCGAACGCTACGTTGGGCGCCATCTTTTGTTTATTTTTTTTTAATTCTGCGGTTGCGTTCGGGATAGGAAATCGCCCCGGGCCAAAACAGTCAGTCAAAAGTCACGCGTTCGGAAACCTGGTAAAAATAAAAAATATAGAAAAGGGTCGTTCGTGAATGATATAGTTTTTTCGGTAAATTAGAGATTTGGTGCAACCTTTTTTTAGAGAGAAATTGCGTGCTGGTGCCAGTAATAATACGTCTGCAGTGATTTAGACTATACTAAGAACATTTGGTTTTAGATCGATTTCTTCCATTCCAAGTATTCACATGCGTGTCTCTTCCTAAAATTGACTGAGACACAAAATCTTAAGTATAAGAAGTAAATTTGTTTCCAAGTAATGAATGACTAGACTATATACGGTAAAATTTTCCATAATACTTCATATTCTTCTTACTACTCGAATTATCTTGTTACATTGTTATTTTTTAGTATTCTAGCTAATGACAATGGTAAAAACAGGAGGCATGACATTGTCTCTACAGATAAAAATGAAAATATTATATCTAAATCGTACATTAAACCATTAGTGTATATTCAGTAAATATTTTAAATAAGGTCATCAATCAAATTGAACTAAGTTTATGCTATCTGTGTATAGAGCAGGTTGTAGGTGTTAATCTGTTTAGCTAAAAAGCGAGAAAACGTCGCCTTTAGAAACAAATAAAACTTGGATTTTGGCATCTACATTAACATATAAGTTAATAGCACTCACACACACAATAAAATACCTGTAAACAAATATAAGTGAAATTAGTAACATGTTTATTTTATGTAAATATTTAATTAGAGTTACACAGTTTTTTTATACCTATAGCTTTATTAAAATTGTAATATTTTGGCGTTACTGGCATCGTAAAATTGATAATCGTAGCACCAACTTATTAAAAAATATTTGAGGAGTGGGTCATTTACCGCCAAAATGTATACCGGTGGCGCCATCTTTAACCCATTTAGTTACCACCGCCGGGGGCGCCGCGGCGCGTGCTTTGTTCAGAAACTTTTTATTTTTAATAAAATATCTTATAATTACAGATATTAGGTTTTTATGTATCATTTTGGTCTGTTTAAATTGTAGACAGCAGCATGAAATGAACCCCTTCCTTGCAAAAATGGTTAGTACAAATATTTGATTATTATTTTAAATATAAATATATAAATTTAAAATAATAATCAAATATTTGTACTGTATGTGTAATTTTAAATTTAAATATAAATATAAACCTATACTTTTTAATACGAAAATTACCTAAGTCTCAATTTTGACCAAATTGCTGAAGTTTTTAAGAAAAGCTAGATCAAGAGTACCTATCCTTAACTGGTGGGCATTGCATGAGGAGAGTAATGAGTGTGGAGGAAGCGAGGAAAGTATGCCGAGATCGTAGCAGATGGAGATCTGTGGTCTCTGCCTACCCCTACGGGAGACGGGCGTAACGATACGTATGTATGAAAAATGTATTATAATATTTAAATAATCAATAAATAGCTAAATATATTTATCATATGGGTAGTAATTTTAAAGATTTATTAGAGAGTAAATTTAAAGTTTTTCTACGTATTTTTTCTTAAAATTATACAAAATATATCGCCAAATCTCGCTACTCCGGATAATAACCGAGAAAGAATGCCAAAAAAGGAAAACGTATGATGAAATAAGAAAGTAAATAGGTACATAATATTAAAAAATAAGTCATCATATAATATAAGAAGTTATGTTAGCACGGAAAACCATTAACGAACTATAAATTTAAACAAATTAATTAATAATCATGTATAAACATAAAATATTATTTACGTTCAGAACAATATAAGGTAGAAATAATTATATTCACCTCTGTGCGTTATAACTCCTATAGCGAATAAAAAGATGTCTCCTTATTACGCACTAGGTATGTATGTACATGTATATACTAACTACATGTATGACATGCCTACGAGCCAAAACACATGTCACAGATTAACTAATTAAATTATCCTTGGCTTTCTTACCGCTCTAACGCCTTTGCCGCGGGGCGTCTCTTAAAAAAACTTGAAAAAAAAAATAAAAAGTCAAAGCGGAAAGCTTTGGCGCCACTGACACTTCGCTTTTGTAGTTCGACTCCGCCTACGGCGCCGAATCGAAATGTAGACGCCGTTTTAGGCTGTATAAGGACACTGGCATTAAGAAGGCAAATAGGAAGCATTAAAATAATTGACTATTTTTAATTCATGCTACATATGTACATTTATACAGTTTATTTATATATACTTAACAAATACAAAAATTAAACTTAAAAAACCATTAAACAAACATGTAATTCGTCCATTAAACAACAATATTTTAGAAATAAATCAGAATAAGTCGATTCTATCAGAAATGTTGAAGCTCCGTACCTATTCAATAGTAGGACATATACCTACTATTGAATTGTATAATTTAAGATATATGTATATGGACATAAATATTTAGGTTAATGTAATATTTAGATGATATGCTAGCTCATTTGCTTAGGTAACTATGGTAATTATCTAGGTAAATAAGCTTGCTTAAAAAATAATAGAGGGAAATTCACTAATAAAGGTTTATAAAAGTTTTAAATATGATAATTGTACATTTAATATATAATTAATATGTACCATAATAGAATTGAGCATTTTCTTTTTGCCATTAAAACATAAAGACAAATATTTGAGAAATTGAAATGGATGTCTTTATCGTCACATATTGCATGGTCTTAGATAATAGCAAAAATCCGTGTCGATAGGACTTTTTTAAATTTATTAAAGAACCGTCCACAGGAGTAACAAATCTTCTTCTTCAAGTCGCTTCACTCTTGACAGAGCGGTCATCAAACATCGTATATCTTTATACAATCCCGGATACTTGGTTTCTTCGGCCACGTTTCAAGCCGCGACCGCCAATCCATTGAACGTCTTATTATCCATGAGAGTGGAAGGCACTAGACACTCACGGCAGGTTACCCGTGCAATGGACTGATCGAATTAAATCAGCTATCGGCAGTTATGAATACACTAGAATAACCTCCGACTAAGAGAGATGGGGAAACATCATGAGGCATATAACATCTGTCTCTACTACTGGTATGAGGTAGTGTAACTGACACTACCTTATGTGGACTACGACTGACAAAAGTTATAAATATACTTTACTATACATTAATTTTTTTTTCAACCTTCATATCTGCAACTGGCAGGAGGTGGCGCAGGACAGGGCACGGTGGCGTAAGATGTTTTTGGAGGCCAAGATTAATTTTGGGTTGCTGCGCCAACAAAGTTAGTTTTATTTATTAATACCTACTACATAACAAAATGTTATCCCAACGAGGGCAAGGATATAATATCCATCAAAAACAGTTACAAGTAACAAAGACATATTATCATAGATATATAATATCATAAAACCAGTAGATATAGATAGGTAAATACTTCTTACAATAACTAAAAACATTTACAATTCTTTGCACAAACATTTAAGAAGAAACTGATTATCAATGTTTTTTAATTATAGAATTTTCACAATTCAATTCAAGCTAATAATGTAAGTAGAGTAACATGGTTTACCTCAATAGTTCAATGATAGAATTAAATCGATAAGGTCGTAAGAGAAATCCTTGTCAACTGAGATATTGCTGCTTTAAGACTAAAGAAGTTGTTATTTTGGTATGCGGAATATTTCGAAAAATATTATGAATAATAACTTAATTTCAACAAGCAAGTTAATGAAAATGTTTGGGCCCAATTTAAATGGTCAACTGTGGATTGCGTGAATCGAAATGTAAAAAAAAAATGAGCGCGCTCCGACTTCCCGCGCATAGCACGCCACTTGAGGCGATGACGCAACTGAAATGGCGAATTAAAAAGCAAAATATCTTAACTTCTTCCTTAACCAGATTTGTTTTATAGCGTGTGAAATGTGTTAATATTTAATACATCAATTTTATTATTGCGCGTCCAGTCTTTGCTGTTTGCATTTGATAAATGAACCATTGTTTTTCTTTTTCACAGCCTATAATGTACTCCTGCTTGGCATGGTCTTCCCACCACCACGTTTGTCTAAGGCGCTTTGGCAAGGCACCCTGATGGAAATAAATATCTTTTGGCCATAAGTATATTTATCTCGATGTGAGAGCGAACTCGCGACCATGTTTACTCCTAAGGCGTTAACGCACCACTGAGCCAATTTGGATGTCATTGTATTGGTTGCGTTATATTGTTGTTATGACCTTTGAATATTAGTTTTAAATTTTGTATTAACTTAGTTCGTCACGTTTGTCTTGTTGGGCTATCCACTTTTTTATGAGATAGGAGGGCAAACGAGTAAGCGTGTCACCTGATGGAAAGCATACAACGCCGCCCATAGACATCCGTGACACCGCAGGAGTCACGGAAGCGTTGCCGGCCTAGTAGGAATCTGTAGGCTTATTTTTTGAAGAAGCTAACGTTGGAAAATTCCATCCATTGCTGGACATTGGTTTATATGTTCTCAGTCTGATCTTCAACTAAACGTATTCCGTTTCTGCCAGCTCTATGGCTTTTCATTTTGTTAAGTTAGTTTGAATTTAGAATATCTACTATAAAACAAAGGTAAACAATATATGATTACATACCTGATTTAATTCTTTTCTAATTATCAGAATCCGTATGTCCATATGAGAGAGTGAGTATGAGAATTTTACATGAACAACAAGAAACTGATTGTCTGCCATAATTTGAGAAATTTTAATAAAACCATTCTTACTTTTGGAATAAATGGAGGTATTTTTTAAGATAGATACGAAATATTCCTTAGGATAGGCTTTAAGATTATTTTTAGATGGCATCACAAGTGACAAGTGAGAAAAAGATGTTTTCTTGGAGTTACGAATTTTGATAATTAGACAGACGATAATATTTAATTTGCCAATTATTTTGGAAATATACAGTGGTTTCGCCACATTCATTTTTACTTTTTCTATAATGCACGTTATAAAATCATTATCTTACATTCAGAAAATTTATTACACAGTAACAGTATTTAAAAAAAATGATTTGTTCTTGAAAAAATAGTAATGTATAGTTTAAGAAGAAACGTTATATTTACACTGTTAAATTAAGTTATTGAAAATGAATTTACAATTCATATTCAATATTGTGTTCAATGTTTAACGTTTATAATAAAGTGTCCTTCATTATACAACCCGCAAGTCTGTTATGCAAAAGACAGATGACCCTACTGGTAGTACACAGTAGTAAAATTTGTTTGTAGATAATTAATAACAATTTCAATAGATGGCGCTATTATTATTATATTTTCATGTTATAATTATACGAAGTACACATTATCTAAAGAAATGTCAATTTACTTATTTAAGATTGTACTAAGGCGATTTTCATTTCAGTTTTTTTAAAAATATGATATATATTGTTGATAACTTAACGACAATCTTTTAAGATAAATTCCGTTTAAAATTCGTTTATTACCTGCAAATTTAATTATAAATTATATAGATATTCTTCTAACTTTGTAGGACTCAGATTTTTGTTCTTTTAAATAACTTAATAGAATTTTTTTTTTATGAATTTTTATAAGTAGTGATTACTTTTTATAAGTGTAAACATTTCCATGTGTTAGTGTATGTATAATATTCTAGGTGGCACTGCATTGAAAAATAGTGTTATATGGTTTTAAAATTGCAGTAAATATATTATTTTCATCCGTTAATTTACACATTATCGGAGCCGAAAATGGTTCTGGGTTCAAATCCCGTATTGTTGAAATGGCATTGTATAATAAAAGTTGTACTTAGTGTCATTATTAATACAAATAATCTTTGTTGTTAAAATAATTAATCCACTATGGTATCACTGTTAACGAAGTTCTAATATAATATGTTATTAAGCTTGGCTTGTAACCTTTTTTATTTAGTTAGTAGTTGTATATACGTCGATTCAAAAACGCTTATTTTTGTAACTGTGTAGAGCATTATTATACTAGGCTAAATTATTATTAAAGTTTGACTCAGATATTTAATTACTTTTGTATTATAAGTACGAACATTGTGGTCGAATGAAACATTTACATGTTTGTTATGTATTGAAATTTAATGAATGTTGATATAAAATGTATTTAAATAAATATAATTTTTCTGTTGATTTAAATCGAATCTTGATTTGTAGCCAGTACTAAAACACTTCGTGATCAATGATATAAATAAACACTTGATTTAAAAAAAATAATACTTAATAGTTATAAGTAACGTTAATAATAATATTTATAATTATGATGTAATAAAAAGTAAAGAATTTGTTATAAAAATAAAAGTACCAAAATTATACGCACATCCACGCAACACACAACACAACGCA